>SJYW01033620.1:740306-779875 GCA_006410735.1 Raphicerus campestris
AAAGCCTTTGACTGTGTGGATCACAATAAACTGTGGAAAATTCTTCAAGAGATGGGAATACCAGACCACCTGACCTGCCTTCTGAGAAACCTATATGCAGGTCAGCAAGCAACAGTTAGAACTGGACATGGGACAACAGACTGGTTCCAAATAGGAAAAGGAGTACATCGAGGCTGTATATTGTCACCCTGCTTATTTAACTTCTATGCAGAGTACATCATGAGAAATACCAGGCTGGAAGAAGCACAAGCTGGAATCAAGATTGCCAGGAGAAATATCAATAACCTCAGGTATGCAGATGACACCACCCTTATGGCAGAAAGTGAAGAAGAACTAAAGAGCCTTTTGATGAAAGTGAAAGAGGAGAGTGAAAAAGTTGGCTTAAAGCTCAGCTTTCAGAAAACTAAGATCATGGCATCTGGTCCCATCACTTCATGGGAAATAGATGGGGAAACAGTGGAAACAGTGTCAGACTTTATTTTGGGGGGCACCAAAATCACTGCAGATGGTGACTGCAGCCATGAAATTAAAAGACGCTTACTCCTTGGAAGGAAAGTTATGACCAACACCAACAGCATATTAAAAAGGAGAGACATTACTTTGCCAACAAAGGTTGTCTAGTCAAGGCTATGGTTTTTCCAGTGGTCATGTACGGATGTGAGAGTTGGACTATAAGGAAAGCTGAGCACCAAAGAATTGATGGTTTTGAACTGTGGTGTTGGAGAAGACTCTTGAGAGTCCCTTGGACTGCAAGGAGATCCAACCAGTCCATCCTAAAGGAGATCAGTCCTGGGTGTTCATTGGAAGGACTGATGTTGAAAGTGAAACTCCAATACTTTGGCCACCTGATGCGAAAAGCTGACTCATTTGAAAAGACCCTGATGCTAGGAAAGATTGAGGGCGGGAGGAGAAGGGGACCACAGAGGAAGAGATGGTTGGATGGCATCACTGACTCAATGAACATGGGTTTGGATGGACTCCAGGAGTTGGTAATAGACAGGGGGGCCTGGCGTGCTGCGGTTCATGGGGTCACAAAGAGTCGGACACGACTGAGCAACTGAACTGAATAGCCCTGTGATGGAGACAGAACTGGCTTCTTATCCAGTTTTACAGATGAAGAATCAGAGGCTGAGTGACTTGCCTAAAGTGTCTAAACCAGGAAGTGGCAAGGTCAGGCATGTTTTATGTAGCCATCAAATATTTACAAAATGGACCTTCAAATGAAAGACTTTCACTAAAACTCTGCCTGCTATTCAACATATTACAAATGTTCATGGTTGGATTAGCCAGAACTAGCTAAGTATCTTGGAAAATATGTCCATTCTGATAATGAATGCAACAGAGTATTTTTAGGGCCCTTGTTTTTTATACTTGTTACATCTTTGAAATGTATTGATCAGACTCCTGAATCACACACTATTTAGAATGATCAGCTCACTATTATTGAATTCTGTTTGGTCTTATATTTTGATTGCTTGCCTGATTGGTTAACCTATCTTTGGTTTTTAAGAAGGCTTTACCAGAGCTACTGAACAAATCTTTAACTCACCTTTTCTTACGAAATAACCCTGGGGCAAGGTAGTGCTTAGAGTAGTTTAGTCTTGATGCTGATTGGTAGGTAGAAAGAGGTAAAATGTGACAACGCAAGGCTATATTCAATCTACAAATAGGCAGAGGGCCTTTTTCCAAATCTGAACCACCTTTCATACAACTGACTTCACCTTTCATCTCTATAGAAAACCTTCTTGTGAGTCTCTCAGTCGTGTCTGACTCTCTGCAACCCCATGGACGGTAGCCCACCAGGCTCCTCTGTCCATGGGATTCTCCAGGAAAGAATACTGGAGTGGGTTGCCATTTCCTTCTCCAGGGAACCTTCCTGACTCAGTGACTGAACCTCAGTCTCCAGCATTGCAGGTGGATTCTTTACTGTCTGAGCCACCAGGGAAACCCTAGGTAACCTTAGGTAACCTTTATTAGGTCCCTAATGGAAAAGAAATCAGCTTTGCCAAAGTCATTAAGGCTAAGATCTTAAATCATACAGTTAGTCACTTGGGAAGAGAGAGAAGATAGACTCAAACAACATTTTAGAGGGGGAAGTTTGCTATGGGGTTTAAAGATGGTATAGAAGTTTCTAGTTTAATGATACCAAGAATTGAGATAGAGAACAAAGGAAAGGCAGGGAGTGGAAAGAAGGAGGAACTGAGTTTGAGATACAGAATCCTACTCCTGAGAGCTTATAACCTGGTATGAGAATGTGGGGTTGACAGGGGAGGAAGTCAGATAAGTAAACCAATCATTAAACTGCCATGGGATAGGAGTGGCGATGAAGAGCTGCTGGGCATGCCTGGGGATCAGTTCCTGGAAGTGGGGGAATGAGAAGGCCTTCTTGTGTTCAGGACACTTGGGTTAAATTATAAAAGAATTAATTAGGGAGTATAATACAGGGCACGCAGAGCAGGGCGACAATATATTCAAAGGCCCAAAGTAAAAGAAGGACCAGTGGATCAGGCGAGGTCAGTGGGCTAGAGGGTTTTTTGGATGGTGAAAGGCCAGATGGCATGAGCAGCCCTATCAAGCAGAGGCTGGGGACAGCAGCCAGCAGTTATTACTCATTTACTGTAAGCCAGGCACCGGGTGTATGTTTAGAAGATAGCTCCGTCAGTGGGTGGTAACTGACTGGACCTGGGGGAAAAGAAAATCCAAGGAGACTTGAGGTTTCTCCTCTGACCCAAAGGAGGCATTTGAAGGAGGAAGCCATTTATGAGGGAGGAGGAGCATGAGCTCCATGTATAATATGTTAAATTCAGGGTCCCTTGTGCCATCCACGGAGAAGGCAATGGCACCCCACTCTAGTACTCTTGCCTGGAAAATCCCATGGATGGAGGAGCCTGGTGGGCTGCAGCCCATGGGGTCGCTGAGGGTTGGACACAACTGAGCAACTTCACTTTCACTTTTCACTTTGATGCATTGGAGAAGGAAATGGCAACCCACTCCAGTGTTCTTGCCTGGAGAATCCCAGGGACGGGGTAGCCTGGTGGGCTGCTGTCCATGGGGTCGCACAGAGTCAGACACGACTGAAGTGACTTAGCAGCAGTAGCAGTGTGCCATCCAGGTAGCTGAGAGGATGTGTGATATTTTGAGCATATGGACCCTAAATCTATACTGCCCTGATCTGAATCATAACATGGCTTCTTAAGAGATTTATGACTATGGGCAAGTTACTTAATCCCTTTGTACCTTAGTTTTCTCATTAATAAAATGGGAATAATAATAATAGCACTTTTACTTTATAGACTTGTATAATTTAGAACAGTTCTTAGCTCATGGTACGTACTTAATATTCATTTTTATTATTAAATATAATTCTGAGGCTCAAGAGTGGGGCCTGGCATTAGCACATCAGAGTAAGTTAACTATTATGTATTTATCTGGTAGGAGATATTTGGCTGTAAGATACAGAGAATACAATGGAGGCTGTTCTCATAGGTTCATTTCATTATTTACCAAGGAGCTTGGCAAACAGGTGGTTTCAGCATTCTTTAAGAAGTTCAGTGATGTCAGGTCACTGTGATTCACTTGGTCTTTTTCTCCTTGTCTGTAAAATGGCTGTTCTAGCTCAAAGCATCTCATCCTTACTTCTGATGTTCTAAATAGGGAAAGAAAGTGAAAGTCGCTCAGTCAGGTCTGACTCTTTGTGACCCCATGGACTGTAGCCTGTCAGGCTTCTCTGTCCATGGAATTCTCCAGGCCAGAATACTAGAGTGGGTAGCCTGTCCCTTTTCCAGCGGATCTTCCCAACCCAGGAATCGAACCAGAGTCTCCAGCATTACAGGCGGATTCTTTACCAGCTGAGTTAAGGAGAAACCTCAAATAGGGAATGCGGTCTGAAAACTCATTTTCTGGGGAAACTGCTCTCCTCACAGGTCGCTATCTTTTGATCAGAAAGAAAAATCCCAGAATTCCCCAGGCGCTTCCCCTGTGTCTCATTGGCCAGAACCAGATCACATGGCCACCTGAAGTTCAAGGAACAGGAAGAGGAGAGCCATGATTGACTTAGACTGTTCATGACCCATCCTTTAGGGATAGACACTTTAAGCCTTGAACAAAATGGTGGTCCTTTTAGTGCGGAAGAAGGGAATGGCTGGTGGGCTTTCAGTTAAGAAAGTCTGCCCCATTAAGGAAGGAGAGCACTTAGAACAGGAAGAGGACCAGGGGAGAACCCAGGACTTCAGCCATGCATGACACTCAGACAGGAAAGAGATTTCAATTGCCAAAGACATAGAAGGAGAGGAGAGCCAGAGAGGAGCCCAGAGAGAAGCCGAGGAAGAATTTTCAGGAGGGCAGGTCTACAGGGGTTCACATAGCAGAACCTGGGGCAGGATGAGGCTGTAAAGAGCTGTCTGATTTGGCAGCGAGAAGGCTACAGAGGCCACTGCCAGAGCAGATTCAGTGGTGCCAAGGGTTGAGATGAGAATGAGAATTTCTCCCATATGCAGTTGGTGGGAGTGCAAATTAATTCAACATTTCCTTCAGTTTGGCAACGTGTACCAAAATGTAAAATGCTTGTACCCTTTAACTCTGAAATTCTACTTTTAGAAATTAATCCAACAGGCAGAATTAAACCAGAGCAGGCTGATGTAGGTACAAAAATGTTGATTGTAGCCTTCTTTATTATAGAAAATAAAAGAGAGATAATTGACCTAAATGTCCATCATACAGGATTAATTAAAACAAGTGATGGTACATTTTGGCATTGGAATACTAGGTATAGTGGCTAAGAGCTGAAGTTCTGGAATTTGACAGTCAGGATTTGAATTCTGGCTTTGCCATTCACCATCTGTGTGACCTCAGGTCTCTGGAAAACTCTCTAGGACTCTCAGTTTCCCTGACTGGAAAATGGGATAATTATAGTACTAACTCACAAAGCTATGGTAAGAATTAAGGAAGTTTAAGCAAATGAAATATGTAGAATATGTCTGGCACATATTATCATGCAAGCACTTAAAATATGTGGTAGATCTATATGTATGGAAATAGAAAGCTGTTTATAAGATATTAAGAGAAAAAAATGAAGTTACAAAATAGCAAGTTATTTATGACCCCAAGGTTAAAGAGTGCTTTTTTTTCTGGGAGGTGGAATCATTGGCACAATTCACTTTTTACTTTACACATTTCTGTATTTCTTTAAAATAGAAGTACTGTACAGAAACAGAATTTGCCACCTGAAAATGTCTCTTTGGTATGCAGATGATTTTGAGCTCAACATAATCAAGTCGTAAATGACTTGGAAAGAAACATTGACCTTCGCCCTAATCAACTAAAATAATTTACATAGAGTGCTAGTCCTGGAATAGAGCTATTACCAGAGATATCCACAAAGAATAAGGGCTGGGGTGGTGATGGGGATTCCTGGCAGGGCTCACAGATCAGAGTCCATTCTATGTCCCATTGTTTCTTCATGGCCTGTTTATTTATCAAATATTTGCTTTCCATCTCTATTGCCTTCCTCCCCTTTGAAGTCCCAAACCACTACCTCCACCATCCTCTTTTGTTTTTAGCTGAAGATAGTATTTCAGCTGAAGGCTTTGGCCATTTTGGTGAGATACTCAGTTCTCCTGGTGGCTCCCATGTATACATATTTTTACACGTAGTTTGATTTTTTTCCTGTTAAAGTTTGATTTTGTCATGTTAATTTAATTCTTAAACCAGCCAGAAGACTCTAGAAGGGCAGAAGAAAATTCCATCTTCCCCAACAGTATTTCATGTCTGGCTGACTATAAGCCACACAAAGGCAGGTACCATATTTGTTTTGTTCACCACTGGATTTTATTGTATCTGGTACATGGCAAGCAGGTGATAAATATTTTATTAAATGAATGGATGCAAGACAGGAAGTTGTATTTAGGAGGAAGTTGCGTAGACCAAAATTTCAAAGATGTAGCAGTCCTGTGCTGACAAGGCCCAGGGTAGACCTCAGGCAAGAGTGACAAAAATAGAAGCAGAGTTCAGGCCTGAGGGCTGTCTGTCAGTCATCAGTATGGATGCTAGTCCCAGGACATGGACAGCATGAGCAGAAAACAGATCCAAGAGCGATGGAGTCCAGTCTCTGGCTCTTTCTGTTGAGTGCTTCCAAAACAGGCTGAGCCTGAGAGCAGAACAATAGTTTAGGACTGTAGAGGATTTCTGTGCCACTGAGACATTTTTACATGAGAAAACAAAGACCAGAAAGGTTAAGTGAGTTCCTCTGGGATGTGTGTCTCCCACTTCTCGCTCTGGTACTGTCTCTTTCCTCCTAGGACCCAACTGTGTGGATATTTCAGGTATAAATGAAATTGTTGAGAGAGGACATTCATTGGATTCCTAAGAAACCCATTTCTCTTATGTAGCGTGACTTGCTTTTCTAAAGCTTACTGATCACCCCTGCCCTTTATTTGTAAAGAGCAAAATGACTAGGAACATAATTAACTCACCCACATCTTCCATTGTCCTCCACATCTTTTGTGCAAGCATTGATTGTTGTTCCTATTGTTGAAAGCAGGATTGTTCTCTTGGCAACACACATCCAGAAAGAGAGCCCAGCGGGGGGCTCAGCAGGTGATACTGTTGAAGTTTGACCTTATGGTTCCAAAAGAGAAAAGAAGAAAGGCAAAAAACACTAATTGACCACTGGGTGATTTTGAATTGGTTACCAATCTAAACTATAGAATGCTTTGGGACAAAAGACATTTGGTTTTTTTTTAAGTACATTTAGGAATTCAGAATATCGGCCAGCTGAGTTCTCAAGATCAGGGCCCTAGGGGGTCCAATTAAATGACTATTTACAAACAACTTTTTGTTGAAATGTTACAACTAGCACAGGTAAATGGGACTTTCAAATGTGTTCTTGGAAAACAGCCTTTTCTCACTTTCATATCCTAATCATCACTTACCCATACGTACATTGTTGTATACATATGTTGTTGTTTTCTTTGGGACTGTTTTTGCTGGGAAGAAAGGATGTGCCCAGTAGAGGAAGATCATGCCACAGAGGAGATTTGGGGTCAGTTACAGTTGAGAGAATATTGATTCTGTCCATGAGAAAGCTGTGTGTTCTTCAGGAAATTGCTTAACTGTGGAATCTCAGTTTCCTCCTCTATAACCTAGGATCATAATACCTACTTCACAGGGTTGTTCTATGGATGCAACAAAATCAGGTTTAAAAATCCTGTCACATAGCTGTTCCCTGACCATCTATAAAATTAATTTATAAATTACTGAAATCCTTCAATAGGTGAAGAGAAAGTGGTGCATTTGGTTCTTGACCACATTTCACAGGTGCACTTGACTTTATCCATAGAATGCCTTAACTTGGTTGTCTCCCTTTCCTGCAGCACCCTGAGAAAGGTGAGGAGTAAAGTTAAAAGCATATTTGTGTTGGTTCACCTGGAAAACCAGCTGCCATGGAAGTTTCAAATCTGAATCTCTTCCTTAATCTCTTTTCCTTACTAATTCTTTAAGATCTCTGGGGGGGATCATGTAGAATGGAGGCAACCACAGGGAACCATCAAAAACTCTCAGTGAAACTTGTTTAAGAGACACGTGGTGGAGGAGACTAAGAGCACCAGGGCGTGATGTCCAAGAAGCTGGCTGGGCCAGGTTATATCTGAGTCTATGTATGTTCCTCTCATACAAGATATTGGAGTCAAAGCCTTGAAAAAATAACCATTGTTTCCAACTGTGTCCTGTTATAAGGAGAACAGATACTTACTGAACTTATGCAAATGAATATGCAAATATTTCCATGAAAATAAGAATAGTCACTCAGAGTTTCCAAATTTCAGACGGATTGGGTAGGGAGAAAAAGATAAATATTTCATCTTTATTTATGAAGATGGTTATTATTGTTTAGTTGCTAAGTTGTGTCCAACTCTTTTGTGACTCCATGGACTGTCGTTTGCCAGGCTCATCTGTCCATGGGATTTCCCAGGCAATAATACTGGAGTGGGTTGCCATTTCCATTTATGAAGGTATATTTTGTGAAACTGCCACAAGTCACAGATAGGTTGAGAGAAAAGATTTCCTTAAATCTGGGGGAAAAAAAAAAACCCACCTGCAATGGTTAAAATAAAAAGTCATAAAAATTATACTCAACCTCATCAATCCCATGGAATTAACTTTTGATCTTATTAGCAGTTTTATGAAACCATCAATTTCTTCATTGCTGCTGCTGCTGCTAAGTCGCTTCAGTCATGTCCGACTCTGTGCGACCCCATAGAAGGCAGCCCACCAGGCTCCCCTGCCCCTGGGATTCTCCAGGAAAGAACACTGGAGTGGGTTACAGTTTCCTTCTCCAGTGCGTGAAAGTGAAGTCACTCAGTCGTGTCAGAGTTCAATAATTCTTACCCAGTTCAATGGCATCG
Organism: Raphicerus campestris; assembly: GCA_006410735.1. Lineage (NCBI taxonomy): Eukaryota > Metazoa > Chordata > Mammalia > Artiodactyla > Bovidae > Raphicerus > Raphicerus campestris. The sequence continues at coordinate 748,706 of SJYW01033620.1, forward strand.
TTTGAAAGTTCATCAGAAGCCTGTATTCTAGGGTTAATGTCAGAGTCCCTGAAATGAATCTCTCTGCAGATGAAGCATATTTGTAAAAGCATCAGAATAAGACATTAACTGTCTGTAAGTGACAAAAGGCTTAAAAATGCCCATTATTAGAGAGTTTGTTATAATAGAACTAACAAGGAAATATAGTTATTTCTGTGACACAAAGCACTTTAAGATAACTGGAATTATGGTTAAAATATTATATCAGGACATATCAGATTTCCAGAAATTTCACATAGTTTCTAAAACATGTAAAATATAGCTACATAGACACAGCATAAATAAGGCTAGTATTATTTTTTGACAATGCTTACTATGTAGTTTCACATATCAAAATAATCCTAATCCATCTCCCTTTTTATAAGGAGAGAGAACACATCTTTGAGATATTTCACAGGCCCTCTGAAACATCTTATACTTCAAAATCAGTTCTAAGTCAAAAGACTTCATATGGAATTAGATTTTGTGAAGTTTATCAAAAATACCAAACGTTTAAAAAAAACAGTTGGTCAAATAGGATCATAGGTCATTGTGAAACAATGCTTAGTTATCCATTTAACCAAAGTAACAATTAAAAACTTTATGGGTAAATATTAAGTAGTTGTTAAAAGCCTTAGCTACAAAATACAGAATCTTTGTTATTCAAGACAGATTACAGTAAAGGTGAATAAAACTTTTGAGTACAATTCCTCATTAAGAGTAGACTAATAACCTAATAAGATTTTGTCCTATTAACAGAGAGAAAAAACTAAGTTTAATTGTGCATCAGCTTGCTTTTGACATTAAAAGTCAATTACTTAATTAAATTCATTGTAATTTTAGCATGTCCTCACCCACATAAAATTACTTTCTAAAGACTGGGTTTCCCCCCTACAAACATTTTACAATTTTCTATATCCATTTTAGTTTGCCCCTTGTCTTCTTTCCCACTTAGAAGTTCTATTAATTTTGGTAGAAATTGCATTTACTAATTAGAATGTCTAGAATCATGTACTTGCTCATAGAAAATTTCTTTGTATGGCATCAAACATACTTATTACTCATTTCAAATATCTTTAGTTTCTCTCGAAAAGAAAACCTATGTTCAGTGATTGTCTCAGCAACATATTTTAATTGGGAATGAACTAGATATTCAGTAAATTTCCATAATTTAACCTAATTTAGCAAGATTCTAAAGTTTCTAGTTACCAAAAAGATTTGGGGAAACCATTTTTAAGTAGATATACCATAAAACATAATTATTCTTTAAAAATTTATGTTAAAACTCATCTCATTTACATTTAATTTACTTATAGAAATATTATACCAAGTTATATTTCTTGCTGACAAATTTTAAAGCAAAATTTGACTTAGGTCAAATCTGGCTTTAGGTTTGCTACCTAAAAAGTACCATAAATATATTATGCTATAAGACATATCGATATTAATTAAACCAAGAAACTTAGACTAACTGTAATACCAAATATTAATACTGAAAATTTCCCAGATCACATGGACTTGAAATTCATTTGTGTTAGCTTTTATTATATTTCTGATAATTTATATACTATTTAACTTCTTTTAAACAGAACTCTTTTGCAAATTAATTTTGCCACTACCATCCAGAGCTAGAAACATACCATAATGTATATACATAGATGTACATACATCCAGATATACACAGAATTTTCATTTTAAAATTTTAATCATGAAATTAGGTATAATACAAACTCACTAGTTCATTTTTTTTAATTTACTTTATTGAAATATAGTTGATTTACAATGTGTTAATTTCTCTGAACAGGAAAGTGATTTAGTTATACATAGATATATATTATTTTCTATTATTGTTTATCAGAGAATATTGAATACAGTTCCCCGTTCTAAAAGTAAGATCTTGTTGCTTATCCATTCTGTGTATAGTACTTTGCATCTGCTAAACCCAAACTCTCAATCCATCCCTCCCCTTCTTCCCTTCCCATGTCGTTGTTGTTGTTCAGTCCCTAAGTCATATCTGACTTGTTGCAATCTCATGGACTGCAGCACATCAGGCTTCTCTGCCCTTCATCATCTCCCAGAGCTTGCTCAAACTCATGTCCATTGAGTTGGTGATGCCATCCAACCATCTCATCCTCTGTCACCCCCTTCTCTTCCTGCCTTCAATCTTTCCCAGCATCAGGGTCTTTTCCAATGAGTCAGCTCTTCATATCAGGTGACCAAGTGTTGAAGCTTCAACTTCAGTATCTGAACTTCCAATCAATGTTCAGGACTGATTTCCTTTAGAATCTACTGGTTTGATTTCCTTGCAGTCCAAGGGACTCTCAAGAGTCTTCTCCAGCACCACAGCTTGAAAGCATCAGTTCTTCGGTGCTCAGTCTTTACAGTCCTTTTCTCACATCTGTACATAACTACTGGAAAAACCAGAGCTTTGACTAGATATACCTTTGTTGACAAAGTGATGTCTCTACTTTTTAATATGCTGTGTAGGTTGGTCATAGATTTTCTTCCAAGGAGTACTTCCCTGGTGGCTCAAATGGTAAAGCGTCTGCCTACAGTGCAGGAGACCTGGGTTCAACCCCTGGGTTGGGAAGATCTCCTGGAGAAGGCAATGGCACCCCACTCCAGTACTCTTGCCTGGAAAATCCCATGGATGGAGGAGCCTGGTAGGCTACAGTCCATGGGGTTGCAAGAATTGGACACAACTGAGCAACTTCACTTTCACTTTTCTTCCAAGGAACAAATGTCTTTGAATTTCATGACTGCAGTCACCATCCACAGTGATTTGGAGCCCAAGAAAAGAAAATCTGTTGCTGTTTGGTTTCCCCATCTATTTGCCATGAAATGATGGGACTGAATACCATGATCTTTGCTTTTTGAATGTTGAGTTTTAAGCCAGCTTTTTCACTCTCCTCTTTCACCTTCACCAATAGGCTCTTTACTTCCTCTTTGCTTTCTACCATTAGAGTGATATCTGCATATCTGAGGTCGTTGATATTTCTCCCAGAAATCTTGATTCCAGCTTATGGTTCATCCAGCTTGGCATTTTGCATGATGTTCTCTGTATATAAACTACATAAGGGTGACAATATACATCCTTGACATACTCCTTTCCCAATTTTGAACCAGTTTGTTGTTCCATGTAAGGTTCTAACTGTTGCTTCTTGAACTTCCTACTCATTTCTCAGGAGACAGGTAAGGTGGTCTAGTGCTCCTATCTCTTTAATAATTTTCCACAGTTTGTTGTGATCCACACAGTCAAAGGCATTTGCACTTTTGGGATTGGAATGAAAACTGGTTTTTTCCAGTACTGTGCCCTTTCCAATGGGCAGCCACAAATCTGTTCTCTAATATGTAAGTCTATTTCTGTTTCATAGATAATTTCATTTGTGTCTATTTTAGATTCCACATATAAGTGATATATAATATTTGTCTGGCTTACTTCATTTAATATAATAATCTCTAGGTCTAGCCATGTTGCTGCAAATGGCATTATTGCATTCTTTTTTATGACTGAGTAGTTTTCAATTGTGTATATGCACCACATCTTCTTTATCCATTCATTTGTTTCCATGTCTTGGTTATTTAGGTTGTTTCTGTGTCTTGGTTATTGTAAATAGTACATGAATAGCTATATGAATGTTGGGGTGCATGTGTCTTTTTAAATTATAGTTTTTCTGGATGTATGTCCAGGAATGGGATTGCTGGATCATATGGTAACTCTATTTTTAGTTTTCTGAGGAACTTCCATACTGTTTTCCAAAGTGGTTTCACCAGTTTACATTCCTACCAACAGTGTAAGAGGATTCCCTTTTCTCCACACCTTCTCCAGCATGCTTTATTTGTAGATATAAAATAATGGTCAACCTTATTTTTTGATGATAGCCATTCTGACTGGACTGAAAGGGCTTCCCTGGTGGCTCAGTAGTAAAGGGTCCATCTGCAATGCAAGAGACACAGGAGATTCAGGTTCGATCTCTGGGTCATGTCAATCCCCTGGAGGAGGAAATGGCAACCCACTCCAGTATTCTTGCCTGGAAAATCTCATGGACAGAGGAACCTGGTGGGCTACAGTTAGTCCATGGGATTGCAAAGAGTCAAACACGACTGAGCGACTATCACTTTCTTTCTTTCTATTCTGACTGGTGTGAGGTGGTACCTCACTGTAGTTTTGGTTTGCATTTCTCTAAGAATTAGTGATATTGAGCATCTTTTCATGTGCCTCTTGGCCATCTGTATGTATTCCATGGATAAATGTATATTTAGGTCTTCTGCCCATTTTCCAACTGGGTTGCAAAACTCACCAGTTTATAAATAAGAGTTGGGATAATAAATCATCTATTCAGGTTGCTAAAGTGTTTTATAATTTTGGAGAAGACCAAGTGGAACATTTACATCTGAAAGTCACAGGGAGAGAAATGCAAGCTCCTAAGGAAGGACTTCTGTTCCCTAAGTTCAGAATTTTGGGGGAAAAAATTGTTGTTTTTTTTTCAAAATGGCCATAATAATCATAGAGATTTTCAATAGAGCTTTAGAATTATTGTTGCCTTCTGCAGGTTCTCAATCTTGGTGTTATAAAAAGGAAGTTCATAGATAGCAAGGAGGAGAGCATTGTAGTGGACATTCAGAGAAAATGGGAATGGGAGAGAGCTGTTGAAGCCTCAGAGGTTTTTCCAATTCAGAAATCCTTTGGGTTAATTGTGAGTTTCTCTAGGGAAAGCAGTGGTGAATTCTTTATTATATTTTTTTAATAGTAATTTTTAAAATTATTTAATTTACAATGTTTTTAATTTCTGCTGTATAGCAAAGTGACTCAATTATGCATATATATATTTATATTCTTTTTCATCATGGATTATCACAAGATATTGAATATAGTTCCCTGTGATATACAGTAGAATCTTTCAACATTAGTAATTATTAAAGAAATGCAAATTAAACCCACAATGCACTGTTACCAGTCAGAGGGCCATTGTCAAAAACCTACAAATAATAAATGCTGGAGAGGTTGTGCAGAAAAAAGAATCCTCCTTCTTTTTACATTCCCATGTTGGTGGAAATGTAAATTGGTATAGTCACTCTGGAGAACAGTATGGAGGTTCCTTAAAAAACTAGAGCTACCACATGATGGTGGGTCACTGAAGTAGGGTAGAAACTTCCAGGATCTAGGTCTGCAGGGGTGAGTCTGAATCCTGGATCTATGACAAAGTCAAACACTCACATCACTTTTCCTCACAAGGGAGTTCCTGAGTGGAAGGAATTATATTACTATTGTGAGGCTCAAAATACCAGTTAAAATATGCTTTCATTCTTATCTTACTTTTTTTTTTCCCTAACTGACTGTGCAGATAAATTAACGTAGGACTAATGTAGGCTTAAAACTCAACATTCAGAAAACTAAGATCGTGGCATCCGGTCTCATCACTGCATGGCAAATAGATGGGGAAACAATGGAAACAGTGACAGACTTTATTTTGGGGGGCTCCAAAATCAGATGGTAACTGCAGCCATGAAATTCTAAGATGCTTGCTCCTTGGAAGAAAAGCTTTGAGCAACCCACAGAGCATATTAAAAAGCAGAAACATTCCTTTGCCAACAAAGGTCCATCTAATCAAAGCTATGGTTTTTCCAGTAGTCATGTTCAGATATGAGAGTTGGACTATAAAGAAAGATGAGTGCTGAAGAATTGATGCTTTTGAACTGTGGTGCTGGAGAAGACTCTTGAGAGTCCCTTGGACTGCAAGGAGAGCCAGTCAGTCCTAAAGGAAATCAGTCCTGAATATTCATTGGAAGGACTGATGCTGAAGCTGAAGCACCAATATTTTGGCCACCTGATGTGAAGAATTGACTCATCAGAAAAGACCCTGATCCTGGGAAAGATTGAAGGTGGGAAGAGAAGGGGACGACAGAGGATGAGATGGTCAGATGGCATCACCGACTCGATGGACATGAGTTTGAGTAAGCTCCGGGAGTTGGTGATGGTCAGGGAAGCCTGGCGTGCTGCAGTCCATGGGGTCACAAAGAGTCAGACACGACTGAGCAACTGAACTGAACAGAGGTTGTCAGGAAGGTTTCCCAGAGGGAGTGACATATAGAGTGAGATCACCAAGTAGAAGCTAGTTTAGCAATGAGAGGAAGGAACAGTGTCTGAGAAAGCCAGGGGCTGTCAGAGAATCACTGTGAAGGTCGAAGTGCTAACAAACTGACACGCTAACGCAGTCTGTGGCCAGGACTCAATCCAGGGTTCCTTTGCTTCTTGCAATCTCTCCCTTTGTTCTTCCCAGCCCCACTTCCTTCCCATTAATGTTCTTTATCCTACAGCACACTGTGTTGAAGGACAATAGTCAGTTCTTCAACTTTTAATAATTATCTGGAAGAACTCCTTCCTGTCACCCCTCAGCTAGTCAACTCTTCAAATCTCCTCTTCTCAGGCCAGTACTAGCCAGCCTCTTGCTCCCTTCTTGCATTGCCTCACTACAGCGGCGGTGGAGGGGGAATGTCTTGCGCCCCTGTCTGCATGATTTGATCAGTGTATTCTCCACAATCCTCCACCTTCCAGAACACGAAGACAAAATGCATCCTCCTCAGATACTTGATTTGTTTTGAGAAAGCTCAGTACTCTCCCAACTGAGAACCACAATGGATGTGTTTGATAAATAACCACTTAGAGTTACCATAAAGCCTCTTCTTTGAGGCTTTAACTTTATCTTAATACTGTTAGTATTAAGATAGAGTTTAAAGTTTGACATTTCCCTGAGGTCATAGACATGTACCATATTCAGTAAGATTTAAGTTCATGCACCATTTCTGCCATTTTCCTGCTAAAAAGGGAGGAAAATTTGACATGCTTCTATATCCTGGAAATTGAAAATATTCAAGAATCTGTTAAATCCTCTTCTGAAATAACCCTCAGTGGAACCTTACCTCATCCTCAAGGTGGGGGAGTGGAGAGGGGAGTATAGCTTGGATCCTGTGCTCTGCTGACTCAAGCAGTGGACAGCTAAGCATCAAGGTTTCCCAGGTGATGCTAGTGGTAAAGAAGCCACCTGCCAATGCAGGAGATATAGGAGATGCAGTTTCCATCNGATTATCACAAGATATTGAATATAGTTCCCTGTGATATACAGTAGAATCTTTCAACATTAGTAATTATTAAAGAAATGCAAATTAAACCCACAATGCACTGTTACCAGTCAGAAGGGCCATTGTCAAAAACCTACAAATAATAAATGCTGGAGAGGTTGTGCAGAAAAAAGAATCCTCCTTCTTTTTACATTCCCATGTTGGTGGAAATGTAAATTGGTATAGTCACTCTGGAGAACAGTATGGAGGTTCCTTAAAAAACTAGAGCTACCACATGATGGTGGGTCACTGAAGTAGGGTAGAAACTTCCAGGATCTAGGTCTGCAGGGGTGAGTCTGAATCCTGGATCTATGACAAAGTCAAACACTCACATCACTTTTCCTCACAAGGGAGTTCCTGAGTGGAAGGAATTATATTACTATTGTGAGGCTCAAAATACCAGTTAAAATATGCTTTCATTCTTATCTTACTTTTTTTTTTCCCTAACTGACTGTGCAGATAAATTAACGTAGGACTAATGTAGGCTTAAAACTCAACATTCAGAAAACTAAGATCGTGGCATCCGGTCTCATCACTGCATGGCAAATAGATGGGGAAACAATGGAAACAGTGACAGACTTTATTTTGGGGGGCTCCAAAATCAGATGGTAACTGCAGCCATGAAATTCTAAGATGCTTGCTCCTTGGAAGAAAAGCTTTGAGCAACCCACAGAGCATATTAAAAAGCAGAAACATTCCTTTGCCAACAAAGGTCCATCTAATCAAAGCTATGGTTTTTCCAGTAGTCATGTTCAGATATGAGAGTTGGACTATAAAGAAAGATGAGTGTTGAAGAATTGATGCTTTTGAACTGTGGTGCTGGAGAAGACTCTTGAGAGTCCCTTGGACTGCAAGGAGAGCCAGTCAGTCCTAAAGGAAATCAGTCCTGAATATTCATTGGAAGGACTGATGCTGAAGCTGAAGCACCAATATTTTGGCCACCTGATGTGAAGAATTGACTCATCAGAAAAGACCCTGATCCTGGGAAAGATTGAAGGTGGGAAGAGAAGGGGACGACAGAGGATGAGATGGTCAGATGGCATCACCGACTCGATGGACATGAGTTTGAGTAAGCTCCGGGAGTTGGTGATGGTCAGGGAAGCCTGGCGTGCTGCAGTCCATGGGGTCACAAAGAGTCAGACACGACTGAGCAACTGAACTGAACGGAGGTTGTCAGGAAGGTTTCCCAGAGGGAGTGACATATAGAGTGAGATCAAGTAGAAGCTAGTTTAGCAATGAGAGGAAGGAACAGTGTCTGAGAAAGCCAGGGGCTGTCAGAGAATCACTGTGAAGGTCGAAGTGCTAACAAACTGACACGCTAACGCAGTCTGTGGCCAGGACTCAATCCAGGGTTCCTTTGCTTCTTGCAATCTCTCCCTTTGTTCTTCCCAGCCCCACTTCCTTCCCATTAATGTTCTTTATCCTACAGCACACTGTGTTGAAGGACAATAGTCAGTTCTTCAACTTTTAATAATTATCTGGAAGAACTCCTTCCTGTCACCCCTCAGCTAGTGAACTCTTCAAATCTCCTCTTCTCAGGCCAGTACTAGCCAGCCTCTTGCTCCCTTCTTGCATTGCCTCACTACAGCGGCGGTGGAGGGGGAATGTCTTGCGCCCTTGTCTGCATGATTTGATCAGTGTATTCTCCACAATCCTCCACCTTCCAGAACACGAAGACAAAATGCATCCTCCTCAGATACTTGATTTGTTTTGAGAAAGCTCAGTACTCTCCCAACTGAGAACCACAATGGATGTGTTTGATAAATAACCACTTAGAGTTACCATAAAGCCTCTTCTTTGAGGCTTTAACTTTATCTTAATACTGTTAGTATTAAGATAGAGTTTAAAGTTTGACATTTCCCTGAGGTCATAGACATGTACCATATTCAGTAAGATTTAAGTTCATGCACCATTTCTGCCATTTTCCTGCTAAAAAGGGAGGAAAATTTGACATGCTTCTATATCCTGGAAATTGAAAATATTCAAGAATCTGTTAAATCCTCTTCTGAAATAACCCTCAGTGGAACCTTACCTCATCCTCAAGGTGGGGGAGTGGAGAGGGGAGTATAGCTTGGATCCTGTGCTCTGCTGACTCAAGCAGTGGACAGCTAAGCATCAAGGTTTCCCAGGTGATGCTAGTGGTAAAGAAGCCACCTGCCAATGCAGGAGATATAGGAGATGCAGTTTCCATCCCTGGGTCAGGGAGATTCTCTGNCTGTGCTCTGCTGACTCAAGCAGTGGACAGCTAAGCATCAAGGTTTCCCAGGTGATGCTAGTGGTAAAGAAGCCACCTGCCAATGCAGGAGATATAGGAGATGCAGTTTCCATCCCTGGGTCAGGAAGATTCTCTGGAGGAGGGCATGGCAACCCACTCCAGTATTCTTGCCTGGAGAATCCCACGGACAGAGGAGCCTGGCAGGCTACAGTCCACGGGGTTGCAAAGAGTCAGACATGACTGAAGTAACTTATCATGAGCACACGCAGGGAAGAGACTGGGGCACTATGTAGAAAACTCAGTCATCTGCCAGAAAAGCCATTGTCTTAGGATTGGGCAGAATCAGAGTGTCCTCTTTTTCTATTTAAAGCCTTCTAAATGCAACATTTAAAAAAATCATATTATTATTTTCCTACTTGTTAGATAGCCCCATCCTTTCATTCCTTCCTCCTTCCTCATTTTACCTCATTTGGAGCCACTTTGACATATGGGTGAGACCAGAAACAAAGGTTCCTGTCTCATCCAGCCAGCCATCTGTCCACATTCACCAGTGAACTGTGCTTGCCAAGAATTCCCACTCTGTGGGCTCTCAGGAAATGTAGGCTGATAAGCTTGTGCCTCTGATAAAGCCCCCAGTCTTGGATGATCTGAGCAGGGTGGGGAGGCTGAATCCATGGGAAACGCTGGCCCTGATGGAGACTGGTCTGGATCTCTGTCTGCCTGGAGGTGCTGACATTGTGAGAATCATGGAACGAGGAGGGGGAGGGGTGAGAGTGGAGGATCAACTCAGATGTTTAAGGAACCAGAGCTGCAAATAAAATCAGGCTGGGATTAGTGGTGGTGTTTTTTTTTTCTTCTGCATTTGATGTTACTAGAATTCTCTTTCAAAAACTAAGCCTTCTCTGGGCACACAGGGCCTTCCTGAAGGCTGGTGGTATAGTGGAAAGGTCACTGGCTTGCTGCCAGACTGCCTGGTATGAGTTCACTATGAATCTGGCAAATCTGATTAAGTGACACTATTTCCCTGAGCCTCGGTTTCTTCTGTGAGCTGGAAAACATAGTCCGTCCTCAAGTGTGTTACAGATTTGCGATGAGCCAGCATGGTTAATACATATATACCCCAGCACAGTGACTGGGACACGGAGGTGCTGCAGAAAACAATTTTCACTCCTAACTTTGTCCTTTCCTAAATGAAGTCAAGCCATTGAAAGCCCCATTAGTGTTCAGGAGACATTCTGTCCATCCTGGACGTTCTCAGCACAATAGGCCTAGCTGCCAAGAGAGCCAAGCAGCAGAGAGAGCTGCTGAGCTGATCATAAATCTGAATAAAATAATTATGTAACGTATCGAAGAGCAATTCAGTGAGAAGATGCCTCATCTGCCTTGATGGGTTTTTCAATTACTCATCTTTAGTACTGCATTATACCATTCTCTGGCAATAATTATTAAACATTTCAATGGTATTGCAATATAAAACTTAAAAGGCTGATTTATTTCATAGACATTAGACTACCTAGTATAATGTTCCCCAACTATATGGTTCTATGGGTTTAAACCTATTTATCAGAGTGATTTTCTAGCATCAAATTGAAACTGACACCATCTCCCCAAGTGAAAGATGAGGGAAGTGAGTTAGGTCCAGTGGTTATTGGGACTATAGGTTTAGGGTCGGGGGGACATGAGCCCAAGCTCCTGCTTCCTAGCCCCAGTTTCTGAATTTGTAAAATGGGGATAATTTATACAAGATTATTGGGATGATTATGTGAAATAATGGATAAGAAGTGTTAGCAAGAACATGCAGAATGGACTGGGGACTGGATAAATAATAGATATAATTGCCATGACTGCATTCTGGGATGCCCTGGGTTTTATTAATACACTCTGCAGATGACAATATTCTAAGTTATTCGCTATTTGCACATGTGCATCACCCACCTGCTAGGCTGTGAACACTGAGGGCACTTTCAGGGTTCATTTCCTGGTTGTCACTTTAAGAACTCAGAAGCCACAGTTATGAGGCACCTGACTGTTCTCAGTGGCTTCCCTGGTGGCTCAGATGGTAAAGAACCTGCCTGCCAGTGCAGGAGACACGGGTTTGATCTCTGGGATGGAAAGATCTGGAGAAGGAAATGGCAACGCTCCAGTATTCTTGCCTGGGAAATCCTGTAGACAGAGGAGTCTTGTGGGCTATAATTCATGGAGTCACAAAGAGTCAGACACAACTTAGCAATTAAATAACAATAAACTGTTCCAACCCTGCTAGGCAGTATATAGAGAGTATCTTCCTTCATCAGCATGATATACCCATTTCACAGACAAGGACACTGAGGCACAGAAAGGTTAGTTACTCTGTTCAGGGTCATTCAGTGACTAAGACAGAAATCTGATCCAGGTCTGCATGGCTCCAGAGCCCACACGTCATACTCCCCCACTACCCCACAGTTTCTCTCAGGATCCCCTGAGACATAATTCACCTGTTTTAAAGGAGAATTCTTCTCTTCCTGGATTTTCTAAAGGACATATATATTTTCTTACTAAGGATTATCTACACCCCGTTGATGGCCAGAAATGTTAAGTACATCTTAACCTTTCTCAGCATCTCCCAATCCTCATATGGAAGATGAGACTCTTTTTCAACCAAGGGATACACTGTGGTTGAAAAAGACTCACACACACACACACACACACACTCATACACACACCAGTTCCACTGCAGCCTGTCCATTGAACTCTAGGCTCCCAAGCCAAGTTGGATTTAGGTGCCAGCCAGCTGGGCTGGTGCCAGGATACCAGTTTGTAAGAAGCACTAAAATGTCACTGGAAATGTAATGAGATAGAGAAAATGGTCTTTACGAGAATTACTGAGAACAAGCATGAAATGAGAATGATGATAATAATGATTTTATTACTATAAATAATACTCTGTGATTATAATAAACAGCGATAGCTTTGTGCCAGGAACTTTTCTAACTGCTTTATATGTAATAATTCACTTAAACCCTTCAGGGCAATTGAGGAAGGTATTGTTATTATTCCCCACTTCACAGATGAGAAGACCCCTTAAGAAAGGTTAAGGGATTTGCCAGAGTCACACCCCTAGTAGGCAGGCTGTCTGGCTCTCCCAGGCCCTTCACCATTGCCTCGTGATGGGGGCAAAACTCCCAGGCACTCTAAAGTGGCAAGAGGTGGTGTCTCGGCTGCCTTCCAGGCCTCTTAGGTGCTGGGTAAGCTGTGTTCAGGGCTGAGAGCCAAGCTGCGAGTAGGTGGGTACTGAACCAGCATTCTTCCCTGTCCTCTCCCGCTACACAGCACCCAGCCTCTCCCCTGGATGAATGTTGGCCAGATATTTAGAGAATATTGTTTGGAGGGGGCCAGGTTATTAGCCTGCTCAGGTTGCCCACGTGCCCTGGTCCAGCCCTGCTCCCAAGCTTGGCCTGCTGTGTTCACTTCCAGTATGTGAAACCACCCAGGTAGCATGCAGAATTCATCTGTTTTTCATGGGGAGCAAACATCCATCAGCTCTTGGAACTTGACCTCTGTGGATTGAAGGCTGTGTACCCAGAGCAACGTCAGAGGAGCCGCCTGTGATGCTCATGGCCACCTCCCCTCTGCTCCTCCCTCAGCTTCTCACGTGGTTCTCTGGTCTGGGAGGTGGAGGACATGCCCAAAGGAAACATAAAGCTGAAAGGGTTAAAAAAAAAAAAAGTGAATACAATGAAAAATAATCTGTTGGAAGAGATGCTAGAGCAGAGAGGGATTCTAACAACTGGGAGGAACTGAGAGGTGACAGTCTTTGTAAGGAAGGAAGACAGATTTGGTCCTAAATCTTTACAGCCTAGAAGTGGGGTGGGGGGCACTGTCAAAAGCTACACAGAGGAATACAGCCAACACTGATGTTCAAACGAGGTTTCTGATGAACTGATCAAACCCCAGGAAAATGTGAAGGCTCCTAGGACAAATAGGAAAAATAAAAAAACATTATACACAAATTATGAATATAACTACATATAAATTTCAAAGCATAAACAGAGGAAACTCTAGAAGGAAACAAACCAAAATTATTGAACCAGTAGGGGATTTTTTTCCCCTTTATTTTTCTATCCTTGTACACTTTTCTATAATGAACTCTATAGAGCCATAAAGGTAAAACCTTTGTTTAATTTTTAAAAATTTGTCTTGAAAGCTCTTCCATAAAAGACAAAGCAACTATATCTTTCATTCCATGGCTTTCAGCTGGAGAAAATATACATGGGAAACTAGAAAGGGGTGATTTAATGACTGGGATTATTTTCTTTGAGTGCTCTCTCAGATCTTACTGAAGTGTTTCAAAGTCCCTTCCTGGGCAGATTCAATAACAATAACGGGCATTAATTTCAAAAAATTAAAGATGTGAAATTTAGCTGTAAGAGATAATTGCAATAACCCCAAATTGTAAACAATAAAGTGTTCAATACTCTGAAGTTTGTTAGGTAAACTGTGTTCTATCCATACTATTGAGCCTTCTGCAGCCTTAGAGGACTGTGTTGAGTTACATACTGAGTAGAAAGGAAAGATGTTCACGACGTGTTGTTGAGTGAAAAGACACTGTTGTGTAATTCTGGGGTTTTTTTTTTAGGATTTCATGTATGTTTGTGTGTATATATATATATAGTCAGAAAAGATAAACATCAAATAGTAATAACTATCTTGGGGGTAGTTGAATTGTGAATATTATTTATTTCATAATTTTTGCTTCTTTGCATTTTCTGATTGTCCTATAGTAAACAAGTATAGTCATACCTCATTTTACCACACTTTGCAGTACTATACTTAGCAGGCATTGTATATTTTACAAATTGAGGTTTTGCGGCTACCCTGGGTCAAGCCAGTCTATCAGCATCATTTTTATAGCAATATATGCTCACTTCATGTCTCTATGTCACATTTTGGTAATTCTTGAGATATTTCAAATTTTTCTTTATTGTATTTGTTGTAGTGATCTGTGATCATTGATCTTTGATGTTACTACTATAAAAAGATTATGACTTGCTAAAGACTCAGATGATGGTTAATGTTTTTGAAGACTTTATTTTTTATTGGGGTATAGCCAATTAAAAATGTTGTAATAGTTTCAGATGAACAGTGAAAGGATTCAGCCATATATATACATGTATCCATTCTCCGTCAGACTCCCCTCCCATCCAGGCTGCCATAAAACATTAAGCAGAATTCCATGTGCTGTACAGTAAGTCCTTGTTGGGTATCCATTTTAAATATAGCAATGTGCACACAGTTAGAATTTTTTTAGCAATAAAGTATTATTAATAAATTGAATAGATCGTAGGTTTTTACATGATGCTATTATACACTTAATTGATTGTAGTAGACTGTAAACATAATTTTTTCTTCTTTAAATTTTAACCTTTAAATTTTTAAATTTAATTTAGTTTTTTATTGAAGTATATTTGATTTACATTGTTATGTTAGTTTCAGGTGTGCAGCAAAGTGATTCAGTTATATACACATCTGTTCTTCAGATTCTTCTCCCTTATAGATTATTACATGATACTGTATATCATGTGCTATATAGTAGGTCACTGTTGGTTACCTATTTTATTATAGTATTCTGTATATGTTAACCCCAAGTTCCTAACTTATCCCTCCCTCCCCTCCCCTTTGGTAACCATAAGTTTGTTTTCTAAGTCTTTAAGTCTATTTCTGTTTTGTAAATAAGCTCATTTGTATTATTTTTTTAGGTTCCGCATAAAAGTAACATCGTATGGTATTTGTCTGTCTTTGTCTCACTTACTTCACTTAGTGCGATGATCTCTAGGTCCGTCCATGTTGCTGCAAATGGCATTACTTCATTCTTTTTATGACTGAGTACATTCCAGGGTGTCTGTGTGTGTGTGTTTCATCTTCTTTATTCATTCATCTGTTGATGGACGTTTAGGTTGCTTCCATGCTTTGGCTTTTGTAAATAATGCTCCTATGAACAATGGGGTGTGGTATCTTTTTGAAGTAAGAGTTTTTGTCTTTTCTGGGTATATTCCCAGAAATAAGATTGCTGGATTATATGGTTTCTCTATTTTAGTTTTTTAAGGAATCTTCATACTGTTCTCCATACTGGCTGCACCAGTCTACATTCCCAAACAATGCAGTAGGGTTCTCTTTTCTCCACACCCTCTCCAGCATTTATTATTTGTACATTTTTTGGTGATGGCCATTCTAATTGGCATGAGGTGGTATCTCACTGTAGTTTTGACTTGCATTTTTCTAATAATCAGTGATGTTGAGCATTTTTTCACTGTAAATATGATTTTTATTTGTTGTTCGGTCACTCAGTAATGTCCGATTCTTTGAGACCCCATGGACTGCAGTACGCCAAGGTTTCTTGTCCTTCACCATCTCCCAGCGTTTGCTCAAATTCATGGCCATTGAGTCGGTGATGCCATCTAACCATCTCGCCCTCTGTCATACCCTTCTCCTCCTACCTTCAGTCTTTCTCAGCATTGGAGTCTTCTCCAGTGAGTTGGCTCTTTGCATCAGGTGGCCAAGTATTGGAGCTTCAGCTTCAGTATCAGACCTTCCAATGAATATTCAGGGTGGATTTCCTTTAAAATTGACTGATTTGGTCTCCTTGCTGTCCAAGGGACTCTCAAGAGTCTTCTCCAACACTACAATTCGAAAGCATCAGTTCTTAAGTATTCAGCCATTTTTATGGTCTGACTCTCACAACTGTACATGACTACTGGAAAAAACAGCTTTGACTAAACAGACCTTTGTTGGCAAAGTAATGTCTCTGCTTTTTAATATGTTAAGTTTGTTATAGTTTTTCTTCCAAGGAGCAAATGTCTTTTAATTTCATGGCTGCAGTTACCATCTGCAGTGATTTTGGAGCCCAAGAAAATAAAGCCTGTCACTGTTTCCATTGTTCCCCCATCTATTTGCCATGAAGTGATGGGACTGGATGCCATGATCTTAGTTTTTTGAATGTCGAGTTTTAAGCCAGCTTTTTCACTCTCCTCTTTCAGCTTCCTCAAGAGGCTCCTTAGTTCCTCTGCACTTTCTGCATATCTGAGGTTATTGATATTGCTCCCGGCAATCTTGATTCCAGTTTGTGCCTCATCCAGCTCAGCATTTCACACGATGTACTCTGCATATAAGTTAAATAAGCAAGGTGATGACATACCGCCTTCATGTACCAAACCAAAATATTCATGTGACTCACTTTATTGCAATGTTCACTTTATTAAAGAGATCTGACCCTGAGCCCACAGTATCTCCAAGGTATGCCTGTATTCTTGCTTCTCCTCTTCAGAGTGTCTTTCTCCTGTGTTAATACAATCAGACTAAGGTGTTAGGGAAACACCTAGCTATATACTGAGAACCTGCTACTTCTCACAAACCTCTAGAGAATTATGTATGAGAGGATGCAATAGGACGTATATTCTCTCATTCTCTAACCTGGTCCCTAACTGTCAATATTCCTTACCCTCTCTGGCTCAACAATTTGTATTTAGATGTACTGTTGCCCTTTCCTTCAGACTCAGACCACCCAACCCTAGATCAGTAAGGACTTGAGGACAGCCGCTTAAGCAACCACTTTCCTCATCTCAGTCCCTGATAGGTATCCTTGGTCATGGTGCCCTGCATTGACCACTGGGCTCTTGAGTTATTTTCTTCCATTTTATATCAACTCCAACCCCACCAGGCAGAAGTCCCTTCTTATCCCAATGCCAAAATCTAACCTCTCCTGCCAACTCCTCTCCAAGCCATGCTCATGGAACCACTTTCCTGCCATGGATATCATTCCAGGTTCCTATTCCAATTATCTGACTACTCTATGATTCTCATGTGGGAACTGGACCCCTGATCCTGACCACTAGTTCTGATCTCTTTGACTAGGGTTCTGCTTTTGGAAGACAAATGTCCAAGATGCCAACTACAGGGACTTCTGAATAGTTTTCTCCTGGATGTTCCGTTGCCATGGTCCACCCACTTTTTAGAAAGTTTGTGACTTTATCCAGGACCTTGATAGTATATGGGTTGGTCTCCTGACAATTACATCTGTCAGACCAGAAAGAGTGAGACAACATATCAGGAGAGAGAATCCAGGTCAGAGTTGAGAGGGGAGCCAAAATTAGCCTTAGGAAAGAAGTATTGTGCATGCAAGTCTGAAAAGAAAGTACGGCCATAAATAGGATGAGGGTAAAGGTGTGCATGATACAGGTTTCAAAATGGTTATGGTAGGTGATTCAGGATTGCAATTGATGGAAAGTTTGGAAGCCTTAAAAAGTCATGCTAATGAGATAGCATGAAACGTTCCTAATATTTGAAAAGGCCTATTCGTGACAAAATACCCAATCGGTTTTCCTTAGTGAAAATGCCCAATATTCTGGATATTAAATCTTGTTCACCTGGCTAAATTTGGGTCTACCTTACCTGGCTACCTCACCTAATTGGGTGAGGACCGGTTGTGGGTCTCCCAATTTCTCTCTCTTCTTACAGAGAGTCAAGCAGCCTACCTTACTTAAAATCTCTCCCAAGTAACGTTAAACTTTAACTTTACCAGGGAAGATTTATTTTAGCTTACATTTTTTTTTTTAAAGGAAACTTTACTCATTGAATGTTGTAATGAAGTCCCTTTAAAATTAGACACCTCTTCATTTAAAGCAATATATCACCATTTCAGAAAATGTAGAAACTACAAAAAGCATAGAAAAGCAGCAAGAATCACCTATAATACTACTATCAGACACAGCCACCCATTATAATGTTTTCATTTTCTTGTCTCAAGTACTCAGAAAAGAAGACACAGATCAAAACAAGTGTTGAATCCTTTCTAAGTGACTTTCTTTTAGTTAGCGGCTAACAAAGTGGGTCTTCTCTAGACCAGGACAAATGAGGAGATGTTTGGGAAGTGGGAAAAGGGATAAGAATAAGTTCTGATAGGCCCAAAGTTTGTTGGATAAAGCTGATATTTTCTGAAAAACAAACATCTTTGGGAGCATCCTCTGAATTGAAGGAAATAACCCCTTCTGTTCAGTCTCAATGATCTCAACTACCATCTGGTAAGTGAAGCTGTAGATAAACTATCGTGTTTGCCTAAGGTGGCTTCCATGGCCTGGCAAACATTCTTCTTTGTTTCAGTTATGGGCCAAGGATCTGAGTCTTATCCCCCACTGGGATCTTCTCAGAGGTACAGGCTTTAGTTTTAGACATCCGTGAGTCAGAATCCAGACCAGATCACTCTGACTTTTATTTCCTTATCTATGTGAATAGTTATTCCCATCAAGGATTCAAAGATGTGACCATGTTAAGTACCTGGCACATAGTAGGTACTAATTAAATTTTAGTTCCTTTTGGCTTTACCAATATAGTCACTCAGAACCCTCTCAAGAAGTTTAAAGATTTAAGATTAAAAGTACCTGGAAAATTTCTCTGTAACCACCAGTAAAAGGGGTCTCAGGGAGATCAAGTGTGCAATTCCAAGACAGTCTCAATGTGGGAAATCTACACTTACACCAACAAAGCTGTAAAAGGGAATCTAAATGCTCTTTAAGAAAATAAGAAGCAGAATTACATTTACCAAGTACTTATGTATATGTGTTGGAGTGGGGTGTTTAGTTATTGTGGGCTGGTCCAGTATGGGTGGTTCCACAAGACCCAGCTTGGCTAGAGAGAAATCCTTACTTCACATGACACTATTAGGAAGAACCTAACAGTGGTGTAGTGAAAAGAGCAAAGGCTTTAGAGCAGATGTGGCTGAGGGCAAACCCTGGCTCCACCACTGCGGGATTTGAACAGGTTATTTAACCCATATGTATGACAGTAGTTTTCTCAAGAATAGGCTTCAGTCAGTCCAGTCACTTAGTCGTGTCTGACTCTTTACAACCCCATGGACTGCATCATGCCAGTCTTCCCTGTCCATCACCAACCTCCGAAGCTTGTTCAAACTCATGTCCATCAAGTCAGTGATGCCATCCAACCATCTCATCCTCTGTTGCCCCCTTCTCCTCCTGCCTTCAATCTTTCCCAGCATCAGAGTCTTTTCTAATGAGTCAGTTCTTTGCATCAGGTGGCCAAAGTATTGGAGCTTCAGCATCAGTACTTTCAATGAATATTCAGAGCAGACTTCCCTTAGGATTGATTGGTTGGATCTCCTTGCAGTCCAAGGGACTCCCAGGAGTCTTCTCCAACACCACAGTTCAAAAGCATTTGTTCTTCAGTGCTCAATTTTCTTTATGGTCCAACTCTGACATCCATACATGACTACTGGAAAAAACATACCTTTGACTACATGGACATTTGCTGGCTAAGTAATGTCTCTGCTTATTAATATTCTGTCTAGGTTGGTCATAACTTTTCTTCCAAGGAGCAAACATTTTTTAATTTCATGGCTGTAGTCACCATCTGCAGTGATTTTGGAGCCCAAGAAAATCAAGTGTCACTGTTTCCCCATCTATTTCCCATGAAGTGATGGGACTAGATGCCATGATCTTCATTTTTTGAATGTTGAGTTTTAAGCCAGCTTTTTCACTCTCCTCTTTCACTTCCTTCAAGAGACTCTCTAGTTCCTCCTCACTTTCTACCATAAGAGTAGTGTCATTTGCATATCTGAGGTTATTGCTGTTTCTCCCAGCAATCTTGATTAATAGTGCTTAATTACTGGAAGACAATGGAAATCATATATGTAAAGTCCTTAGCTAATAGAAAGTGGTCAAAAATGCAAACTATTAATATTATCAAGGCTATTAGTAATCATCTAGAAAAATAAAATCTAAAGTCAGAAGGATATCCAGGGCAAAGGCAGATACTGCAGCCAGGATGTAGAGCCATCCCACAATGAAAGGGAAGAGGCAGAATCCCTAGTTCTTCAGTGCACATCTCTTATGTATCAGGCATGGTGCTAAGTGCTGAGGAAGCAGACAAAAATAAAAAGCAAGAGATATAATGCCTTCCCTCATGTAGCTTATAGATTATTAGAGAAGTAGATGTTAGTTAAGAACTCAAACAAATACTATCAAAATTAAAAGTGCTGAATTGTCTGAAGGGAGAGGGATGATATATGAGAACACATAAGAGGAGAAATTGCCACCATGAAAGAGGACAGGGAAGATTTTTCATTGAGATGGATGAGTGAGCTGAGATGAAGGGATGAAGGAAACGGAGGAAGGGAAGGAGGAAGAAAGGAAAGAAGGGAAAAGTAATTGACCAGGCTTTTGCAAGAGAAATCACAAGATGAGAATAGCCAAGTGCAGAAAGCGAGCAGGGAGATGGCACAGCATGAGGCTGGAGAGGTGGGAAGGCAGGGACTTGACTCTTAAGGATTTCAGTCTTGATTCTGGAAACAATGAAAAGTTGTTGAATTGTTCTAAGGAGGAAGATCATTGTGTTTTTAAAAGGTCACTCTGGCTTAATAGCACAGAAAACAAATTGAAGAAAGGCAAGAGAAGATGTATGGAGACCAGTTAGGATAATTTTCTAGTGAAAGTGAAGTCGTGTCCGACTCTTTGCGACCCCATGGACTGTAGCCTTCCAGGCTCCTCAGTCCATGGAATTTTCCAGGCAAGAGTACTGAGTGGGTTGCCGTTTCCTTCTCCAGGGGATCTTCCCTACCCAGGGATCGAACCCTGTCTCTCGCATTGCAGGCAGACGCTTTACCATCTGAGCCACCAGGGAAGCCCCATTTTTTTTTTCCTAGTTCAGGTTAAAAATGATGTAGCTTAGTCTGAAGTAGTAAGGATAGTAGTCTATGGTAGTAATGGGGATGGTAGTAGGAGTTCAAGAGACATTTGGAAGAAAACATGGACAGCATTTGGATATGAAGGATGAGACAGAGGGAAGAGCCAAGGGTGACACCCTGCATTTCTGACTTGCACGCTTAGAGCAGGACCAGGTTAGAGGGAAGATAAATTAGTTGTTGCCAAGGTGGATTTGAGGTATGTTTTAACCAAGAGGTAGTACAAGTAGGAGATAGAAGTTTGGAGATACATACTTGAGCTCAGGGAAGTGGCTAAAACTGGAAATATAAACATGTGAATCACCCCCACTTAGGTAGCAATGCTATGAGTTGAATGAGGTCACCTACAGAGAAGGGCGAAAGTCAGAATAGAGAGGGCTTATGACTGAGCTTTGAGTAATTTCAAGTTTAAAGGTCAGTAGAGGAGGATCAGCAGCCAAAGAAAGTAGAGAAAGTGAATAGGAAAGTGGAGGTGGGGAGAGGGCAAGGGGGAGCTGACAGAGAAACCGTGGGAGGAGAGCCAAGAGGGTCTATATAGATCTAGTTGGTGAAGCACTGCAGAACCCACTGATGGCCTTAGCTAGAGTTGTGTTAGTACTATGAGGTACCCCCCAAACACCCCAGACTAGGATGAGAATGAATAGGAGGTGAAGACTGGAGGTACAGCCAATTCATTCAGTTTACTTGATTGTGATGGAGAGTAGAGAAAATACTATATCTGGAGGCAGAGGAAGAGTTAAGTGAAGGTATCTTAATTTTTCAACAGGAAAAACTCAAATGTGCTTACAAAATTAATGGGAATGATTCGGCTGGGGCGAAAGTGGAATCTGGAGGAGAGAAATGGGGGTAATTGTTAGAGTCAGGAAGATGGATGAGAGCAGAGATGAAAGAGAAGTAAGGTTCCTCTGTTACAACAAGAATGAAGGAGGACAGGGTGGATACAGAATGGAAAGTGAAAGACTTTAAATCTGATGACTTCTGTTTTTCTGTCAAGTAAGAGGCAAGGTAATACAATAAGAGTGAAAGAAGAGATATGGAGAGAGTGGAGATTTGAAATCATTGTTGTTGACAGTGGAAAGGTAATGGTTTACCAGATATATACAGCAGTGTAGCAGGGCAGACCTGAGGCTAGGAGTCAGATTAATATAGGAGACAATTGGTGTCATTACATGACTTTGTCCAGGAAAACTGAACTGCACAGGCATGAGTGGCTGGGGTTTTATCACATCAGGAAGATAAAATGACAGAGAATCAAAGGAGTTTTTAGTGTATTTATGTCATTTATGAAGAAATAAAGATGCACAAAGAGATTACACAGTGTTGATAATGAAGAACAAGGAATGAGGATATTAAAACATAGTACAGTGCTTTGGGGAAGAGGAACCAGAGTAGACTGCTCAATAATAATGTCAGTATTTGGGAACCTGGTATATTATTAAGTTGAACATATGCCCCATTTGCCTAGGAAAGTTCCAGTTTTGGCAATTGTCACAACATAATTATCAATAACAAACTTTTTCATCCTTATTTGAACAATAAATTTCATGGTCACTCTTTATGACAAAGTGGCACCACAAAGTGGAGAAAAGATGGATTAAGTGGTGTTAAAAGTAGCTTACAGTATGGACTTTCAGCTTCTAGGCTCACATGTAAGGAGTTTAGAAGTCACTGGAGAAGGCAATGGCAACCCACTCCAGTACTCTAGCCTGGAAAATTCCATGGATGGAGGAGCCTGGTAGGCTGCAGTCCATGGGGTTGCTAGGAGTCGGACACGACTGAGCAATTTCACTTTCACTTTCCATTTTCATGCATTGGAGAAGGAAATGGCAACCCACTCCAGTGTTCTTGCCTAGAGAATCCCAGGGACATGGGAGCCTAGTGGGCTGCCTCTATGGGGTCGCACAGCGACTTAGCAGCAGCAGCAGCAGCTCCATCCTAACAAATAACACGCTGATTAAACAGA
The DNA here is from genome assembly GCA_006410735.1 of Raphicerus campestris. Taxonomy (NCBI): domain Eukaryota; kingdom Metazoa; phylum Chordata; class Mammalia; order Artiodactyla; family Bovidae; genus Raphicerus; species Raphicerus campestris. The sequence continues at coordinate 771,746 of SJYW01033620.1, forward strand.
AAAATCAAGAATTCTTTATAGATCCATGAGAGAAGTACGGTCACAGGAAAAACTGCTGCCCTTGAATTGGAGAGGTAGACGGAGGATGTGGCGAATCACAACCTCCCAGAGCAGAAACCTGCTCCTGTCAAGTAGAAAAGCCTGAACTATAACGGATGAATTGCTTGAGGCTCAATATAGACAAGTCTGAGAGTTAGCAACTCCAGAGATACCTGGTCATCAGTGGGGAGGGGGAATAACTGTTATGGGTTTCACACACAGGAGCTCTAGTAAGTGTGTAAAGTGAGTGTCAGAGAAAAATCTCTTCATGCTCTGGCAAGGGGAGGAGAAAAGGAACTATTTTTAAATACACCAGAGCATTCTGTTCTTCTTAACAAGTCCTTGCTCTCAGAAGATATTTTACCAGAGCCTATCTGGGGGAAGGAAAATATACAACTCCAGCCCCCTCCAGCCATCCAGTCCCACCTAAGCAGTGGGGGGAAGCTGAGAAGCACATGTGAAATTCACGGTCCAGGGGTACAAGTCACCAAAAGATTGAGACCTAATTATGAGACCGTAGAACACTTTCTCTCCCTGACACCTTAGTACAAGCATCCTTCAAAGATATTATTGGTTCAGTTCCAGACCACTGCAATAGAGATTGCAATAAATCTAATCACATGAAATTATTGGTTTCTCAGGGCATATACAAGTTATATTTACATTATACTGTAGTCTATTAAGTGTGCAATAGCATTATGTCTAAAAAAGACTTGCCTTTAATTTAAAAGTACTTCTAAAAAATGATAACCATCATCTGACAATGCAGTGTTGCCACAAACCCTCAACTTATACAAAATGCAGTGTCTGTAAAATGCAATAAAGCAGAGCCACAGTAAAGCAAGTTGATCTTATGGTGAGGGGAGAGCCAAGAGGGAAGGGATATATATATAATTATGTCTGATTTACATTGATGTATGGCAGAGTCTATCACAATATTGTAAAGCAATTATCCTCCAATTTTTAAAAAAACACAAGGTGTGTCTACATGTTGCTAAAAGCCTACTCACTTCAGTTCCTTTTACTCAGCACATCATGTGCACCTTGCAATAAAATATTAAAAGGCAAACCAAAAGGCAAAAAAAAAAAAAGCCACTTTTGAAGAGGTAGAGAATGCATCAGAAATGGACACAGCAGGGATGTTGGAATTATCAGACTGGGAATTTGAGACAATGATTAATATGCTAAGGGCTCTAATGGATAAAGTGGACAGCATGCAGAAACAGACAGGTAATGTAAGCAGAGATGGAAATCCTAACGAAGACCAAGAAGAAATGGTAGACATCAAAAATTTTGTAACAGAAATGAAAAATGCCTTTGATGACTTACTAGTAGACTGGACACAGCTGAGGAATCTGTGAGCTTGAGGATATAGCAACAAAAAGTAATAAAATTGAAAAAAAAAAAAAAGAGAGAGCAAAGACTGAAAAAAACAGAGCAGAATATCTTAGGCTGGCCAAAAAGTTAACTCAGCCTTTTCTATAAGGTGAGCTGGAATGGCAAATAAACTTTCTGGCTAACCCAATACAAATGCTATGAGAAAACTACAAAAGGCATAACATATGCATAATAGGAATACCAGGAGAAGAAAGGACAGAAAAAATATTTGAGACATTAATGACTGAGAATTTCCTCAAATTAGTATCAGACACAAAACCAGAGATCCAGGAAGCTCAGAGAATNAATGCTATGAGAAAACTACAAAAGGCATAACATATGCATAATAGGAATACCAGGAGAAGAAAGGACAGAAAAAATATTTGAGACATTAATGACTGAGAATTTCCTCAAATTAGTATCAGACACAAAACCAGAGATCCAGGAAGCTCAGAGAATACCAAGAACAATAAAAAAAAAAAAAAAAAACTATATCATTTCAAACTATAGAAAATTAAAGATAAAAATGTATTGAAAGAAACCAGAAGGTAAAAACACCTTACCTACAGAGGAATAGAGATAACAGTTATGTCCCACTTCTCAGAAACCATGCAAATAACAAGAGTGGGGTGAAATAGTCAATGTGTTTAGAAAAAAACCACCAATTCAGAACTCAATACCCTGTGAAATTATTCTTCAAAAGTGAAAAAGATAAAGATTCTTCTTCAGACAAAAAAAAACAACAACAGGGGAATTTGTCACCAGTAGCCCCATCTTGCAAGAAAGTTTAAAATTCTTTAGAGAGGAAAAATAACATAGGTCAGGAACTCAGATCTTAATAAAGAAAGAAAGAGCCTTAAAGAAGGAATAAATGAAGGTAAAATAATTTTTTTATTTTTCTTAATTGACGTAACAGATAATAATTTATTCAAAATAATAGCAATGATGTATTTTATTATATATATTTGTGTCTATATGTTCTTATATATGTTTATGTGTAAGTGAAATGATTGGAAGCAATGATATAAAGGAAAGAAGGAAGGAATTAGGAGTATTTTGTTATTACAGGGTACTTGTAATATCTTTGAAGCAGTATAGTGATATTTGAAAGTAAACTTGGATTAGTTGTAAACATCTACTGAAAACTCCAGAACAACCATTTTTAAAAGAAAAAATAAAGAAGTATAACTGATATGCTAAGAAAGAAAAGATAGAAGTATATCAAATTATCAGTTAAAACCAGAAGTATAGAAAAAGTGTGGAAGACAAACAGGAACAAAAAACAAAGCAACAAATATGGTAAATATTAATCTGCCTATATCAATAGTCACATGAATCATTTATGGTCTGAATATATGAATTAAAAGATTGTCAATGGATCAAAATCAAGACCCTTATGACTCCAGTTAATAGTACTGTGTTGCATATTCAAAAGTTGTTAAGAGAGTAAATCTTAAAATTTCTTATTATAAGAAAAAATTTTATAACTGTGGATGGTGACTGATGTTAACTAGACTCATGTGGTGATTTTTTTTGGCATATACACCAATGTCAAATCATTACTTTGTACATCTGAAACTAATATGTCAGTTGTATTTCAATTAAAAAATAAAATTAAAAAATATTTAAAAACCAAGACCATTGTACGTTGTATGTAAGAAACCCACTTATATCTTAAAGACTTATAGATTAAAAGCAGAATGATAAGACAGATACACAGTGCTAACACTAATCAAAAGAAAGCAGGAATAGCTATATTAATTTCAAGTGGAGTGGACTTCAAAGCAAGGAAAATTATCAGGAATAAAGAGGGGCATTATATAATGTTAAAGGAGTCAGTACTCCAAGAAGATGTAATAATCCTTAATATGTTTGCACCTATGACTGTGTGTCAAAATATGTGAGCTAAAAACTGATAGAACTGCAAATATTATAGAAATAAATAAATTTACTGCCACAGTTGCAGATGTTGATCCCCCTCTATCCGAAATGGACAGATGTAGCAGACAGAAAATCAGGAAGGACATAGTTCAGCTAAACAGTGCCATCAGTCAACTGGATCTAATTGACGTCTATAGACTCCTTTATTCAATAACAGCAGATTATATATTGTTCTCAAGCTCACATGGAACATTCAACAAGATAGATCACAGTTTGGGTCATAAGACACACTTTGGCAAATTTTAAAAGGATAAAAATTGTACAATATCTGCTCTCAAACCACAATAGAATTAACTAGACATCAGTAACAGAAAAATAACTGTAAAATCCCCAAATACTTGGAGATTAAACCACACATTTTTAACAGACACATGGGTCAAAGATGAAATTTCAGAAGAAATTTTAAAATATTGTAAACTAAATGAAAATGATAATACAACTTAAAATCTGTACAATGCAAAGAAAGCAGCATTTAAGAGAAATTTGTATCATTGAATGTAGATATTAGAAAAGCAGCTGCTGCTGCTAAGTCATTTCAGTCATGTCCAGCTCTGTGTGACCCCATAGACGTAAGCCCACCAGGCTCCCCTGCCCCTGGGATTCTCCAGGCAAGAACACTGGAGTGGGTTGCCATTTCCTTCTCCAATGCGTGAAAGTGAAAAGTGAAGGTGAAGACCCTCAGTCATGTTCAACTTATGGCGACCCCATGGACCATAGCCTACCAGGCTCCTCCATCCATGGAATTTTCCAGGCAAGAATACTGGAGTGGGGTGCCATTGCCTTTTCTGTAGAAAAGCAGAAAATCTTTAAATCAATAATCTTAGCTTCCACTTTAGGAAACTCAAGAAAGAAAATAAAAATATATAAAATAAGGAGGAAAATATAATTAAAAAATTAAACCAGAAATCAATGAAATTGAAAAAAAATCAGAGAAAATCTACAAAACCAAAAAGCTGGCTCTTGAAAAGATCAGTAAGATTGATAAGCCCTTAGACAGGCTAACTGAACAAAAACCAAAGATACAAATTACTAATATTAGAAATGAAACAAGGGACATCACTACAGATCCCATAGCCACTAAAAGAATAATAAAGGTGTTTTATGAATTTTCACAATTTTGATGACCTAGATGAAATGGACCTATTCCTTGAAAGACACAATTTGTCAAAACTCACAAAATAAGAAATAGAAAATAGAAAAAAAATTTTAAAGAAATTGAATCAATAATAAAATCCTTCCAAACACAGAAAGCACAAGACTGAGACAGGTTCACTGATGGACTCCACAACATTTAAGGAAGGAATTATACCAATTTTCTGCTTCCTAACTCATTCTCTGAGGCCAGCACCACCCTAATACCAAAAGTAGACAAAGACATTGCAGAAAAAGGAAACCTGCAAACCTATATCTCTCATGAACAAAGATGTAAAATTCCTCAATAAAATATTAGGAAATCAAATGCAACAGTATGTGAAAAGAATAGACACCATAACCAAGTGGGATTTATCCCAGTCATACAAGGCTGGTTCAACACTTGAAAAATCAAGTAATCTATCACATCAACAGGCAAAAGAAGAAAAATCACATGATCACATCAACAGATGCAGGAAAAACATTGAACAAAATCTCACACCCATTCATGATAAAAACTCTCAGCAAAATATGAATAGAGATAAAGGCCCCTAACATAATAAAGAGCATACAAATAACATACCTAATATCATACTTATTGGTAAGAAACTTGAGACTTTGCTGCAAAGGTCAAGAACAAGGCAAGGATGTCTCCCCTCACCATTACTTATCAACATCATGCTGGATATCCTAGCTAATGTAACAAATAAGGAAATGAAAGATACAGATTTGAAAGGAAGAAGTAAAACTGTCTTTGTTTTCAGATAACATGATTGTCTACAAACAAAATCTGAAAGATCAACAAAAGACCTCCTGAAACTAATAAAAATTACAACAAAAGTTTAGTAATTGCCAGGGATTGGGGAAAGGAAGGGATGAACAGGCAGAGCACAGAGGACTTTTAAGGCAGTGAAATTAATCAATACAATACTACAATGTATTGTAGTATTATTATACATTATTATTATTATTATACAAAACCAAGAGTGAACACTAATGTAAACTATGGACTTTGAGTGATGATATATCGGTGTAGGTTTATGTAGGTTTATTAGTTGTAACAAATGTGCCACTCTGGTGCCTGATGTTGATAATGGGGACAGTTAGGCATGTATGGGAATGGGGTATGTGGGAACTCCCTGTACTTTTGCTGTGAACTTAAAACTGCTCTAAAAAATTAATTAACTTTTAAAAAAGTAACTCACAGTATGGAGAAAATAGATTTGGATCTCTACACCATGATATTAAAAAGCAAATTCTAAATGGATTGAAGACCTGTGTGAAAATGAAATTATAAAGCATATGAAAGAAAATACTAGTGAATGTCTTTCTGATCTCAGTTTTTTAGACAAGACCAAAAAAGTGTAAGCCATAGGAAAAGAATTGATAAATTTGACTAGATAAAAGTTTTTAAAGAATTCCAAATATAAGATAAACATCTGGGTGATACAAAGATGTTTGTCAACGATGAGCAATTCATATTGAGAAAGTCCTAGAAACTGACAAAAAGAGAAAAATCCACTGGTAAAGATTCTGAGCTAGCAATTCCCAGAAGAACCCTGATAAATTTATAAGTTCAATTCAGTTCAGTCTCTCAGTAGTGTCCGACTCTTTGCGACCCCATGAATCGCAGCACACCGGGCCTCTATGTCCATCACCAACTTCCAGAGTTTACTCAGACTCACGTCCATCGAGTCAGTGATGCCATCCAGCCATCTCATCCTCGGTTGTCCCCTTCTCCTCCTGCCCCCAATCCCTCCCAGCATCAGAGTCTTTTCCAATGAGTCAACTCTTCGCATGAGGTGGCCAAAGTACAGGAGTTTCAGCTTCAGCATCATTCCCTCCAAAGAAATCCCAGGACTGATCTCCTTCAAACAATGCTCAAACTGGCTAGTATTAAATGAAAACATGCTACTATTTTATATCAGATTGGAAAAAATTAGTCCAGTAATCACACGTACTAGTGACGAGAGGGGGAAATGGGAACAGGTGTGCATAGCTTGTAAAATAAAAATAGCTATACCAATTTTGCAGAACAATCTGGTACCACTTGTAAAATTAATATGACTAGACCCACAACCTCAAACCAACAGTTCTACCACATGGTTTATATTACTGAGAAACTCTCATGTAGGTTCAAAAGCTGAGCAACATGAGGATTTGCATTACAGTAATGTTGGTGGAGGAAAAGAGCTGGAAGTCAGCTCAGTGCCCCTCAGTGGGATAATGGTAAGTAAATGTGGTCTATGCTTTCAGCGGAGTGCTAGGCAGCAGGCAGTATCAGTGTTACATTCACATATAGCAAAACTGACATAATAAGATTAAGTGAAATGTATGGCACATGGAACTCTGCTCAATGTTATGTGGCAGCATGGATGGGAGGAGAGTTTGGGGGAAAATGGATATCTGTTTATGTGTGGTTGACTCCCTTCTTCCCTTCACTGTTCACCTGAAACTGTCACAACGTTGCTTGTTCAGTTCAGTTCAGTTGCTCAGTCGTGTCCAACTCTTTGTGATCCCATGAATCGCACACGCCAGGCCTCCCTGTTCATCACTATCTCTCGGAGTTCACTCAGACTCACGTCCATCGAGTCTGTGATACCATCCAGCCATCTCATCCTTTGTCATCCCCTTCTCCTCCTGCCCCCAATCCCTCCCAGCATCAGAGTCTTTTCCAATGAGTCAACTCTTCGCATGAGGTGGCCAAAGTACAGGAGGTTCAGCTTCAGCATCATTCCCTCCAAAGAAATCCCAGGACTGATCTCCTTCAAACAATGCTCAAACTGGCTAGTATTAAATGAAAACATGCTACTATTTTATATCAGATTGGAAAAAATTAGTCCAGTAATCACACGTACTAGTGACGAGAGGGGGAAATGGGAACAGGTGTGCATAGCTTGTAAAATAAAAATAGCTATACCAATTTTGCAGAACAATCTGGTACCACTTGTAAAATTAATATGACTAGACCCACAACCTCAAACCAACAGTTCTACCACATGGTTTATATTACTGAGAAACTCTCATGTAGGTTCAAAAGCTGAGCAACATGAGGATTTGCATTACAGTAATGTTGGTGGAGGAAAAGAGCTGGAAGTCAGCTCAGTGCCCCTCAGTGGGATAATGGTAAGTAAATGTGGTCTATGCTTTCAGCGGAGTGCTAGGCAGCAGGCAGTATCAGTGTTACATTCACATATAGCAAAACTGACATAATAAGATTAAGTGAAATGTATGGCACATGGAACTCTGCTCAATGTTATGTGGCAGCATGGATGGGAGGAGAGTTTGGGGGAAAATGGATATCTGTTTATGTGTGGTTGACTCCCTTCTTCCCTTCACTGTTCACCTGAAACTGTCACAACGTTGCTTGTTCAGTTCAGTTCAGTTGCTCAGTCGTGTCCAACTCTTTGTGATCCCATGAATCGCACACGCCAGGCCTCCCTGTTCATCACTATCTCTCGGAGTTCACTCAGACTCACGTCCATCGAGTCTGTGATACCATCCAGCCATCTCATCCTTTGTCATCCCCTTCTCCTCCTGCCCCCAATCCCTCCCAGCATCAGAGTCTTTTCCAATGAGTCAACTCTTCGCATGAGGTGGCCAAAGTACTGGAGTTTCAGCTTTAGCATCATTCCTTCCAAA
>SJYW01033620.1:782003-792169 GCA_006410735.1 Raphicerus campestris
CCCTTCACTTTCAATCTGTATGTGTCCCTTGTTTTAAGGTGGGTCTCTTGTAGGCAGCATATATAAGGATCTTGTTTTTGTATCCATTCAGCCAATCTTTACCTTTTAGTTGGGGCATTCAACCCATTTACGTCTAAGGTAATTATTGACAAGTATGATTCCCACTGCCATTTACTTTATTGTTTTGGGTTCAGGTTTATATGTCTTTTTTGTGTTTCCTCTCTACAGAATATCCTTTAGCATTTGTTGGAGAGCTGGTTTGGCGGTGCTGAATTCTCTCAGATTTTGCTTGTCTGTAAAGCTTTTGATTTCTCCTTCATATTTGAATGAGATCCTTGCTGGGTACAGCAATATGGGCTGTAGGTTATTTTCTTTCATCACCTTAAGTATGTTTTGCCATTCCCTGAAGAGTTTCGATTGAAAGATCTGCAGCTATTCTAATGGGAATCACTTTGTGTGTTATTTGTTGTTTTTCCCTTGCTGCTTTCAATATTTGTTCTTTTGTTTGAACTTGATAATTTGATTCATATGTGTCTTGAGGTGTTTTGCCTTGGGTTTATCCTGTTTGGAACTCTCTGGGTTTCTTGGACTTGGGTGATTATTTCCTTCCCATTTTAGGGAAGTTTTCAACTATTATCTCCTTAAATATTTTCTCATGGTCTTTCTTTTTGTCTTCTTCTTATGGGACTCCTATAATTCGAATGTTGGAGTGTTTCATATTGTCCTGGAGGTCTCTGAGATTGTTCTCAATTATTTTCATTCGTTTTCCTTTTTTCCTCTCTGATTCATTTATTTCTACCATACTATCTCCTACTTCACTAATCCTACCTTCTGCCTCCCATATTCTACTATTTGTTTCCTCTCAAGTGTTTCTGATCTCATTTATTGCATTATTCATTATATATTGACTCTTTTTTTTTTAATTTCTTCTAGGTCCTTACTAAACCTTTCTTGCATCTTCTCAATCCTTGTGTCCAGGCTATTTATCTGTGAATCCATTTTGATTTCATAATTTTGGATCATTTTCACTATCAATATTCAGAATTCTTTATCAGGTAGAGTCCTTTTCTCTTCCTCTTTGGTTTGGTTTGGTGGGCATTTCTTTTGTTCCTTTACCTGCTGGGTACTCCTCTGTCTCTTCAACTTGGTTATATTGCTGTGTTTGGAGTGGCCTTTCTATATTCTGGGAATTTGTGGAGTTCTCTTTATTATGGAGTTTCCTCACTGTGGCTGGGGTTGTATCAGTGGCTTGTCAAGGTTTCTTGGTTAGGGAGGCTTGTGTTGGAGTTCTGGTGGGCTGGGCTGGATTTCTTCTCTCTGGAGTGCAATGATGTGACCAGTAATGGATTATGAGATGTCAGTAGTTTTGGAGTAACTTTGGACTGCCCGTATATTGAAGCTCAGGGCTGTGTTCCACTGTTGCTGGATAATTTGCATGGTATGTCTTGCTCTGGAACTTGTTGGCCCTTGGGTGGTACTTGGTTTCAGTGTAGGTATGGAGATGTTTGATGAGCTCCTATTGATTAATTTTCCTTGGATTCAGGGTTTCTCTGATGTTTTCAGGATTTGGACTTAAGCCTCCTGCTTCTGGTTTTCAGTTTTATTTTTACAGTAGCCTCACGACTTCTCCATCTATACAGCTCTGATGATAAAACATATAGATTAAAGATGAAAAGTTTCTCCACATTGAGGGACACCCAGAGAGGTTCACTGACTTACATGGAGAAGAGAAGAGGGAGGGGGTAGGTAGAGGTGACTGGAATGAGATAAGGTGGGATCAAAAGAGGAGAGAGCAAGCTAGCCAGTAATCACTTCCTTATGTGCACTCCACAGTCTGGACTGCTCAGAGGTGTTCAAGGAGTTATACAGGGAAGAGGAGAGGCAGGGAGTAGACAGAGGTGGCCAGGAGGATATAAGAGCAAAATGAAAAGGGGAGAGACAGATCCAGTCAGTAACCATTTCCCTAAGTGTTCTCCAACATCTGGAATACACAGAACTTCACAGAGTTGTGTAGAGAAGAGAAGGGGGAGGGAAGAGACAGAGGCCACCTGATAGTGAAAAAGGAGAGTCCAAAGGAGGGGAGAGTAATCAAGCCAGTAAACTTGCTTTCAGATAAAATTGGGTACTGAAGATTGGGTTTTTAAAATGTATAAAATTGACAGCAAATACCAAAAAGCAAAGATTAAAAATCTAGAGTAGAGGTTGGATTTTAAAAAATACAATATTAAAGGAAAGAATAAGAAAAAAAAGAAAAATAAAAAGAGATAAAAGAAGCCACAAGAATTATTAAACAACAACAACAACCACAAGAAACTATATATGGCATTTGCTTTGAAAATAGTCTTTTTTTTTTTGAAAAATTAATAGTAGGTTATAAAACAAANAAAGGAAAGAATAAGAAAAAAAAGAAAAATAAAAAGAGATAAAAGAAGCCACAAGAATTATTAAACAACAACAACAACCACAAGAAACTATATATGGCATTTGCTTTGAAAATAGTCTTTTTTTTTTGAAAAATTAATAGTAGGTTATAAAACAAAATCAAAGGCGATTAAAAATGTGGAGTAGAGATTGGACTTTCAAAAATAAAATATTAAAGAAAAGAAGAAGAAGGAGAAAAGAAAAAGAAAAAAAGCCACCAGAATTATTAAAAGACAACAACCTCCACCACAAGAAGACTACATACAGCATTTGCTTTAAAAATAGGGTGTTGTTTTTTGAAAAGTAATAATAGGTTATAAAAATAATAAATAGAGATATAGAGGACTTAAAACTTTAAGAAAGTTTTTAAAAAAGAGGATGAAAAAGGAAAGAAAAAAAATTTTAAAAATTGAAAAAAAATTAAACAAAAGAAAAAATGACACTTCCACATCAACTCAAAAAAAAATTGATCATAAAAGTAGTAAAGGTATATCTGGCTCTTTCTCTGGCGTTGTGGGCTGTGTAGGGTCGCTACCAAGGCAGTTCCCTCTGTTTGCTGGTCTCTTTCATGTCTGATTTCCGTCTTGACACAGGGAGGGCGGTGATGGACTCTACGCTGGGCTTGCCCCTGCTAGCGGCGCACACAGCTCAGGTTCTACGTTGCTTTGCCAGATAACCGTCTGAAGCCTGCCCTAGGCTTCATGCACCTCCCCGGTCTAAGCCACTCAGGCTCGGTGCTCAGGATGCCCTCCGAGGCGCAGATTTAGTTGGGCCTGCATTTTGTGCCCTTCCCAGGTCCGAGTAACTAGGAAGTTTGGTGAGTGCAATTTCTGCGATTTCCAGCCTTTCCATGCTATTCAATTTTCTAGGAGTACCACTGGGGCTCCTTCTCAGGCAGATGATGACTGTCCAGAGCCCCCAGAAGTCTTAGTTAGCAAAGAAACATGCTTGCGATTTGGTAGGTAATGTCTCTCTTGAGCTGCGATTGCCCCCTTCCAGCCCTTAAGGCGTTGGCTGCCTGTCACCGGAGGGGGATTGTCTGCAGAAGGCTATTTCTGATCCATCCTTTGTTCTGTGTGTGGTCCTGGTGGTGTCTCATATTCGAGCATTTCACGTGGTAGCTATCCCCAGTCTGGTTTGCTAGCCCAAGTTAGTTCATTCTGGCTACGTGCAGGGTGTTATGACCCGATTCTCAAAAAAAGCACTGCAGCCCGTGTCTCCCACAGCCTGATTCTTAGAAAGCACTGCTGCTTGCACCTCCCACTCCTCCCTGCCCAACTCCCACTTGCTAGAGTCGGATGCAGGCGTCTGCACTGCTTATCTGCTGGGGGATTTACTGTTGGGCTTGCAATCTGTTGGTTTTATTTTATTTTATTTTTTCTTCTTGTTATGTTGCCCTTTGTGCTTTCAAGGCTCTCCACAGACTCGGTTGCGAGAAAGTTTCCTGGTGTTTGGAAAACTCTCTTTTTAAAGTCTCTTCCCGGGACAGGATTCCCTTCCCAGGACAGAGCTACCTCCCTACCTCCTTTGTTTCTTTTTTCATCTTTTATATTTATTCCTACCTGTTTTTGAAGCCAATAATCTGCTCTGCTGGATGCCTGATGTCCTCTGCCAGCATTCAGAAGTTGTTTTGTGGAATTTACTCAGCATTGAAATGTTCTTTTGATGACGTAGTGAGGGAGAAAGTGGTCTCCCTGTCCTATTCCTCCGCCATTGAAAATAGAACTGCCTNAATGTTTTTAAGTAAAATAAATACAATATGGATATAGTCTCACTAAATTGTATTTGAAAATTTAATGAATAATTCATATAAAGTACTCAGCTTAGTGCCTAGCCTATACTAAACACTCAGTAAATGTTATCTCTTAATATTAACACTACTCTGAGGTCGCAAAGAGTCGGACACGACTGAGCAACTGAACTGATTGAACTGACTTGTGATATAGCCTGTTGCTGCTGCTGCTAAGTCGCTTCAGTCATGTCTGACTCTCTGTGACCCCAGAAACGGCAGCCCATTGGGCTCCCCTGTCCCTAGGATTCTTCAGGCTACTACCAATCAATTGGGGTTGGCACTTAAGACCCATTGGACTTTGATGATTTCCCCCAAAAGACCCTTCAAGGTCTAATAGTCTGTGGTTTTATGAGAGGGATAGGCAAGTCCTGGCAGCAGACCCAGAAGCAAGCAGGAAAAATGGTGAAAACAGCTTTGAGGGATGGGAATGACTACCAACTTTTCTGCAATGTCGTGGAAAACCTTGACGGCTAACTTGAGAGAACACCAACAAAAAGGCACAAAGATAGGAAATGCTGCAGAAGTGCATAAAACTTGGGTGACTTTATGTACTTTGGGACAGTTCCTCCAAGATGGGGGAGTTTCTTTTAACATTTTAATTTCAAGTTATAAGACTGAATCATGAAGTCTAGGTATATAGTGTTTGCTTTGGATTCTCTCTTCCCCATCTTCCACCTTAGGTTATTGTAATCAATGAGCAAGATCATCACCTAGTGGCCTGTCCCTCAAAGTGCTGACAGAAGATCCTGGTCCCAGAGAGAAGAGAACCTGAGCTATAGTCTTGTCTTTATGTTAAATGGACAAACATTGAGTGGGACTCTGTGCGGGGCAGTATTCTGGTGTCCTGGGGATATAGAACTGCTAACAGAAAATGACAGATTTAAAACTAAAATTAAGGAATTGTCAACACGACAACTTCCCAAAGTGACATGGCCTTTTAAAGTGTTTATTTTCCACTGGTTCTCCACAGATCATAGATGAAGAAGAAACACAGTTTATGAGTAATTGCCCCGTTGCCGTCACAGAAAGCACCCCACGGAGGCGGACGCGGATCCAGGTGTTCTGGATAGCGCCACCTGCAGGAACTGGCTGCGTAATTCTAAAGTAAGTGAACATGGAATCCTCAGAACTCTTCATTCATCCCTTCCCTTCGGGGCTCATGGTGTGGCTGCAAAAGGAAAAGTGGCTTTCCTGGGGCCTCAGACAAGTTGTATCATCTCTCTGCCCTCCCTTATCTTGACTATAAAACAGGATTCTGGGCCATCTTTCCTAAAGTGCTATAAAAAAGTACCCGAATCTCCGTGCTCTTCTCATACAGTGATCTTCTGATCACTATCTTCCTGGAGATAATGATCGAACGGCTGGTTAAGAAAAATTACAACCCTGCTGAGGATAATTTTTGGCTTCCTCCATCTTGAATTTAATGCTCTATATCCTTAAACTGTGCTAAGCGGACTGAGACCTGAATATAACTTCCATTGGCCCCAGACTCAGCTTTATAATCCTATCTTCTTCCTTCTCCCATCAAAAATACCCTCTTGCACCACTTCTCTGGGGCCTCTTGATCCTCCTTTAGGTGAGTCACAATAGGTGATGAGAAGTATTAGCCAGTCAGTGGTTTTCCTCTGAAAGGCAACATTATCTCAAACCTGTGTTTCCAAAATTGTGTATTATAGAATGATGTTCAGGGAGATGTAAACAGGTAGGCAGGAAATCAATTTCTATGGTTAAATAAGTTTGGAGAATTCTGTATGCTATATATCCCTTTCTTGCCAATTCACAACACATATTAACATATTGAAGGTTTTGCAAAGTTCTGCCAAAAAGAAATCTGTTTAACTTGGTTTCACCCAACATTTCCTAAACTTGACTGCAAAGTTCCTTTTTGCTGAGACATCTATTAACATTCAGCAGTTTGAGAAATACAGTTATCACCTATTTTAAATACCATATTTTAAATATATTTAAAGGCTCTATAGAGTGATGCTGGGAGTTTAGGATTTCAGAAGGCCAATAGTCATGGGTAGATGGGCAAGGCTCCAGTGCCAACATCTAAGAAACACTTTTTTCTGGAGTTAGGAGCTGGGAACTTCCTAACCATCTTCCACTTCTTTAGATCCCCTAAGGCATTATGTATGTATTTGGTTCCCTTGTTTGAACCTCTGGCAGGAGAACATTTCTGAAGACTTACAAGTCCAGCCTGGTCCTAAGAAGAGACTGATAAGAAGGGATTTTACCTAGGCTCTCTAGTCATTGAAGTTTCTTGATCCAACTCTGCCTGGATTATGGAGGGGAAAAAAAAAACCCACACAGAGATAGCTGGAGCCTCTGTCCATTGTCCAGACTCAGCCCTGGATTTGGACTGGCTTTGCTACCATCTGTATGGATATCATTGCTTTCTTTAGTTTAATGCAAACTGAGCATCTTTTCTCACATTCCTTGAGGAATTTGACTTTTGACGTTAATCTACATTGGTGATTTTTTTAAATTTAGCAGTAGAATTTATATATAACTATAAACTCCATATATAACATGAATCTAGTATCTAGCTGCAATGTGGGAGAAGGCCTTGTAGAAATAAATGAAGACCACTGAAATGAGAACAGAAGCTATTTATTCAGAGGTTACTCTACAGCAAGGGAAGTCAGCTGCCATCACTAAATCTGGCAGAGACTCAAAGACAAGTGAGGAGTGGGAAAGCTTTATAGTGAAAAAACAAAACAGAAAAGAGGTACTTTCTGACTGGAGATATTTGGTGTGAGGAAGTCGAAAGCAGGCTAACTAGAAATGAAGCATCTGACGTGGTTGGTTTGGAGAACATATTTGGCTTTCTCTGACTGGTCCTGAGCTGGAAACAGAGGAGACAGTGGGGGCAAGAATTCAAGAGCTGGCATCACTGACCAAGTCCTAACCATGCTGGACTAATGGCTGCATAGCTTGTGGTTTGGCTTCCTAGACCATTTGCTGCAGAGGCTGGGGATCAGAGTTCTTTTGTCACAGCCTGGCCTTTGTCCATTGGTGTATTCATTCAGCCTCTTAGGCTGGATACCGGGTTCTCAACCTGGCTTTCCTATACCCATACCCCTGTCCATGGCAGCCCTACGACTCCACAGAGACTGGGGCTCGCCAACGTTAAATCTATCTGATGAGTCTTCTTGCTCAAAGGGCTTCCCTGGTAGCTTTGCTGGTAAAGAATCTGCCTGCAATGCAGGAGACCAGGGTCCAATTTCTGGGTTGGGAAAATCCACTGGAAAAGAAATAGGCTACCCACTCCAGTATTCTTGGGCTTCCCTGGTGGCTCAGCTGGTAAAGAATCTGCCTGCAATGTGGGAGACCTGAGTTTGATCCCTGGGTTGGGAAGATACCCTGGAGAAGGGAAAGGCTACCCACTCTAGTATTATGGTTTGGAGAATTCCATGCAGGGACTGTATAGTCCATGGAATTGCAAAGAGTTGGACGTGACTGAGCAACTTTCACTTTCTCTAAAACTCCATCCTTTTGGCATAGANCCCACTCCAGTATTATGGTTTGGAGAATTCCATGCAGGGACTGTATAGTCCATGGAATTGCAAAGAGTTGGACGTGACTGAGCAACTTTCACTTTCTCTAAAACTCCATCCTTTTGGCATAGATGTCTGGTTTTCTTTGATTTATTGTTCTCACAAGCCAGACGTATTTGATCTTCCTGTTGGAAGCCAGAAAGGCATTTCCTTATTTACACTAAAAATGAACATATGTGAACATATGTCTATAAATTAACATTGAACAAATGAGGCTTGTTCAGTCACTCGTTCTTTCAGTAAGTGTAACTGAACTTCTGTTTGCACAGGTGTCAATATTATACAGGCAACTGAGATTAAGATCTTGGCCCTCAAGGTTCTCAGAGGCCAATGGAGGAGAGAGTAAGGGGCAACCAATACTTTCTGTCTACTGTGAACTCAGCTACACATCTAGCAGTTTTTGTCCAACTTACTCTTCACAACAGACTTCCTCTTTTCATGCAGGAGGTCACAAGTCCCAGTGAATTAGCCAGTTTATTGAAGGTGTATGTCCATTTAATGCTAAAGCCTCGTGTTCTTCCTTTCATCTTTTTCTGAAGGAATTAAATATAACCTACAACCACTCACTAAAGAAATAATGATTTTATAGGTGAAATGTAAATACATTCACATTGAAAAATGTCACATGGTATAGAAAATAGTGAAATACGGAAAAACAGAGAATACACGAAAAGTGAAAAATCCCTGACATTTCTCCCGATAAATCCCACAGTCTTCTACCCAAAAGTAGCAATAGATATCAATTTGGTGTGTATTTGTTAGACTTTAATGTGTGCATTTAATGTGTGCATTTATATGTATTAATACCATATAAATACCCTTTATATAAATGGTATCATGGTCTGCATGATGTCCTGAAATTGAATGGATTTTAACTAAATAAAATGTATTAGAGATATTTCCAGGTCAGAACATATGGGTTTATCTCTCTTTTTAAACTGTTGCATATAATCTACTGTGAAAATGTGTTAATTATTCCATAGTTGATGGACATTTAGATTGTTTCCAGTCTTTTACAATTACAAATAATGCTATAATAAAATCCTTATATATGCCTGCTTGAGCAAATATGCAAGTTTTTGTCCATGGTAGCTGCCAAGAAGTAGGATCATAAGGGATGCACATTTATAATTTTAATAGACACTGCCAGATTTTCTTCTAAAAATCTTGCCAACTTAAACACTCTCCCTGACTGTGAACAAGAGAATTTGTTTCCTTACTTGCTTAACAACTCTTGATGTTTATCATTCTTTAAAGTTCTGCCAATCTGATAGTTAAAAGTGACATTTTCTGGTAATTTTTATTTTCCCAATTACTAGTAATATTAGAATCTTTTCAAATATTTATTCCATTTCTCTTTTCTGCAAATGGCCATTCACATCCTTGTCCACTTTTCTGATAGTTTCTTTTTAAAATTAATGTTTATATATAAATCTGGTGGCCCAGTCGGTAAAGAATCACCTGCAATGCGAGAGACCTGGGTTTGATCCCTGGGTTGGGAAGAGCCCCAGAAGGGGGTCATGCCAACTGACTTCAATATTCTTGCCTGGAGAATCCTCAAGGACAGAGGAGCCTGGCAGGCTGAAGCACATGGATTTGCAAAGAGTTGGACATGACTGAGCAACTGAACACACAGCACATATATTTCTGTATATTTATATATATATTTGTATATTATGTATAAAATATATTTTATATTACATATTTTATATAAAATGTATATAAATGTTATATATAAATGTCTATAAGTATATAATTTTATAAATTTATGTTTAAAATTGATCCTTATACAGTATAGATAATAACAATTTGTATAAATTTCAAATATTTCTACTTTTTCTTTGCTTTCATCATCATAATTAATTTTGCTTTCATCATCCAGAAATTTGACATTTTGATTTTAATCAAATATATCTATTCCTTCACTTATGAATCTTGATTTGTATCCTATCTAAAAATAATCTTCCTACTCAGCCAAGGTTATAAATATATCCCCATATTATTAATATTTTTATAGGTTTAAAAATAAATTTAGGTCTTTAATCTTCTTGGGATTAACTTTTGTGAATAATATAGTATCAGTAGGCCTCAACAGAAGATAAATGGCACTGTCAGCAGAAGTGCCAAAGGTCAGTTGAATAAGGGGTCCATTTATGATGAAAGTGTTAATTGCTCAGTTAACTTCAGTTCAGTCGCTCAGTTGTGTCCGATTCTTTGCGACCCCATGAATTGCAGCACGCCACGCCTCCCTGTCCAACACCATCTCCGGGAGTTCACTCAGACTCACGTTCATCAAGTCAGTGATGCCATCCAGCCATCTCATCCTCGGTCATCACCTTCTCCTCCTGCCCCCAATCCCTCCCAGCATCAGAGTCTTTTCCAGTGAGTCAACT
>SJYW01033620.1:794244-808671 GCA_006410735.1 Raphicerus campestris
TCTCTTCTTTTCACAGCTATTTGTAAGGCCTCCCCAGACAGCCATTTTGCTTTTTTGCATTTCTTTTCCATGGGGATGGTCTTGATCCCTGTCTCCCGTACAATGTCACAAACCTCATTCCATAGTTCATCAGGCACTCTATCTATCAGATCTAGGCCCTTAATTCTATTTCTCACTTCCACTGTATAATCAT
This sequence comes from Raphicerus campestris, assembly GCA_006410735.1. Classification (NCBI taxonomy): domain Eukaryota; kingdom Metazoa; phylum Chordata; class Mammalia; order Artiodactyla; family Bovidae; genus Raphicerus; species Raphicerus campestris. Next base: position 794,438 of record SJYW01033620.1, read on the forward strand.
AAGGGATTTGATTTAGGTCATACCTGAATGGTCTAGCGGTTTTCCCTACTTTCTTCAATTTGAGTCTGAATTTGGTAATAAGGAGTTCATGATCTGAACCACAGTCAGCTCCTGGTCTTGTTTTTGTCGATTGTATAGAGCTTCTCCATCTTTGTCTGCATAGAATATGATCAGTCTGATTTTGGTGTTGACCATCTGGTGATGTCCATGTGTAGAGTCTTCTCTTGTGTTGTTGGAAGAGGGTGTTTGCTATGACCAGTGCATTCTCTTGGCAAAACTCTATTAGTCTTTGCCCTGCTTCATTCTGCATTCCAAGGCCAAATTTTCCTGTTACTCCAGGTGTTTCTTGACTTCCTACTTTAGCATTCCAGTCCCCTGTAGTGAAAAGGACATCTTTTTTGGGTGTTAGTTCTAAAAGGTTTTGTAGGTCTTCATAAAACCGTTCAACTTCAACTTCTTCAGCGTTACTGGTTGGGGCATAGACTTGGATAACTGTAATATTGAATGGTTTGCCTTGGAGACCAACAGTTAATTGCTCAGTCATGTCCAAATCTTTCTGACCCCATGGACTGTGGCCTGCCAAGCTCCTCTGTCCATGGAATTCTCCAGGCAAGAATACTGGAGTGGGTTGCCATTACCTTCTCCAGGGGATCTCCTGAGCCAGTGATCAAACCCAGGTCTCCTGTATTGCAGGCAGATTCTTTACCATCTGAGCCACCTGGGAAATCAATGATGTGGCCAAAAAGAAGTGGGAAGAGTCTTTAGCGCCCAGGCCTAAAGGGATAAGGGGAAGACACAGAGGCTAACAGAAAAGACCACCACCTCCCAGGAGCTGAAATCTTTGACTAAGGGAAGCTGCTAGCCTGAGGTGACCCCACAGGGACCCCAACCTTGTTTCCCTATCAGTTTTCCTTTTAGACCTTGGCTTCAACTATGAGGACAACAGAGCCCATTGCTAGAGTCCACACAGATTCTCCTTTCCAGCAAAGAGCAGGGTGTGGAAGGATGCAGAAGGTGGCTGGAGGGGCAGCCCAGAGCTGGCCAGCACAGATGAGAAACCCAAGTCTGTTTGCTTTTCTCAAAATGGCTTGGTCATTGTTGCACATTCGTTTGTTGAATAGTTTGTCCTTTCCTCGTGTTTGAAGTGCTACTTTATCAAATATGAAATTTTTACACAGATCCGTTCTGTTCTGTTGATCTTTTTATCTATTCCTGCACAAAACCCATACCATTTCATAGCACAATTTTATTTGATGTTTTGATAGCAAGTCATTGTTCATTAATTTTCTAGTTCAAAATGTTCATGGCTATTCAAGCAGATTCATAATTCCAGACAAATTGTAAAATGAGTTTATTGTGTTTAATAGAAACTTATATTGGGATTTTGAATGGTATTGCAAACCCTACAATATGTTTCCATATATAGCATCCTTACAGTGTTTTCCCAGTTAGAAATATGGAATATCTCCTATTCAGGTCTTTTATGTCCTATAGGAAAGTAATGTAATTTTTCTTCATTTAGATTGCACATTCTTGTGAGGCTTCCTCCCCCCAGGCATAGATATTTTATAGTTTTATTGCTTTTGCGAATGGGCTCTTTTTTCCTATTAAACTTTCTAATCATTGATTGCTTATGTTTAGGAAAGCTATTGATTCTTATACCTTGAGTCTGAGTTTAGGCAGTGCTGAACTCTCTTGATAGTTCTAATGGCTTCTTTTTTCAGTCTTTTGGGAAATAATAAATATACCTTTGTTCCTTTTTCATGTTTTAGCTGATTATCTGTCACCTCTAGTACAATATTAAATAGTGGCATTCATGCTTATTCCTGATTTTAATGGGAATACTATTATAGTTCCCTTTTAGTATAATAAGAAGTACAGGTTTCAAACTGATGGCTTGACTCAAGTTGAGAAACACTCAACTTGTGAGAAACTAGCTGAGAAAGTTTCCTTCTTTTTCCTGTGCAAGGTGGTATTGGGAAAACCAGTCAGCCAATCAGTATCCAATGTACATATACTGTGTACCCCAAGTTGACCAGCACTGAGAAAGTCTCAGAGTATAAACAAGACTCCTGACTTTCAAGACACTTTGCTGAAATCTAGTTGTGGTATAAATAAAAATATGCATGCAACAGTTAGTGAATCTAAGACAGACATGAACTGGGAACAAATTAAACATGGTTAGTCAGAAAGTAGATGCATGAAGAATGTAATAATGGGAGCACCAGAAATCCTTAGAAAGGTTAATTGATATGTTGAAGAAAGTAGTAGGGTTTGGATAAATGGACAGAAGGGAAGAGGTCATTCCAAGTGAAAGGGGTGGACAGGGAGAAAACTGCTGTGAGAAGTTGGAGGTGAGAGTAAATATGATAGTTCTGGGTGACAGTAAACAGACAGACTTGGTGAAATTAGAAGGTCTTTGGGGGCCAAGATCCATTGCTAAATCATAGAAGTTCTTCAGTATCAAGATGAGGAGGTTGATCTTGATTCAAGAGGAATAAGGGAGCCATTAGTGAGTATTAGACTCTGGACTGACATGTTGGGAGGAAAGTTCACTAAAAAAGTTAGTAAGGATGCTTAAATCTGGCAGCAAAATTCAGGAAATATGAAAGAGGAAATGCTAACTTTATTGCAGAGCCCTCNCCATATATAGCATCCTTACAGTGTTTTCCCAGTTAGAAATATGGAATATCTCCTATTCAGGTCTTTTATGTCCTATAGGAAAGTAATGTAATTTTTCTTCATTTAGATTGCACATTCTTGTGAGGCTTCCTCCCCCCAGGCATAGATATTTTATAGTTTTATTGCTTTTGCGAATGGGCTCTTTTTTCCTATTAAACTTTCTAATCATTGATTGCTTATGTTTAGGAAAGCTATTGATTCTTATACCTTGAGTCTGAGTTTAGGCAGTGCTGAACTCTCTTGATAGTTCTAATGGCTTCTTTTTTCAGTCTTTTGGGAAATAATAAATATACCTTTGTTCCTTTTTCATGTTTTAGCTGATTATCTGTCACCTCTAGTACAATATTAAATAGTGGCATTCATGCTTATTCCTGATTTTAATGGGAATACTATTATAGTTCCCTTTTAGTATAATAAGAAGTACAGGTTTCAAACTGATGGCTTGACTCAAGTTGAGAAACACTCAACTTGTGAGAAACTAGCTGAGAAAGTTTCCTTCTTTTTCCTGTGCAAGGTGGTATTGGGAAAACCAGTCAGCCAATCAGTATCCAATGTACATATACTGTGTACCCCAAGTTGACCAGCACTGAGAAAGTCTCAGAGTATAAACAAGACTCCTGACTTTCAAGACACTTTGCTGAAATCTAGTTGTGGTATAAATAAAAATATGCATGCAACAGTTAGTGAATCTAAGACAGACATGAACTGGGAACAAATTAAACATGGTTAGTCAGAAAGTAGATGCATGAAGAATGTAATAATGGGAGCACCAGAAATCCTTAGAAAGGTTAATTGATATGTTGAAGAAAGTAGTAGGGTTTGGATAAATGGACAGAAGGGAAGAGGTCATTCCAAGTGAAAGGGGTGGACAGGGAGAAAACTGCTGTGAGAAGTTGGAGGTGAGAGTAAATATGATAGTTCTGGGTGACAGTAAACAGACAGACTTGGTGAAATTAGAAGGTCTTTGGGGGCCAAGATCCATTGCTAAATCATAGAAGTTCTTCAGTATCAAGATGAGGAGGTTGATCTTGATTCAAGAGGAATAAGGGAGCCATTAGTGAGTATTAGACTCTGGACTGACATGTTGGGAGGAAAGTTCACTAAAAAAGTTAGTAAGGATGCTTAAATCTGGCAGCAAAATTCAGGAAATATGAAAGAGGAAATGCTAACTTTATTGCAGAGCCCTTGCTTGGAAAAATGGGTGTTTGCGTTACTCTGTTTGGGTAATATTCCTGGGAGAAGGCGGCTCAGTTTCTGTAGATGACATTTCTGAAGCCCACTTAGTTGATTATGTTCCATTGCCCAGGAGGGCTGGGAAGGGAAGCACCGGGCAATTATGACTTTCCTTTTGGCACAAACCTGACACCGTTTCTTTTCTATTTGGATGCAAAGATTTGAACATTTCTAAATTACAGACTTTCCAGGCAGTCTTCTTACTAGCTTTCTCCCTGCAAATGAATGACCCAGCATTTAGTTTCCCTGGCATGCTACAGTGCTGCAAATTGTTATATCGAAGTAGTGACTGACTGAAAGAAAAAGCCTCTAAATAGAATAGATGTTTATAGACCCCATCAGAGGGAAGTCCTATGCCCTTAAGTCTGATAAAAGTTTTGTCCCTTGAAGTGATCCTCTCTTTCCATAGCTTTATTACTAGATTATGACACTCACTTGTCACCTCCTGGGAAGGTCTGAGATGTGGGTTGCCTTACTCTGAAGGAGACAGTCACTTGGTAAACCATTTGGGGAGTTCAACTTCATAAAACAATGATTGGTGGTAGGCAGTAATAACAACCCAGCACCAAGCCCTGCTCTGGGTACATTACAAATACTTATTTAATCCTCAGAGCAACCCTATGAACTGGATACTAAGGACACCAAGGTACCAAGAGGTTAAGTAACTTGCTCAAGGTCACAGGGTAAGTGACAGAGCTGAAATTTAAACAGAAACATCTGCGATCTGAGTACTGCCCTCTACCATCTCAGATGGGCCAAGTTCATCTGCAGCTTCCTCTCCAACATTATCTTCATCTGTGAGGTCTGTCTCTTCTTTCCCTTACTAGCTTTACATTGACTGCCTTATTCACAGACACTTCTTGTCTCACTGTTGCAGGAACCTTATACTGTTCTCCTCGCTCCTCCCTGTGATCTTCCTCATAATGGCATAAGAATTGCTGTTCTCATTCACACAGCTGAGCAACACCACTTTACATATCAAACTTGAAGGGGGCCCTCCATCACCTTCCNCCTGCAGCTTCCTCTCCAACATCATCATCACCTGTGAGGTCTGTCTCTTCTTTCCCTCACTAGCTTTACATTGACTGCCTTATTCACAGACACTTCTTGTCTCACTGTTGCAGGAACCTTATACTGTTCCCCTCGCTCCTCCCTGTGATCTTCCTCATAATGGCATAAGAATTGCTGTTCTCATTCACACAGCTGAGCAACATCACTTTACATATCAAACTTGAAGGGGGCCCTCCATCACCTTCCAGATCAAGTCCAGAATCCTGATCTGAGCACTAAAGTCTCCCTCTGACCCTTACCAGAGTCCCTGATCAGCCTCTTCTTCCCTGAATCCCTCCATGAACACTGTTCTGCCATTCTTATCTGCTCTCTCTCTAACATTTATTGAGCACCTCCTGCATGCAGTCAATGAGGACACAAAGGCTATCTCTGAGGGTGTTACAGTCAGGGGTGAAACACATATCAAGTCCACAGTCCTTCATCTGCATTTCTGAAATCCAAAAAGTTCTAAAATAGGAAGATATTTTCCTGACTCTTTTAGGGCTCAAGCCTGCCTTGAGCTGACTTCAAGTTACTTATAGCTTTTCAGTGTAAATGTTAATGTATTTGCTGCTGCCCCAGACCCTGATGAGGATGTTACAAAATATATGAAAAAAATTATCTTTCTGAAATCCAAAAATATTCTGGATTCTGAGACATGTCTGGTCTCAAGGGTATGAGATAAGGGAACTTAGCTGTCTGATGGGAAGTTTGCTCATGGAAGTATCACTTAGGGTGCTGGAGGAGCAGAGGAGGCAGCCCTCTGGCAGGACAGAGTTTCACAGAAGCGTTAAAAATAAGCACTTCATTGCTTGCCAGTGAAATAACCTGTTCCCAGATGCAGCTGCTATAAGATCTGAGAATATCTTCAGTGTTTCCATCACCAAAGTATAAAGCCAGAATTCCTTAGCATGGGGTCCAAGGTGCCTAGTGATGTTTCCAGATGCCTTTGAAGTCCATTTCTAGGTGTTCCTCCTCTCACCCAAGGCTGTGAGCTTCACAGAGGAGGGGGTCAATTGTACTCATCTTCATGGCCCTAACACAGAAGTTGGCAAACCACAGTCTGTGGACTATATCTGGCCCACTGCCTGTTTTTATAAAGGAAGTCTTATTGGAGCACAACCAGGTTCATTCATTTATGTATTGTTTAGGGCTGCTTTCATCCTACAGCAGCTGTATCAAAAAGTTGCAATAGAGACCTTGTAGCCTACAAAGGCTAAAATAATTTTTAAATGGAGACTTCTAGAAAACAGCGTACTGACACCTGCTCTAATGTATACCCAGTGCGAGCAATAACTGCTGATTCCTGGCCCGGGCTCTCCTAAAAGCCCAGCTGGGACAAAGTCTAGTGTTCAGGCATTTATTTGGGAAGTGATTCTGAGGAAGAGGAGGGGCAGAGGATTGTGGGTTTATTTGATCAAGTGTTGTTAACCTGTCCTAGATGATACTTGATCCTCTAGGACTTTTTGAAAAGCCTTATGACATGTATCTCAGAACTGTGTGCCCTGGAATGAAGGGGGAAATCATTATCCTCCACTCATCAAGGGTAGCCCCACAAGCATTAATGCCCTGCAATTCTGGACTGCACTTAGGTGAATATTCATCAGATTCTGAACATGCACTGCAGCATCAGAGAAGCTTTGGGACAGGAAGCAAGAGGTACACCACACGGACAAGGTGTGTACCATCCAATGACATGGACAGAGCTACTCACTGCAACAGTGGATGGAGTCAGAGTTGGGATGAGAGGATGTGAAGAGGTGTATAGCGATGCTCAATGCATCAGTTAGTGTGAATAATAGTGTAAGTAGCTTACATTTATGCCAAGAACTATGCTAGGTGCATTGCATGCCTTATCTTACTTAATCTTCATAAAAGCCCTGTGGGGTCTTCATAATACTATTCCCATTTTCTTGATGGGAAAACTAAGGTTTAGAGAATTTGTATTCAGGGTAATAAAGCAGTTAAGTGATGGGGCTGGGTTTTTACACCACTTCCACCAACTCCAAAGTCCTTATTGTTAACTAATCACCACCAAGCTACATTGACCCCCACACCCCTGCCTTCTGCCTCAGTTGGCCTGTGAAGCCTGGAGGGGCAGAGTCCCTCCTATAAATCAGGGGCAGACCACTGCCTGTTGGGTTTAGGGGGCGGGTGGGGGTTTCAGATACTGTTTCCAAAGTGAAGAAACCAAATGTCATTTAGAAAATGGAAAACAAACCCAGGGACCTGGCAAGAGAGAATCTTGTTAGTGGGAAGGGAGGATGAGTATTAGGAGGAAATAGCCAGAGCTCATAATACTTTGTAACTTCATATAACTTCAGCTTCACCAACTCTTTTTATCTTGGAAGGAAATATCACAAAACCCACATGTGATAACTTTGTGTATGATTTAGAGGCAGGTGGCAGGGTTAGAAGGACCTGATGTGGCTGAAGTGCAGCTTACCCGTACAGTTTTTTTGGCAACTGAACTGATTGAGAAGAACCACAGGCTCTTTTCTCATAAAACAGAGTGACTCTCCCTTGAGGCTGACTAGGAAGGACCTCAGCAATGCTAACTAGGGGTGGAAGCAAAGAATCAGCAGAAAAGGGGGTGGGAAACCCCAGACCTGTGGAAGTGTTGGTTCTTAGGAAAACAGTTAGAGACCAAAGCTATGGTTAAAAGGCAGTATGTGCTTGGTTCAGAAAAACCCAGATACTCCAAGACTACCACCCAACAGGTGGAGTCCAGACGCCAGGGCTTGCTGGGAGGCTGGTAGTGGCATGGTTGCAGGGGAGCAGTCCAATGGTGGCAAAATTTCATTCAGCAGCTGGAGTCCCGAGTGTAGGATCCAGCTCCCAGGGGGGAAACTGGGAAGAATTAAACAGGAAGTCCAGGCACAACAGGAAACTGAGGCTCAGATGGATCGCTGAAACCCACACTGCAGGGGGAGCTGGAATGGCCGCGACTCGGTGGGGCATGCTTAAGCACAGGATGGAGCCCTGATGGAGCAGGGCTCGCCAAGGTGCTTTGGACCCTGATCACAGTGAGATCAAAACATGACGTTTAGACCTTGTGGACATTTAAAAAATTGAAATTAAATTCACGTCGCAAAATTAACCACTTTGAAGTCATCAATTTGGTAGCATGTGGTACCTGCCCAGTGCTGTGCAACCACCACCTCTGTCTAGCTCCAAAAATTTCTAGTTCTCCACAGTAAAACCCTTTACCCACAAGCAGTGAATGTCATTCTCCTCTCCTCAGCCCCTGGCAACCACCAATCTGCATGCTGTCTCTATGGATTTGCCTATCTCAGTGAATTCCACTCATATAAATGGAAGCATGCAGTACGTGATCTTTTGCCTCTGATTTTTCTCACTTACATAATGTTTTTGAGGCTCATGTATATTATAAATGTGTTGGTACTTCATTCCTTTGTATATCTGTATAACATTCCACTACATGCATATGCCACAATTTGTTTGTCCGTGTGAACATTTTTGACATGAAATGGTCACAAAATAAAGATGGAAACATTTATGCAACTGTGAAAAATCACCAGATGTTATAAGACCTCCATTAACCTTTCAATCCACATATATATATTTTTTAACCAGGGAATATGCAATAGCTGTGTTGCTCCACTCCTGAGCCTCACCCCATACCTGGGAAGGACAGTGATGACTCTGGCACAAGGGTAGAAGAGGACAAAGAGATGGTTCCAAACCTACTTTGTCTCTTGGGGTCATAAAGTAAGTGTATTGGCCTGCTGATGGGCAGGATGGGAGCCCAGACCTGCCAGGGCAAAGTCTGGCCTGCTATAGGCTGGGTCCACAGACTCCACTGCAGGATTGTGGTTTTCTGGTGTCTGCCACTTGGTGGATGAGGCTAGTCTAGGGGCTAATGCAAGCTTCCTGAGGGCAGGGCCAGGGACCAGAGGATTCTGGGACTGGTTCCTCCGGTGGCTGGAGCTAGGTCCTGGGCCTTCTGTAGGGCTGTGCTGTCTTCAGAGACAGCTGTGTGCTCAGGAGATCTTTAGGCAGCCTGTCTGCTGATGGGCGGGGCTGTGTCTCTCCTTTCACCCAGTTAATTGCTTGGCTTGAGGCATCTCAGCACCTGCAGGCTGTTGGGCTAATGAGCTGGAGGGAGATTTCAAAAAGGCACCACCAGCATCAACTAGCACCCCAACCAGCATCCACATCCACATGACAGAAGCAGCTCCTAAGAATGGCTGCTGCCAATGTCTCTGTCCCTAAGGTGAGACACAGTTCCCTCCACCCCTCCTAGGAGACGCTCCAAAACCAGCAGGTAGGTCTGACCCAGGCTCCTATCAAATTACTTGCTTTTGCCCTGGGACCTGAAGCTTGTGGGATTTTGTGTGTGCACTTAAGGACTGGCGTCTCTGTTTCACCCAGTCCCTGGGGCTCCTGAAGTCAAGCCCCACTGTCTTTCAGGGTCAAATGCTCTGGGGGCTCATCTTCTCAGTGCAGGAACCCTGGGGTGGGTAGCATAATGCGGGGCTCAGAACTCACATGAGACAGTGGAGGTGGAAATGGTGGGAGAACCTCTGCATTGTCAGTATTCTCCAGTACAATTATCTGCCTATCCGGGGGTACAGGGCTTTGTCATGAATTTGCCCCTCCTACCCATCTGCCTGTGGCTCCTTCTTCATGTGTTTAATTGTAGAAGTTCTTTTCTGGTATGTTCCGGTCTTTTTCATCGCTAGTTGTTATGCAAATAGTTATGATTTGGGTGTGCCCATGTGAGAAGGTGATCTCAGGCTCTTTCTACTCTGCCGTCTTGGCAGATCTCATGAAGTAACTGTAAAACAGGTTGGCATATTTTATCCTGTCACCAAAATGGCTTGATTAGATCTTTTAAACCTAGCATGTAACCACAGGGTAACAAAGTCATATACCTAGTCATACATTACTTCATCTGGAAGAAGCGTGGGCTGAAGTCCACTGAAGACACAAACAGCTCTAGAAAAATGGGCAGAGGGTCCTCTGTGCTGTAGAAGATGACATTTCTCCATAGATCCATCACCATTCATTTGCAACCACTAATCAAAGAATTCTCCTTGAACTATTTGCCTTCCTGCAAGCCTGATTGCTACAGAGAACACCCAAACTAAAGCCAGTGAAGAAATGAGATTAAGTAAGAAGAAAGAAGGGCTTTCCTGATGGCTCAGTGGTAAAGAATTTGCTTGCAAGGCAGGAGATGTGGATTCAATCACTGGGTCAAGATGATCCCCTGGAGAGGATATGGCAACCCACTCCAATATTCTTGCCTAGGAAATCCCATGAACAGAGAAGCCTGGTGGGCTACAGTCCGTGGGGAGTCAGAAGAGTCTGCAGAAGTGTTAGACATGACTTAGCAACGAAACAACAATAAAGAACACCCCCTCTCCTTGTATGATTAACTACCGTAGGCTGATTTCAGCTACATTTTTGCTTGGATATTTCCCTAACATTTTGCATTTAACAGCCCCTGTAAGCCAGGAAAAAAGAGGAGAAAAAGCTCTATAATATCTTAGTTCTGTGCTGTTCATAAATGAAAATCATTGTTAATTTAGGGTTTGACAGCTGTGGTGCATTGTAAGTCCAGGGCAGCTGTCATCAGCACTCGGGCTTATTTTTCAAACAGATGTTTAATTTGACTTTAGTGTTATTGCCAATTTTTGAGGAGAAAGAGAAGGGAAAGCAGAAACAGAAATAATCATTTTATTCATCATTTGGTTTCTTTTCAAAACATAAATCGATATGATTACCAATGACATCAGAATTGCTCTAATTGCAGTTTGGGGTGCAGGACTGGTTAACTGTCATCTCCTAATGTGGTCCAGAGTTTTTTTGTTTTTTTTTTTCCTTTTCTAAAGTCAGAGGCTGTCTTGCGGTAATTACACCTAGACTCTGAACAGCAATCCCAGCTACCCAGAAAAGCCTTCCAGAGTGCAAGAAAAAATCAAGGAGTGGTGGTGATTGGTCACTGGGCCGCAACCCCAGATGAAAGGTGCGAGGCTGAGGTTTGTCCTGTGGCAGTGGAACCAGGAAGCTGGCAAGAGGGGAGCCCCTGGAATGGCAACCAGGGTCTCCCACTCACTCTCCCATCTCTACCATGGTTATGGGGCTCAGGCAGCTGGATTCGTGCATCCTCACAGTGTGCAAATCGGTCTCAGTGTATAAAATTAAATACATCTGTGGCTCCATGTAGAAATCTGATGAGTCAGAACGTCCTTGAAAAGGCCCCATTGTTCCAGTCCACATCGCTGGGAAGAATCTTCCTTCACACCAGCTGTGTCACTGTGCAAACCCACTTCCCAGATCTGATTCCTCTATCCTCACTTTTTTTGAGTTTGGGTCCTACTCTGTATCATCTATCATGTGTCCAGTCACAGGTCCCCAGTCCCTAACAAACAAGGCCTCCGTTGCTGGGACTCTAGATGCAATAACACACTCACTGCATTTCTTCGTATATGGAGAGGAAAGACTCACCTTGTCTGCTTCCTCAGTCAACAGTTGTGATGTGTGCTATACAAAAGAGGAGCCCACCCCAACAACAAAGGCAGCATGTGTCCTGGATCCCAGCTCTTAAGTCATGGTTGGATAGAGGAATGATACACAGCCTAAGCCAGTACTGCTCGAAATAGCAGGATGCTCTCAACAGAACCAGAGATGTGCTCCCTGAGGGCCAAGTCTGACTCCTCAAAGGACCCCCCCATTTCTTTAATTGGAAAATATTGTTTGCAGATTATTAATCAGAAACTAATCCGTGGTGGCTCAGATAGTAAAGAATCTGCCTGCAATGCAAGAGACCCAGGTTCAATCTCTGATCAGGAAGATCCTGTGGAGAAGGGAATGGCAACCCACTCCCATATTCTTCCCTAGAGAATCCCATGGGCAGAGGAGCCTGGTGGGCTACAGTCCATGGGGCCACAAAGAGTCAGACACGACTGAGTGACTATCACACACACACACACACACATAGAAAGATTAGGTTTCTGCCAGGTTGACCACCCAAGAATTTGAGGGAATCCTAGAACAATTATTGGGCTTCCCTGATAGCTCAGTTGGTAAAGAATCCACCTGCAATGCAGGAGACCCCTGTTCGACTCCTAGGTCAGGAAGATCCGCTGGAGAAGAGATAGGCTACCCACTCTAGTTTTCTTGGGCTTTCCTTGTGGCTCAGCTGGTAAAGAATCTGCCTGCAATGAGGGAGACCTGGGTTCAATCCCTGGGTTGGGAAGATGCCCTGGAGAAGGAAAAGGCTACTGACGCTGCTATTCTGGCCTGGAGAATTCCTTGGACTGTATAGTCTAAGGGGTTGCAAAGAGTCAGGTACAACCAAGTGACTATCACTTTCTTTAGGACAATTATTATGGTATCAGAGCTCTGACCTGTTGCTTGCCACTTGGTTACCTGAGTCTAGACTCCTCCAGCCACTGCTTCCCACCCTTCCCTCCACTCATGGAGCCCATCCCTCAGTACCTCACATCACAGCTAAGGCTAAGCGACAGTGGTAGTAAGATGTTGTTAAAAGCTTAGGGAGTCAGAGAAGAGAATCATAACGCAGAGGCCCTATGTCACTAGCCTATAGATTTAGCTATTCTCAGGGCCCAGAAGCCCAAGGTCACCCTTGGGTTTCACTGCTCTAACACTTGGTGGGCATCAGGCTCTCTTCCCAACATCAAGGGCCAGTTTACTTCCCCCGCAAAAGAGTGCCCCGTATGAGTCCCACTTTATCCAAATCCAGACCCAGTTTCCCTTGGTTCAGTTTGTTTGATATTGTAGGTATGAGGATGGTTTCAGGTCAGACAGGCTGAGACTGAGTTCTGACTCCACCTCCTGGAAATGACATCAGGCAAGTCGTTAAACTGTGGATACTTCAGATGCCTCTCCTGTCCAGTGGGGATAATAATAGTACCTACCTTATAGGGTTGCTTGAGGGTGAGATAATATATGTGAAGTGTTTAGAACAGTGTCTGATCCAGAAGCAACTCTGTACAAGGCTATATTACTATCATTATCATTATTATGGCTTTATACTTGTAATACAGTAAAGATTATCACAAAAATGTCTCTAAGACAAAAGAAGTGATTCACCCCTAGAAGTGAATTCCAGTTTCTGGCACTTAGGACAAAAAATTATAAATGGTTTTTTGAACTTAAAAACTGTTAAGTTTCAATCTCACTGAATCTCGTTTCCCTTTGCTTGCTTGCTTCTTGCCAATTTCCATAAAGACTAAGAAGCAGTGTTAAGGAAAACATAAAACAAAATAGTCATGTTAAAGTTTTAGAAAAATCAAGATCTGGGAAAATAAAAATGAAAATATAACATTGAGACAAGAGGAAGACCAAGCACAAATACACAGTAGCCTAGTTCCCTTAGAGTTGTGGTAGTAACAGATTACAACCCATTAAATAAAATTAGAAATTAGAGATCAACTGAGATAAATAAATACCTATGCTAGCTAAATAATTGAATGCATAATTGGAAAGTTTGATAAAGAATAGGATGTTTATTATAATCTCAAAATACCTGCCCTCAAAATATTAACTTACAAAGAGAAAGCCAGGAGTGTTAGAATGTAGAAGTTCAGCAGACACCTGTAATGGGACAAATCTGAATTTAAATATCATGCCCCCGATAGGATGCAGTGAGAACACAGCATCATTTCTGTGATATTCCTGATCAAGGTGCATAACCTTTACTGACCTGTAATTTAAGTCAAGGAAAGCCTGAGGAACTGCTCCAGATTGAAGAAGGCATATTAAATATAATCTAAGGGCAATGCTGTGATTCTAAATAAGANGCAGTGAGAACACAGCATCATTTCTGTGATATTCCTGATCAAGGTGCATAACCTTTACTGACCTGTAATTTAAGTCAAGGAAAGCCTGAGGAACTGCTCCAGATTGAAGAAGGCATATTAAATATAATCTAAGGGCAATGCTGTGATTCTAAATAAGACCTTCTGGGCATAAAAGAACAATTGTCAAAACTTGAATAAGGTTTGGGTAATAGATGTATTAATGTTAACTTCCTGAGTCTTACTGTTACATTGTGGTTACATAAGAGAATATCTTTGTTTGCAGGAAAACATGAAAGTACTCAAGGTGACTGGATATCATGTCAACCACTTACTTTCAAATGCTTCAGGGGAAAAAAGTTCTTTGTACTGTTCTGGAATTTTTTTTAAGGTTGAAATAGTTTTGAATTAAACAGACTCAGCTCAAAGGCAGGAGGGGTTAAAGGAAAGAGAAGAACTGTCTTTGTGCCTTTCCTTCTC
>SJYW01033623.1:0-19913 GCA_006410735.1 Raphicerus campestris
AATTCAGAGAGGAAGTAGAGCTTGAGTCCTGAACAATGATCACAGGGAGTGTGGTAGTAGAGGTGGGCAGATATCAAGTTCTGGAAGGGCTGGAATCTTCGAGAGGAAACTCCTCATCAGGGTTGTCTCTGTTGGGAGCTAAGTGGGTGTTTCTAAACAGTCTAGGTGGGGGAGGTGGGCAGGAGAGCTGGCATCTGCAAAACAGGTTTTCCTTGTTGCCGAGATTCATTCTAAGATTCTGAATTCTATTGCGAAGAATAAAGTGTGGTCTTGTTTTTGACATTGCTTTGTCGATTTTATTGATATTGACGCCTGATTTTTTCCTCCTTGTGGGGCTCCCAATTGGATGTTATCCTGTAGTGGTTAAAGAACATCTGGGTGTCTTCTGCTAGGAGGTCTTACTTAGCTGTTAGGTCGTACATCCTCCAAAACCACAAAGGAGAGGCAATCTTTTGCAGTCATTTCTGTTGTAGGAGATACTCAGTCCTCATTCATATAAACAGGAAGTTTGATCTGCATGCTGTTGTGATTCTGCTGGCTTTCATTCTGTGGATTAAAGAACACAGTTTTGTGTATCATATAGCAGGATAAGCCAGCCACCAAAAATCTCACTGTGATATGTGAATTATTTGCCAAACAGCATACAGGTTTCACTTGATTTACACTAGATGAAAGCATCACCACGGCACGTGTGAGCCTTAGAAGAGGAGAGGAAATCCCTTGCTTTATTTCATACTTGGAAATACATTTTTAAAAGGTCAGATCCAAGAGTAAAGTTATGGAAGTGAGGGGCTAAAAATATATATTGATTTCATCATGAAATGAACTAATCATTTTTGTACAGAGAAGAAAAATGGATGGAATAGCACTCAGGAAAATAGTCTGCTAAGTGTTGTAATCACTACATTGCAATTATATTCCAGTGGTATGATATTATATCTCAGAGGAATATTTGGGAGATTGTATTTCTATGTGGGGAAATACTCAATAACTAGAATGCATTTTTCGTTATATGGATTTTTATATATTTGTATAACTTGGCTTTATTGCAGAGAAAAAAATAGCATATTCCCTATAGATTGTCAGAAGCAGTCTATAGGAGTGAAGTGAAATTGCTCAGTTGCGTCGGACTCTGTGACCCCATGGACTGTAGCCCACCAGCTTCCTCCATCCATGAGATTTTCCAGGCAAGAATACTGGAGTGGCTTGCCATTTCCTTCTCCAGGGGATCTTCCAGACCCAGGGATCAAACCCTGGTCTCCTGCATTGCAGGCAGATGTTTTACCATCTGAACCACCAGGGAAAGGAGAGTATTGTTATAAACAGTGAATGGGTATGAAGGGTGTTTGACCTGTAATTCTCTTCTCTCTTGTAAATGTTACCAAGTATAACACTACCACAGTATAACCTATTTTGGAATAGTAAGCTGCTGGAAATTTCTTGACGCCACAGAGAAAAGAAGAAGGATATCAAAGACCAATTTAATATCTCTCTGATTTTTATTATTCCTCTGCTCACTCCTGGGCTTAGAGCTCCACTTCTAGCATATCTGTGGCCTCTTTCCTAATTGTTCATATTGTGGGGTAAGATTGACCCAAATGCCTACTCCTATGGCTGTGGTTCAGTCCAGGAAATTATTTTTCTGCAGTGGGATATTTCATGTTTTGCCAAAGTGGAAATAGTACACATGATTGAAAAACATATCTTATATTTCCAAAAGTGTTCATGAGTACTAGTCCAATTGGGAGGACAGCTTTCTAATGAAGATGTTTTGGAGAACAATATTCATGAACAAAACAAATTTGAGCACTTTATTAATAAAGTTATCTATATCTTCTTTTTATTTTTCTCAAAATATATCCATGAACTGTTGGCAACTTTTGAGTAGTGAAATACAAATCTTCCTAAGATGAGTGAGGATTATAAAATGAAGGCACTCAAATAACTTGACTGGGAACAGTGTGAGCCTTGTGAAAGGCCCAGAGACTTTGCAGTAAGTAAGCCTGAGCTCAAATCTTTGTGCCAGAATCTGTGTGACATGTTATATAACCTTGTTAGCACTTTCATCTTCATCAGTGAAATGGAATTATTAATATCTAATCAAAGGATATTTATAAAGGCCCCTGCCCAGTCACATTGTGAGTTTTAACAAACAATGGTTATTATCAATAAATGTTAATTCATGAGAAGCTTTGAAAGAGTCTCATCTCTTCCATGGAAGTGAACTGCCTAGATTATTTGTTAACAACCTAATTTATTTGATGGGTCAGTGGTAAAGAATTCTCCTGCAGTGCAAGAGACTAGAGATGTGGGTCTGATTCCTGGATTGGGAAGGTCTCCTGGAGAAGGAAATGGCAACTCACTCTAGTATTCTTGCCTGGGGAATTCCATGGACTGAGGAGCCAGGCAGACTGTAGTCCATGAGGTCGCAAAAGAGTCAGACATGACTTTGTGACTAAACAGCAACAAAATCTATTTTCAGGATAACCTTTTTTTTTTTTTCCTAATCTTTTGAACTTTTTATTTTACATTAGGGTAGAGCCAATTAACATTGTTGTGATAGATTCAGGTAAACAGCGAAGGGACTCAGCCATACATGTACATGCATCCATTCTCTTCTAAACTTCCCTCCTTTCCAGGCTGCCACATAATGTTGAGCAGAGTTCCATGTGCTATACAACAGGTCCGTGTTATCCATTTAAAATATAGCAGTGTGCACATGCCCATCCCAAACTGCCTAACTATCCCTTCCCCCCAGTCTTAATGTGAAGGTTTCCACAGGCCTTATTTTCACATAATCTGTTTAGATGGCTGTGGTAGTTCACCCAGCAGCCCAGTAGGACAGTTTTCCACGTGGTAAGTTGACTTGAGCCACATCACATTGACCTTTAACAACTTGAGCATCAGTGATTAAGATATACCAGACCAAAAAAGAGAGAAGAAAATTCACTTAAAAATTTAATATGAAACTCAAAAATATCATTACATGATTTTAAAGTAATTTCTATCTTTTCTCACAATATGTGCTCAGTGTAGAAAATTTTGAAAATACCAACATCAAAATAAGAAAGGTCCCTTGTTTCTGTTGCTCAGATATACTTTACAACAGTTAATATCTCAATATATAGCTGCCTAGTTTTTTTCTGAACATGCACCATTATTTTTCCCGACAAAAATGGAATCATGTTGAACACAGTGAAGCTTGCTTTTTTGATTTAGTGGCTTATTATTATTATATTTTCAAGTCTTTGAAGTACTCCAGCATGTTCTTATCGCTATATAACAGCCCAGCACACTTTAATCAATTTTCTATTTTGTATATTTATGTGGTCCGCAGAACTCCTCATTGTTCTTCTTCTGATAGATGAGCCCCCAATCGAGAAGTCACAGGAAATGTAAGTAGACCACCTGAACTAAGTCAAGACAGCAACCTGCTCAGTCGCGGCCCGGCCAGTTTCATGAATCCGTATAGTTCCTCATTTCTAAAGCAGGCTGATTCGGGGTATGTGTACTTATGTAGCCCAGCGAGCATCAGCTATATGTTAGTCAGAACTGAGCTTACTACAAAGCTTAAAACCCTGATTTAAAGAATATTAAAAGCATAAATTCAGAGCCCCCTCTTCCCAGTTCTACAATTCTTTCTCCTACAAACAAGGGGTGCAGCTCTTGACAAATATACTGAAGTTTATTTTGTGCTGCATGAAAATCAGCTTGCCACCGAAGTATATGCAGCCGATGGCTCTCTTCTGTTACTGTTCTGGGAGATGCAAGTTATCCTTTTTTTCTAAACAAGTTCTGTTCACTGCTGTTCCTCTTCCTCTTGCTCGTCTCTATTTGCATGAAGGGATTGAGCTAAAAGAACGGGGAGCTGGTTACCAAGGATCCTGTATTCACATTCTCCCGTCTGCCATTCACTCTCTCTGGGGTGTTATGTAATCCACTAAATCTCTCTGACGCTCACTTTCTTCCCTAGCCCTCTCTAACTTGCTGCATACTTATGTGGACAACAGGAATAAGCAGATTCCAAAGTTATCGGAAAGAAATGCACACAATTTCTGTCCATTTAGGTTCCTCTTTAGCCCTCATTTCTATAGTTCTGCTTTCTGTTTCTCTGGCTTTGCTTTAACTTTTAAAAGACTTCAGCTTCAGATCTTTAAATACCAGTTGCTCTGCCTTAGAAGATGACACTGAAGGAAATGAGGGATGTCTGAGTGCTAAGCTTTACTGGCAGAANGACTGCAAGGAGATCCAACCAGTCCATTCTGAAGGAGATCAACCGTGGGATTTCTTTGGAAGGAATGATGCTGAAGCTGAAGCTCCAGTACTTTGGCCACCTCATGTGAAGAGTTGACTCACTGGAAAAGACTCTGATGCTGGGAGGGACTGGGGGCAGGAGGAGAAGGGGATGAGCGAGGATGAGATGGCTGGATGGCATCAGGGACTCGATGGACGTGAGTCTGCGTGAACTCGGAGAGATGGTGATGAACAGGGAGGCCTGGCGTGCTGCGATTCATGGGGTCGCAAAGAGTCGGACACGACTGAGCGACTGAACTGAACTGAACTTTCTGAACCGGGAATGGAGCTGGAAACAATTCAGAGAGGAAGTAGAGCTTGAGTCCTGAACAATGATCACAGGGAGTGTGGTAGTAGAGGTGGGCAGATATCAAGTTCTGGAAGGGCTGGAATCTTCGAGAGGAAACTCCTCATCAGGGTTGTCTCTGTTGGGAGCTAAGTGGGTGTTTCTAAACAGTCTAGGTGGGGGAGGTGGGCAGGAGAGCTGGCATCTGCAAAACAGGTTTTCCTTGTTGCCGAGATTCATTCTAAGATTCTGAATTCTATTGCGAAGAATAAAGTGTGGTCTTGTTTTTGACATTGCTTTGTCGATTTTATTGATATTGACGCCTGATTTTTTCCTCCTTGTGGGGCTCCCAATTGGATGTTATCCTGTAGTGGTTAAAGAACATCTGGGTGTCTTCTGCTAGGAGGTCTTACTTAGCTGTTAGGTCGTACATCCTCCAAAACCACAAAGGAGAGGCAATCTTTTGCAGTCATTTCTGTTGTAGGAGATACTGAGTCCTCATTCATATAAACACGAAGTTTGATCTGCATGCTGTTGTGATTCTGCTGGCTTTCATTCTGTGGATTAAAGAACACAGTTTTGTGTATCATATAGCAGGATAAGCCAGCCACCAAAAATCTCACTGTGATATGTGAATTATTTGCCAAACAGCATACAGGTTTCACTTGATTTACACTAGATGAAAGCATCACCACGGCACGTGTGAGCCTTAGAAGAGGAGAGGAAATCCCTTGCTTTATTTCATACTTGGAAATACATTTTTAAAAGGTCAGATCCAAGAGTAAAGTTATGGAAGTGAGGGGCTAAAAATATATATTGATTTCATCATGAAATGAACTAATCATTTTTGTACAGAGAAGAAAAATGGATGGAATAGCACTCAGGAAAATAGTCTGCTAAGTGTTGTAATCACTACATTGCAATTATATTCCAGTGGTATGATATTATATCTCAGAGGAATATTTGGGAGATTGTATTTCTATGTGGGGAAATACTCAATAACTAGAATGCATTTTTCGTTATATGGATTTTTATATATTTGTATAACTTGGCTTTATTGCAGAGAAAAAAATAGCATATTCCCTATAGATTGTCAGAAGCAGTCTATAGGAGTGAAGTGAAATTGCTCAGTTGCGTCGGACTCTGTGACCCCATGGACTGTAGCCCACCAGCTTCCTCCATCCATGAGATTTTCCAGGCAAGAATACTGGAGTGGCTTGCCATTTCCTTCTCCAGGGGATCTTCCAGACCCAGGGATCAAACCCTGGTCTCCTGCATTGCAGGCAGATGTTTTACCATCTGAACCACCAGGGAAAGGAGAGTATTGTTATAAACAGTGAATGGGTATGAAGGGTGTTTGACCTGTAATTCTCTTCTCTCTTGTAAATGTTACCAAGTATAACACTACCACAGTATAACCTATTTTGGAATAGTAAGCTGCTGGAAATTTCTTGACGCCACAGAGAAAAGAAGAAGGATATCAAAGACCAATTTAATATCTCTCTGATTTTTATTATTCCTCTGCTCACTCCTGGGCTTAGAGCTCCACTTCTAGCATATCTGTGGCCTCTTTCCTAATTGTTCATATTGTGGGGTAAGATTGACCCAAATGCCTACTCCTATGGCTGTGGTTCAGTCCAGGAAATTATTTTTCTGCAGTGGGATATTTCATGTTTTGCCAAAGTGGAAATAGTACACATGATTGAAAAACATATCTTATATTTCCAAAAGTGTTCATGAGTACTAGTCCAATTGGGAGGACAGCTTTCTAATGAAGATGTTTTGGAGAACAATATTCATGAACAAAACAAATTTGAGCACTTTATTAATAAAGTTATCTATATCTTCTTTTTATTTTTCTCAAAATATATCCATGAACTGTTGGCAACTTTTGAGTAGTGAAATACAAATCTTCCTAAGATGAGTGAGGATTATAAAATGAAGGCACTCAAATAACTTGACTGGGAACAGTGTGAGCCTTGTGAAAGGCCCAGAGACTTTGCAGTAAGTAAGCCTGAGCTCAAATCTTCGTGCCAGCATCTGTGTGACATGTTATATAACCTTGTTAGCACTTTCATCTTCATCAGTGAAATGGAATTATTAATATCTAATCAAAGGATATTTATAAAGGCCCCTGCCCATTGCCAGTCACATTGTGAGTTTTAACAAACAATGGTTATTATAAATAAATGTTAATTCATGAGAAGCTTTGAAAGAGTCTCATCTCTTCCATGGAAGTGAACTGCCTAGATTATTTGTTAACAACCTAATTTATTTGATGGGTCAGTGGTAAAGAATTCTTCTGCAGTGCAAGAGACTAGAGACGTGGGTCTGATTCCTGGATTGGGAAGGTCTCCTGGAGAAGGAAATGGCAACCCACTCTAGTATTCTTGCCTGGGGAATTCCATGGACTGAGGAGCCAGGCAGACTGTAGTCCATGGGGTCGCAAAAGAGTCAGACATGACTTTGTGACTAAACAGCAACAAAATCTATTTTCAGGATAACCTTTTTTTTTTTCCTAATCTTTTGAACTTTTTATTTTACATTAGGGTAGAGCCAATTAACATTGTTGTGATAGATTCAGGTAAACAGCGAAGGGACTCAGCCATACATGTACATGCATCCATTCTCTTCTAAACTTCCCTCCTTTCCAGGCTGCCACATAATGTTGAGCAGAGTTCCATGTGCTATACAACAGGTCCGTGTTATCCATTTAAAATATAGCAGTGTGCACATGCCCATCCCAAACTGCCTAACTATCCCTTCCCCCCAGTCTTAATGTGAAGGTTTCCACAGGCCTTATTTTCACATAATCTGTTTAGATGGCTGTGGTAGTTCACCCAGCAGCCCAGTAGGACAGTTTTCCACGTGGTAAGTTGACTTGAGCCACATCACATTGACCTTTAACAACTTGAGCATCAGTGATTAAGATATACCAGACCAAAAAAGAGAGAAGAAAATTCACTTAAAAATTTAATATGAAACTCAAAAATATCATTACATGATTTTAAAGTAATTTCTATCTTTTCTCACAATATGTGCTCAGTGTAGAAAATTTTGAAAATACCAACATCAAAATAAGAAAGGTCCCTTGTTTCTGTTGCTCAGATATACTTTACAACAGTTAATATCTCAATATATAGCTGCCTAGTTTTTTTCTGAACATGCACCATTATTTTTCCCGACAAAAATGGAATCATGTTGAACACAGTGAAGCTTGCTTTTTTGATTTAGTGGCTTATTATTATTATATTTTCAAGTCTTTGAAGTACTCCAGCATGTTCTTATCGCTATATAACAGCCCAGCACACTTTAATCAATTTTCTATTTTGTATATTTATGTGGTCCGCAGAACTCCTCATTGTTCTTCTTCTGATAGATGAGCCCCCAATCGAGAAGTCACAGGAAATGTAAGTAGACCACCTGAACTAAGTCAAGACAGCAACCTGCTCAGTCGCGGCCCGGCCAGTTTCATGAATCCGTATAGTTCCTCATTTCTAAAGCAGGCTGATTCGGGGTATGTGTACTTATGTAGCCCAGCGAGCATCAGCTATATGTTAGTCAGAACTGAGCTTACTACAAAGCTTAAAACCCTGATTTAAAGAATATTAAAAGCATAAATTCAGAGCCCCCTCTTCCCAGTTCTACAATTCTTTCTCCTACAAACAAGGGGTGCAGCTCTTGACAAATATACTGAAGTTTATTTTGTGCTGCATGAAAATCAGCTTGCCACCGAAGTATATGCAGCCGATGGCTCTCTTCTGTTACTGTTCTGGGAGATGCAAGTTATCCTTTTTTTCTAAACAAGTTCTGTTCACTGCTGTTCCTCTTCCTCTTGCTCGTCTCTATTTGCATGAAGGGATTGAGCTAAAAGAACGGGGAGCTGGTTACCAAGGATCCTGTATTCACATTCTCCCGTCTGCCATTCACTCTCTCTGGGGTGTTATGTAATCCACTAAATCTCTCTGACGCTCACTTTCTTCCCTAGCCCTCTCTAACTTGCTGCATACTTATGTGGACAACAGGAATAAGCAGATTCCAAAGTTATCGGAAAGAAATGCACACAATTTCTGTCCATTTAGGTTCCTCTTTAGCCCTCATTTCTATAGTTCTGCTTTCTGTTTCTCTGGCTTTGCTTTAACTTTTAAAAGACTTCAGCTTCAGATCTTTAAATACCAGTTGCTCTGCCTTAGAAGATGACACTGAAGGAAATGAGGGATGTCTGAGTGCTAAGCTTTACTGGCAGAACAAACAGTGGATGGAAAGGCCATGAGTCACGACCAGCAACTGCAAATCGCTCAGCTGGATCTCCGCTGCCTCCCACACGGCATCTACCACCCCTTGTCTCTTCTGCTTTGGCCAATTGTAGCCATGCCAGTCATCACTGCTGATACCCAGGTCACAGGTATGTCAGGGACACACACCAGAGGATACCGTAAGTGTTGACCTCACCAAGGCCTAGGAACTGCAGTCATGATACTCTTCCTTGGAAAGAATTTGGTATCTGCTGTTGAGAATACAGGAGGTGTGACTATCATTGCCGTCACATGCTGACAGCTCAGATTTCTGCACCAATTCTGCTGAGCCATCTCACATGTTTTCGCTCTAAAAATTCTTTCTGTCTCATTTCCCCCAGTCCCATTTAGCCCTTTGGAATTCTTGGTTTTTCCTCAAAGTCTCAATTTAAATGCCCTTTATTCCAATTGCAAGCTTCTGTTCTATCCCTGTCATTCCTGAGATCATGTCCCATTTCTGCTGAGTCAGTTCAGTCGCTCAGTTGTGTCTGACTCTTTGCGACCCCATGGAATGCAGCACACCAGGCCTCCCTGTCCATCACCAACTCCCAGAGCTTACTCAAACTCATGTCCATTGAGTCGGTGATACCATCCAACCATTTCATCCTCTGTTGTCCCATTCTCCTCCTGCCTTCAATCTTTCCCAGCATTAGGGTCTTTTCCAATGAGTCAATTCTTTGCATCAGGTGGCCAAAGTATTGTAGTTTCAGCTTCAGCATCAGTCCTTCCAGTGAATAATCAGGACTGATTTCCCTTAGGATGGACTGCTTAGATCTTGCAGTCCAAGGGACCCTCAAGAGTCTTCTCCAACACCACAGTTCAAAAGCATCAGTTCTTCAGTACTCAGCTTTCTTTATGGTCCAACTCTCACATCCATACATGACTACTGGAAAAACCAAAACTTTGACTAGATGGACCTTTGTTGGCTAAGTAACGTCTCTGCTTTTTAACATGCTGTCTAGGTTGGTCATAACTTTTCTTCCAAGGAGCGAGCGTCTTTTAATTTCATGGCTGCAGTCACCATCTGCAGTGATTTTGGAGCCCCCCAAAATAAAGTCTCTTACTGTTTCCAATGTTTCCCCATCTATTTGCCTTGAAGTGATGGGACCGGATCTCTGCTCAGACACTTCAACAGCTGCCCCTCAAGGGAAAGTGGATTTCGTCACCTTGGCTGATTGGGTCCTTCCTGCCCTTCTCTGTCCTTCCCCTTTCATTATGACCTGTTTTCCACTCTGCTTCACCTACTCATTCCACGGCTCCCTGAAAAAACCACACACGGTCCTCACTCAAGGCCTTTGCATTTGCTGACCCTTCTGCCTGCAAAGCTTTCTTCTCTCTACCCTCATTTCTTTCAGTGTTTTACTCAAGTGTCGCCTTGGAGATGATAGAACTGGCCAACTTACCTAAAATGTCACCCTACGTCCTCAGTTCCATTGTCCCTTCCCTGATCTGTTTCCTTTAGAATGAAGTGCTTTATAAATATGGGCTTCCCAGGTGCCACTAGTGGTAAAGAACCCACCTGCCAATGCAGGAGACACAGGAAATGCAGGTTTGATCCCTGGGTCAGGAATATCGCCTGGATGAGGGCATGCAACCCACTGCAGTGCTCCTGCCTGAAGAATCTCATGGCCAGAGAATCCTGGCGGGCTACAGCCCATAGGATTGCAAAGAGCTGGACACAACCGACGCAACTTAACACACAGCACAGCATCTTATAAATATATTGCCTATTTTATTTAGATGCATTCTCTCCTCACAACTCCCCATGCCCACCAGGTTATAAAATTCAGGTAAGCAGGGATGCCTGTGCCCTACATAAATATAACTACAGTATTCTCGGTGCCAGGAACTCGGTGAATGCTGAGTGATAAAACATTACGTCTAGGTATGCATTTGTGTATGCATTTATAATCCACTTATTTGTTAATTTTACTTTGTTTTATTGCAGCTTCCCTTTCTCAGGATGCATGCAGGAGCCCAAAAAGCCTGAGGCAGAAGATAGTCTGAATTGGGGTTGTCTTACTGAACTCAGAATTGCTCTCTTCCACTTTCCATTTCCCAATGTCATTAAAGGAAGCTCTGGATTCTATCACCTTGTCTCTATAATTCTCCAGACATTTTCAGGAACACCCATAAGCCAAATTCTGGGGCGTAAATCTACTGAGGACCCTAGTGCATTAAAATGCATAGAAATGAGAACACCCTTATGTATGGTATGAATAGACTTCTGTTTCTATTGTAACAAGATTTAGACAAAGGATAGTAATTGACTAGTACATTCTCATCAAACTCATAAAAAGAGTACATATTGCGATATATGTATGAAGGGGAGGTCTTTTTTTACCTCAAACATGAAAATATTTTTGTATAGTGAAAAACCAGTACACCAGGACTTTAAAGAAGAAAAATTACTATACAAGAAATACAGTAAAATTTATAAAAATATTTTTTAAAGGCTTGAGCCATAGACTTTTCCATGGATATGGGCAGGTTGTATCTTTCAAACAGAATTAGTTTTTAAAATTCCTGTGATGTTAGTGGGAAATTGCTCACTACTTTGTTCTTCAAATGGCATCCTTGGCTCTTGAGAAAGATTTCTGAAAGCCTTCATTTGATTCCTGACAGCTGTGCATTCTTCCGGGCTGCCGGATGAGACTCTATCTTGTCTAAATGTAAATACCTGGTTACCTGACTCCCTCTCATGGAGGGCAGTTTATTCTTTTTGTAAGAAGCCTTGATTTTACAGAAAGAAGAGACCAAAGGCCTTCATTTGCAGGCAGGCTTCAAACTGTTTCCAGACCCTGTGTTTACTCCTATAGAGCAGACTTTGTTTTCATGCCCAATAAGTTTGAGGAAGCAGTAAAATCGGTCCGGTAAATGGGTCACTGACGCAGAGTGGGAACGGACTTGGGCCTTGCAAAGTACCAGGCTGCTGCTGTGCCCAGAATATGGCTGGGAGCACACAGCTTTTCCTGGGGCCCAAACAATCAGGCTTCAGGGTGCCCCTCAGCAGGTGGGGACTGGCGGGAGGAGGGGCTGTGACTTCTTCTTGTGCAATCTCAAGATCTGGAAGGAGGGAGCCTTAGAAATGCTGCTGATAATACACACACGCACACATCATACACACACACTCATAAAGCCATTAAAGGCTTCTTTTCTTTTCCTTTTTTTGGTGGTGGGGGGGAGCCCAGAGTGAAATGGCACAGTTTATGCTGTCATTTCTGAAGCTCTTCTAGTGAAGGATCTAGGTGTTTCTTCTAATATCTCCTCCGCAACTTTCAAATCATAGTCTTCCTGTGTTAGCTGAAAGCATTAAAACCAGAAATTACCATAATAGTGCTATTTACCCCTCATTTATGGAACTACTAGTGTTATTTTTCCACTGACTTTACAGAATGCATTTCAACCGGCAGTATTTTTGGTCTGGTTAATGAAACTCAATTGTACTTAAAAAACACAGTTGGGCGTTGTATCCGAAGACTAAGCCAGCAGGCTTGTCATTTCACAAAAGGGACTCCAGAGGTTGCGGTGCCTGTAATCGGAGAGTATTTCATCCGGTATTTGTGGCTGTGGACTAATGCCTTATTTCACAGCTAATCATCTCCGTGTGCTTATGTAACTGGACCAGTGTTTGAAAGAAGACTGCACATTTCAACAGCACCACAAACTAGATGTAAGAAATTCTATTTCAATTCATGTAAAAACAGACCTCAAAGTTGAGGGTGAGTGAGATATAAACCCTGAAAGTGTTGCTTAGGCTGAACCAAAAGGTTGAAAGAAAAAAGTGGTGTGTGTGTGTACGTACACTCTTGGGCACATATGTGATAACCCAAGGTTGTTAGCACAGTTTTACTTCACTGATGTTTTATTCTCAGGCGTAGCACTTGGAGAGTCTCTGAACTCATGCACGGCCCTGATTACGGTGTTTGTGACAATGCTACAGGGTTTTTGCATTATTTATCCCAGTCTGCTTTACTCATTCAGCTTTCTGGGAATATTTTCAGATGGAATCACTAATTAGCACATATGTGGGAACTTCTCAAAGCTGTTTGGCCCCTTCCTCATTACTTTTTAATGGTTTTTTTTTTTTCCTATTTGCCTAAAGTATGTCAAAGATGAAATTTAGAATGATGGGTTGGGGGAATTTTCAGATTGAAATGCACACATTTCATAGGGAAAAATTAGTCAAGCAAGTGTTTTAATATGATCCAAAAAAAAAGCAGTACAGTTTCATCCTAAAGGAGAATGGTATTGGTTTGGTCCATAAAGTGTTCTATAGAGTATTTTATTAACCTTTAGGAGAGGTTTCTAATATTGCCTCATAACTATTTTAATAATCCTGTAAACTGTGCCTTTATTTATCAGTGCATATCCAGACTCTGTTAGACTGCATCAGGGCCTCCTTTTCTAACCTTTTCATGCTTGGAATCCTGTACAATGAGAGCACAATATTTTCCCAGTTAGATCACAATCCATATATGTTAGAACTTATTTTTCTCAGTTTGAAACTCTAAGAGCAATTAAGGTCTCTGAATCTTTGCATCCCCTTTCCTAGGTTTCTTCCTATCATTCTATATCAAAATATAAATTATTTCCCATATCATATAGTAAATACATAGCACAAAATATGAATTCATAGGCAATGGCATCTTTAAGATGTCAAAACAATCTGGGTGCAGTCAGGAAAAAAAGCACTAAGAGAAAGAAACCCTAGCATGCGTGATAAATTGCTTCAGTCGTGTCTGACTCTTGGCAATCCTATGGACTATAGCCCACAAGGCTCCTCTGTCCATGGGATTTTCCAGGCAAGAATACTAGAGTGGGTTTCCCTGTCCTCTGCCAGGGGATCTTCCTGACCCAGGGATCAAACCTCAGTCTTCTGCGGCTCCTGCATTACAAGCAGATTCTTTACTGCTGAGCCACCTGGGAAGCCCAAGAACCCCATAGAGGTATTTAAAAACGAATGATCAAAATAAAACAGGTCTCTTAACCAAAAAATTCAGACTCAGCAAAACTATATTGAATCAGGTATATATTATTTTTTGAGTCATATAGGTATACTAAAAATATATTTTGTTAGTAGAGCGACAGTCGGTGAGTGTGACTCATTGGAGTGTGTCTTTATAGGAACCTGCTAAACAGCTTACTTGCAGTGGCCTTTACTTGCTGAAGAACTCAGTGTAACTATGTTGAGAACCATCAGTGTTTGCTGTAGAAGTTCAAAAACACTCTTTTAGATGGTGCTTAACTTCAGATATAAAATGTATAGTCATGGAGTCAAGTAGCCAAGTTAAAAATGTCATCTAGAGGGTCTAACAAATGATATTAATTGAAGAGTTTTTAAAAACTCCCTGCCCTAGCTTCTTTTGCATTATATTTCAGGTGTCCTAAAATCTACTGTCTAAAGCTTAGTTAGCAAAGGAGACAAGGTTTGCGTATCTGGGAAACGGACAGCTTATGAATTCATCTTACATGCCAGTTCCAATCTTTGGGAGTGGCAGTCTGCAGACTTAGCAGGAAAGAGTGCTGGGATCTAGAAGCGGTATCTGTAATTGTTACAGTGAGGAGTATGTGGCAGCAATAATACACATGCCAAGCATGGCCATCCCTCCTCTAAAAACTTACATTCAGTTGTGCAAGCTTGCTATTTTAGCAGCTGATTTACAGATGAGAAAGCTACATAGCATTTTGTTCCAAACTTAAGCTAATGCAAGATGCTCTAAATCTGTTCTGTCCAATATAGCAGCCATCAGCTAAGGGTGGTATCTAGCGCTTGAAAGGTGTAGCTATTACAAGCGCAGGTATAAAGTAACTATAAAAATACATATTGAGTTTCAAGGACTTAGTATGAAAAAGGTACATATCTTACTACTATTTTTATATTGCTACATATTGAAACGATATTTTTAATATATCGAGTTAAATTATATCATTAAAATTAATTTCATCTATTTCTTTTTACTTTTTTAAAATGTGGCTATTAGAAAACTTAAAATTACATGGGTGGCTCACCTTTCTGTCTTATGTTATATTTCTGTTGGATCATGTTAACAAGTCTCATCTTTCACTACCTCTAATGTTGAAATATTTTCAACTTTAAAGATAGATCATGGTTTCTTTTCTACAGCTGTAGAAATCCTTCATGTTTTTAGAAATATTCAGCATATTTTCCATAAAACATTACTTTATGCCTTTGGACCTTTGCTCTCCCTTGTTGGGATCAGTCTATCCTTGTCCAGCCACCTGGTGGCTGACCATGTATTTTTCAAGACCTGTCTCTGGTATCACTGTGATATAAAGCCTGACATTAAAGTTCAACAATGTTAATTGCTTTGATGTCTGGTGAAACTGGGAGGGCCTCCAATGGTCTCCTCCAAGATGCCCTCCATATTCTGCTGCTATAGATAAACTCCCCCAGACAAATAACCTTGCTTATCAAGTGGACAATGTAGTGTTTGCTTAACTCTGAGTAGTGGGTTTCAATCCCTCATCAGTCACAGAGCTACTGAAACAAGCCAATCGCAGCCTCTTGTGGGAACCAGGGACATCTCACCCTCTCGGTACTAGAAAGCTTGCCTCTCACAGTCCCTGGTGGTCACGTCACTCCAGATTCCAAGCATGACGTGGCCCTGGACAGCCTACGGTATCCTCTCCCTCTCCCAGGATGTGAGGACTTGTGACTAATAATCTGCTGTCAGTCTCTCCTGTCTAGTGTTATATGTCTGGCCATTTTCATAACCCTGGGGTAGAATCTCTCTTCCTCAGTTCAGTTCAGTTCAGTTGCTCAGTCGTGTCCGACTCTTTGCGACCCCATGAACCGCAGCATGCCAGGCCTCCCTGTCCATCACCAACTCCTGCAGTTCACCCAAACTCATGTCCAGCGAGTTGGTGATGCCACCCGGCCACCTCATCCTCTGTCGTCCCCTTCTCCTCCTTCTCTGTCATCAGCAGAGTGAATAGGAGGTGATTAAAGCAATTGTGTTTTTTCATAAGCCATACTCCTCTCTCAAGGTAGAGCTGACCATCCCTTTTCCTTCATCACACTTAGTGTATATATTTATCTTGGTGACCAGACCTCTCATTTGCAATAATTTACTTCTACACCTACGTCCGTCTATTAGAAACTAAAAGCTGATGGTGGGAACAATTTCTCATGCTTTTATAGTTCTGCTTCTGATGACAGTGCCTGGTATAGTCAGTAAATGTTTGATGAATAAATGGATTTTGAAAACCATTACATAGCTTGTGCTGGTATTAGAAATTTCCTGGATTTGAGCACAAAGAACTAAAATGAAATTTTATCAGTCTAATAATTGCCTGTGGAGGGGTAGGGGAGGTATCTGCTTTATGCTACAATTTGCTGAGGAAGGGCGGGAGTAATTTGAGGTAGTGAAACAAGAGCTAGTGGTGTATACCTCTCTTCCACTTGGGATCTCTGAGTAGTAGAAAGCAAAGAATGAAATGACCTGGGGAATCAATTCAGAGAACTATCTGTAAATCACAATTGTTTTATTAACTACAATCTGCTTTTCAGGGAACCACAGTTTAAATAAACAGATATTCTTTTCTAATTTAAAAACAAGGAAAATGCTCAGTGTGATTGTGGATAACTCACATTTGTTTGAAAGGAGAGGAAGTCCGTATCAGTGGAGGTAAGAGACCCAGAGTAGATGAGCATTTGGTGGGAGAGCAACGAGGTAAATCTAATCTCAAAGCGCTGGACTGAATCCAGTGGAACTGGCAAGACAGGGCCTGTGATTGATACAGCTTTTACAAGGCTGAGTCTTGCTCTGGAGTCCCCATGCTGCTTGCTCTACAGGGACATTAAGACCTGTGGAGCCGTGGGTGGAAAGAGTCGTGCCGGATCAGTCTGCAGCCTTGCTATTGGCCCGCTCCAAGGCTGGACATCTGGTCTCCCTCTTCTCTTCCATCGACTTTACCCAGAACACAGAGGAGTGTGCAAGGCCAAGAGCCCCACAGTGCTGCTATGTCTCAGCTCTCTCAAGTTCCCCAGCTGATGAAACAGTGATGGCATATTGTCTCTTTGTAATCTGATTTTCTTCCATTACTTGTTGGAACAAACTGGCTCTCTCCAATTAACAGTGAAAAGTAATTGAAACTTTAAGACACAATATGAAGATTTGCTTAACTGCATTGGAAATTATTATTAAGATAGCTCATTTTTAAAAAAAGATGTCAGCATGTACTGATTAAGTATTTTAGTTAAGAAAGATTTCCTTTTGTTTCTTTTTACCTACATATATATTTTGGTGTTGAATTGTCCTACCCTTCACACAATTAGTATAATAGTGGATTGCCGGTTGTTTTTGATGGCCTCACGTAGCAACATTCGCTTTTATCATCTGTCTCTCGACGGTTTCAGAACCTGTCTGGTCTCTGGCCGTAAATCTGGACTCATCATTTATAATGGAACTGATTCTATAGGAGGGAGGATGTGACAAAATAATAAGCACACCCTAGAAGCCAGAAGTGGAGAAGGCAATGGCACCCCACTCCAGAACTCTGGCCTGAAAAATCCCATGGACGGAGGAGCCTGGTGGGCTGCAGTCCATGGGGTCGCCAAGAGTCGGACACGACTGAGCGACTTCACTTTCACTTTTCACTTTCCTGCATTGGAGAAGGAAATGGCAACCCACTCCAGTGTTCTTGCCTGGAGAGTCCCAGGGACGGGGGAGCCTGGTGGGCTGCCGTCTCTGGGGTCGCACAGAGTCAGGCAGGACTGAGGGATGTGGCAGCAGCAGCAGCAGCAGCCAGAAGGGATTTAGTAGCTGGGCTCTTCTCTGGCCAAGTTTCGGTTCCAAAACAGTCTGTTTCACTGATATTCGTGGCCTTGGGCCCTATGGATCTTCATGGTTCACAAGACAGAATTCACGGTTTGTATCTCTCAGCTTCAGTTGATATCTCAGTCTGCAGATTGTCCTCCATTTAGAATTAAATTAACTGGAGAAGAGAGTGCAAGTACCTTGTCTGAAAATCTTTCTGACTTACCTAGTGATTTAATTTCCAACCCAGATATGATTGGTCCTCCCTGTTGGATTGTGCCTGCTTTTCATTTTCTGGGTGTTGTTCACAAGGTCCTAGGACATTGCAGGGGGCTGCTAGCAGAGCAACAGCAGATCTTGGAAGGCCAGGCCCCATGCATACTTTGCAACTTCAGAGTCACAGGACTGGCCTCCTCATCTGCTGTGATTGCTCTGGCTTCAAGAAGGAAGGCATGTTTTCTGTTCTGCAAAGCATCTTGCATTATTTTTTAAACATTTTGCCTTTGATACATACCCAAGCACACACATTTCCCCCTTAATTTTTAAACCCACGTACACTTCAAGGGAAATTGAATCCATATGTTTCTGATTCATTTACACACAACTCATCAAAATGTTGTTTTAAAAGAACTAAACTCAAATCCCACAGGGGCTAAGCAGGATTCAGACTTGGCTGAAGCCTCTCCTGTCCCTGGTCATGGCTGAATATGAGCAAGCCAAGCTCTAGCGAAACCAGAACCCTCACACATCCCAGAGCTTGCAGGAACAGCACCTCTCTGAGGTGCAGCTGGAACAGGGTGACTTCTGAGCCTGCCGTCAGCTTTCATTTGCACAGATGCATGGCCTGTGTCTTCTTTAGTCCAGGCTGTGTGAAGAAAATGAAAAGATAAAGTCAGTCTTTATGTTGTTCTGGTCAAATTGGTGTGATCCGAAATCTTCTAGGGAGACTATTTGTGTATATTTTCGGCCGGATTGTGGACTCATAAACTCATGGAGCTGGCAGGGACCCTGCAAGTCCATTTTCCTGCCTTCAAAGAGGCCTCACAAAATTCTTAAACAAACAGCAAAGCTATTGCAATTACTACCACAAATAATGTTATATAGCAAAGGCTAGTTCTTACTTCCTTCTAGGTAATTCTGACCAAAGCTCAACAACTCTCAATGTCAATAAATTCATCAAATTTAGGTATTATATATATAACCTTTGTATACTTGCCCTCAAAGAAATTCTTGAGGTTCCACTAGTTCTTAGATAATGAACTGTGAAATTATCCCATTGCACAATTTGGTTCACAATCACCACTGAAACCAGTGTGGAGACTGGCAGGGCAGCCAGCAGTGAGAGGCTTTGACTGTGGTTAAGGACTGTTCCCTTTTGCCCGAATGGATCAGGAAGCTTGGTTGAAAGAGCTGTCGACATCTAGACATTTCCACCATGAAAATTTCCAAAGCAATCATAGCATAAAAAACAGTGTTTGGGATTCCATTCTTCCATACTGGCACCACTGAAAGGTGAGCCAGGTGACAGACACGCAGAGGTGAGCAGAAATTACTAAGCCTCCTCTAGGGCTCAGGACTGTGAAAGCAAGGGATTTGCTATTTGACAGAGGGGCTTGCAAACACAGTGGCCTCTGACTGATATTCTGAAAGAAAGGGTGAGCTTTCCAATAGATGTTTTGATTAATGTCAATTAATGTAACTGCTCTGAAATGGTGAAGCCTCATTAGTATCAAGAAGTTCTGTTAGTTGGCACCAAAATGGCATCAGGCATTCAGCTAAACTCCTGCCTTCCCAGGGGCAACCAGCCTGCTCAATCTGCCTGGGGCTTTTGGCTCTACAATCTATCCCCACATTAAACAAGTGCATTCTGGCACTCTGGTGGGTTCACAAACCCTGACAGATGTTTCTTTACAAAAACATGCAGGCCCAACATCCCTTGAAAACCTGAAACGAATGATACACTCTTTCTCTTTTTGAACTTTCTCCATATTGTTTATTTACTATTTTTACTAAATGCTAAAAACCTATTATGTCAAGCTTGGCATCAGAATAACACTATGGATGTACTGGGGGACTTAAAAATTTTGTTTACTGTTTTTTAACTTTTCTCCCAATTACTTAAGTGTTACAACAGTTTAGCAGTCATAGACTATCCCTCTGGGTGATTCTTTTCTGGTATCCTATTATGACTTAAATTTATTATGACTGGCTGGTTAATGTAGCTGAAAACAAAAGTACAGCTGGTATATCACAAGG
>SJYW01033628.1:0-22559 GCA_006410735.1 Raphicerus campestris
CATATTCAAAAGCAGAGACATTACTTTGTCAACAAAGATCTGTCTAGTCAAGGCTATGGTTTTTCCAGTGGTCATGTATAGATGTGAGAGTTGGACTAGAAGGAAAGCTGAGTGCTGAAGAATTGATGCTTTTAAACCGTGGTGTTGGAGAAGACTCTTGAGACTCCCTTGGACTGCAAGGAGATCCAACCAGTTCATTTTCCTTTAGGAAATCAGTCCTCGGTGTTCATTGGAAGGACTGATGTTGAAGCTGAAACTCCAGTAGTTTGGCCACCTGATGCGAAGAGCTGACTCACTGGAAAAGACTCTGATGGTGGGAAAGCTTGAAGGCAGGAAGAGAAGGGGACGACAGAGAATGAGATGGTTAGAGGGCATCACCAGCTCAATGGACATGAGTTTGGGTAAACTCCGGGAGTTGATGATGGACAGGGAGGCCTGGCATGCTACAGTTCATGTGGTCTCAAAGAGTCAGACACGGCTGAGTGACTGAACTGAACTGATGTCACCGTGAGGGGATTAAGTGCTTTTCTAAATATGAGGAGATGCAAAGATTGGGGTCAAAAAATCAGTTCCTGAAAGTATCTATCTAAAGACCTGTTCCCCTGTTTCCCTGGACCACAGAGTGTCTCACTCTCCCCACAACTGCTTTCAGGGAATGTTGAAGGTCAGCAGCTCCACCAGCACAAGACTCAGTCTCTGCAGAGACAGAGAGCAAATGCCCCTGGCAAGGTCCAATTTTTAATTGACAAGGGCAACCCTTGAAGCTCCATAGAGGACCTCTGTCTGTTTAAGAGGATCTGTGAGATACATCCTTGAATTTTTGAAAAGGCTTTTAGTTTGATCTCTTGAGCTTTTTTCAGTTTTTGCAAAAGTTGTCCCTTCCATCACACACTCAGCTTTTTCTCTATGTGACATTTTTTGAGTTTTGTTGTTGTTGTTTAAAATCAGGACTTGGGACTTTCTATCGATCCAGTGGTTAAGACTCTGTGCTCCCACTGGGGCGGGCACGTGTTCAGTCCCTTGGTGAGGAACTAAGATCCCACATGCCATGTGACACCATCCAAAAAAAAAAAAAAAGAGTGGTTTTTGAAAATTACTTTAAAATCAAGACTGTACTGTGCTGGGAGCCAGCATGAGGAATCCCACCCGTGACAAGATCATGCGGCAGAAATCTGATGTGCAAGGTCGAGTCAGATCTCAGGTTTTCCCCCTGGTATTTCCTGAGCACGTACCCGCAAAATAAGAATATGCCTGCCTTATTGTATTGTACTTTTCCACTCTTCTGACACACTCTGGAAACGGTCAACTCAGGGCTTTACTCTTCTGCATTTGAAAGGGTGTTTCAATCCAAAAACCCCTCTAGTGGCTTTCTAGCCTACCTGCAGGACTGGTACAGCTGTGCGTGTGATTGTTTGAGGACTCCCAACCGAGGCACAGGAAGCTTAAAACATCCTAGGAATGTAGGGACTTCCAAGGAGTCAAAATCATTAGAATAGGACTGATTAAAGGTTTCATTTGTTGAGCCAATACTTGCTGCCAAATTTTCATATCTTTTATTTGTAGATATAGATAGTATATAGAAAAACAGGTAGTAGACCTGATATTAGCAACATTAGATCTTTAAGTACTTTCTTTGTTATAACCCACTGCACCTTTGTTCTACAGGAATGTAACTTTATTTAGCACTTTGAGGGTGATGCAGAGTTAAGAAAAAACACCTCTAGGGAAAAGGAGTTTTCTGGTTGATAGACAATTATCCAGGAAGAGAGCCATAAAAATGTTAACAGGCTTCTTGGCCAAAAGATAATGTAAACCACCTGCGACCTTTTGTATACGGGAGGGTATGCAAAAAGAAAGCCTTGTCTCAGTGAGGGTCAGGACTGCTGCCCTGCATAACTCTGCATATTCCATTATTTCTTTATGTACAACTTGGGGTATATAAGCTGATTTTGAAAAGTAAAGTTTTTGGAGTCTTGCACTGATGCTGGGCTTTCCCATGTCATTCTTTTCTCCCCTTTTCCGGCTGAATTCCCATCTGGGGCGTGGAGGCTTGCCATGTCTACTTACTTGTCCTGGCTTTTAAGAGAGAGTCCAAGGTGGGGCACTCTCCGATATTCAAACCGGCGCCGGTGGCCCAACGTAGATGGTGCAAGTTCCTTGTCTGGAACTTTATTGGTTTTCCACGTAAACCAAGTTATTCAGCATCCTTTTCTCTGCTTAAATTTCCTACTATACTATTTCTTCCTAATCTAATCTTATATCTCTAAATAAATAAGTTTTTCCTTGCCTATCTGTCTCCCCTTCGAATCACCCTGGATCCATCGGGGCTGGACCCCGGCAGTACTGGACAAATGATATGCTGTACTTTTGGCTGCCGTCTCTGATGTGTGGCATCTATTGCCATCTGGAGAGGCTGAGAATTTTTAAAATTCTCCCATTCATTCTTGTTTCATTTGTGTTGAAGTCTTCTTTCCTCAATTTATTTCTCTTCAGTTGTACTTCATTACAAGTGGCAAAAGAAAAGCAGGCAGCACCTTTGTTGCCAAAATCTTGGCTCTCTGTGCATCAGTGCCAAAAAGGAATACAGAGACAGAGTTATGGAAGAGAAGGAAAGAGTGACTTTATCACTTTGCCAGACAAAAGGGAACACTGTAGGTTAGTGCCTCAAGAACTGTGCCCGCTCCCTTCCTGGTGAGTTGTTGTTCAATCACTAAGTCATGTCTGACTCTTTGCAATCCCATGAACTGCAACACTCCAGGCTTCCTTATTCTTCACTCTCTCCATGAGTTTGCTCAAATTCATGTCCATTGAGTTGGTTATGCCATCCAACCATCTCACCTTCTGTTGTTCTCTTCTCCTCTGCCCTCAATCTTTCCAAGCATCAGGGTCTTTTCCAATGAGTTGGCTCTTCCTGGTGAGTAGGAAGAGATTATGTAGTCAGGTGTACGTGATAAGGATCAAGACAGTAAAAGTCTTCATTCCTTTTTCTGCAGTTTCAAAAGGGTGGAGTTGTTGACAAGATTAGAATGTGCAGAGGAACTAGAGATTAAATTGCCAACTTTCACTTGATCATAGAAAAAGCGTGGTAATACCAGAAAAATGTCTACCTCTGTTTCATTGCCTATGCTAAAGCCTTTGACTGTGTGGATCATAACAAACTGTGGAAAATTCTTAAAGAGATGGAAATACCAGACTATCTTACCTGTCTCCTGAGAAAACTGGATGTGGGTCAAGAAACAACAGTTAGAATCCTGCATGGAACAACTGACTGGTTCAGGATTGAGAAAGGCATACGACAAGGTTGCTTGTCACCCTGATGTGTTCAGTGAACACATCATAAAAAATGCCACGCTGGATGAGTTACAAGCTGGAATCAAGATTGATGAGACAACCTCAGATATGTGGAAGATACCACTCTAATGGCAGAAAGTGAAGAGGAACTTAACCTCTTGATAAGGGTGAAGGAGGAGAGTAAAAAAGCTGACTTAAAACTAAATATTAAAAAAACTAAGATCACAGCATCCAGCCCCATCACTTCATGGTAAATAGAAGGGGAAAAACTAGAAGCAGTGAGAGTTTTCCTCTTCTTGGGCTCTAAGATCACTGTTGATGCTGACTGCAGCCATGAAATCAGAAGACGATTGCTTCTTGGCAGGAAAGGTATGACAGACCTAGACTATTGAAAAGCAAAGATGTCATTTCTCCAACAGAGGTCCATATAGTCAAGGCTATGGTCTTTCCAGTGGTCACGTACAATTGTGAGAGCTGGACTGTAAAGAATGCTGAGTGCTGAAGAATTGATGCCTTTGAACTGTGGTGCTGGTGGAGACTCGAGAGTCCCTTGGACAGCAAGGAGATCAAACCAGTCCATTCTAAAGGAAATTAGTCCTGAATATTCATTGGAAGGACTGATGCTGAAGCTGAAGCTCCAATATTTTGGTCACCTGATGCAAAGAGCTGACTCATTAGAAAAGACCCTGATGCTGGGAAAGATTGAGGGCAGAAGGAAAAGAGGGTATCAGAGGATGAGATGGCTGGATGGTGTCACTGATGGCAATGGACATGAACTTGAGCAAACTCTGGGAGATGCTGAGGGACAGGGAAACCTGGCATGCTGCAGTCAATGGGGTTGCAAAGAGCTTGACATGACTAGGGGAATGAACCACAGCACGATTGCAGGTGATCCTCTCCTAATCTTGATAGGCCTCTCTGGTCCCTTAAATCTTGCCTCAGGTGGTTTTGTTGCTGTTTCTCCTTTGGTTAGCAACTATTCTGCCCCTTGGAATTCAGAGAAGGTCACAGAGCCTAGAGTCTTGCCTAGGNGCAACTATTCTGCCTCTTGGAATTCAGAGAAGGTCACAGAGCCTAGAGTCTTGCCTAGGAATGGGAGACAAAAAGGCCTCTGTGCTAGGAGCCACACAGGGCCCTGCTTGGCATTGCCTTCAAAACCTCTCTGAAATTCCTCAGCTGTACATTCAATTTCATCATCTACATATTCTGCTTTCAGTCTAAATACAGAAACAATTCTGCTGAGAACATTTTATTTTTATTTGGTTAATTTAATTATTTTATTTTAAAATTGTTATT
Source organism: Raphicerus campestris (assembly GCA_006410735.1). Lineage (NCBI taxonomy): Eukaryota > Metazoa > Chordata > Mammalia > Artiodactyla > Bovidae > Raphicerus > Raphicerus campestris. The sequence continues at coordinate 4,588 of SJYW01033628.1, forward strand.
TAAAATGAAATGCAGATACAGCTGAAATGCCTATTAATTGATGAATGAATGAATAGTGGTATAGCCATATAATGAAATATTATTGTCATAAAAAGGGATGCTGCAAGATAGATCAACCTTGAAAATATTATGCTGAATGAAATAAAGCAGATGGGAAGGACTACATATTGTATGATTTCATTTATAGTAAAGGTCCAGAGCAGGCAAATCCATGGAGACAGAAAATAGGTTAGTGTTTACCAAGGACAGGGAATGGGGAGTGACTGCTNATGAAATGCAGATACAACTGAAATGCCTATTAATTGATGAATGAATGAATAGTGGTATAGCCATATAATGAAATATTATTGTCATAAAAAGGGATGCTGCAAGATAGATCAACCTTGAAAATATTATGCTGAATGAAATAAAGCAGATGGGAAGGACTACATATTGTATGATTTCATTTATAGTAAAGGTCCAGAGCAGGCAAATCCATGGAGACAGAAAATAGGTTAGTGTTTACCAAGGACAGGGAATGGGGAGTGACTGCTAATAGGTATGGCTATTCTCTTTGGGGTGATGAAAATATTTTAGAATTTGAAAGTGGTGATAATTGTACAACTCTGTGAATGTATTAAAAGCACTGAGTTGTACATTTTTTTAAAAGTGTAAATTTTGTGATTTTTGAGTTTTATCTCTGTGTGTTTCTTCATGACATCTGAACAACAGAAGTTGAAAAGAAAAAACAAAACTCTGAAGCTAACAATTTCTGTCTTTTCTAGATTTGATATTGTTTTTAAGGATTAAAGTGAGAAAATATAATAACCACTTTGTAAAATATATTGTAAGATAAAAGTATCAGTAGAAGTATAATTTTTAAGTTTCTAGCAGACACTAAGGTATTTTGAAATAAAGTTGTTCCTCTTGAAACATAAGAAGACTAACAAACAAAAAACCCTCAAGCTATTTGAAAATCCAATGGGGTCTGCCTGCGCAGGTTTGGACCCTGCTCACTGCAGAAACAGTTGTGGGGCTTCCCCAATGGCTCAGTGGGTAAAGAATCTGCCTGCAAATGCAAGAGACACAAGAGACACAGTGGGCTTTATCGCGGGGTTGGGAACATCCTCCTGGAGGAGGAAATGGCAACCCACTCCAATATTTTTGTCTGGAAAATTCCATGGACAGAGGAGTCTGGTGGGCTACAGTCCATGGGGTCACAAAGAGTCAGACAGGACTGAGTGACTGTGTCTTTGTTTTTTATTGGTGTGTGGATTTGTGGATTTGAGCTGCTTCTGAGAGTGAAGCACAGGGGTCACAGTTCTGCAAATGTTGCAGAAGTAAAAGCAGCCGTCTCTGCAATCAGGGTATTTATTCTGGGAGCACAGAAGTAGGTAATGTAATATGACATATAACTGAGTGTTAAATTGTAGGATACAAACTAGAAGTCCTTAGCACCTTAGTGAGAAAGCTCAAAGAAGGAAATCTGAATAAATTCAGCTAATTCCTTGTTACTGAAATGAATTTTGGCTTTTATTAGAATCTGAGGGACATGCAGAGATCACCATTGTGTACACTGGGTTAGCCTAAAAGTTTGTTCGGGTCTTTCTGTAACATCTTAACTTTTTGGCCAACCCAGTAAATAATGGCTGTTCCACCAGCCCCCTCTAAACTCTAATTAAGTTGCCAAATATTAAAGTATAATCAAAGTCTGGATTTAATTTTTTCAAAAAGTAATATGCATTTGAAAGGTGCACAAAATTTTAGAAAATATATTATTTCTCTCAAGTACTTGGATATGAACTTGAAGTCTCTGGTTTTTATGCCCCCCAATTCTTTTTTTTTTTTAATTTTATGTCTGAGTATAGTTGATTAACAATGCTGTGTTAGGTTCAAGTGTACAGTTCAGTGATTCAGTTATACATATACAAGTACCTATTCTTTTTCAAATTCTTTTCTCATGTATGTTATTACAGAATATTGAGCAGAGTTTCCTGTGCTATACAGTAGGTCCTTGTTAGTTTTTTATTTAAAAATAAAATATATTTTATTTAATATATTAAATATATTTTAAATATAGCAGTGTATACATGTCAATCCATGTCAATCCCAAATTCCCAATATATCCCTCCCTCCCTTTTATCCAGTGAGCCATAAATTCCTTCTCTAAGAGTCTGTGTTTATGTTTTATAAATAAGTTCATTTATTTTGTTATTTTTAGATTCCACATTTAAGTGACATCATATGATATTTCTCTTTCTCTGTCTGACCTACATCACTTAAGTATGATAATCTCTAGTTTCTGCAAATGGCATGATTTTATTCTTTTTTTTTTCATCCCTGAGTAATAATATTTCATAGACAGAGGAGCCTGGTATGCTACAGTTCATGGGGTTGCAAAGAGTAGGTCACAACTTAGTGACTGAAAACAACAACAAATATTCCAATTCCACTCCTTACTAACTCCTCGACCTTTGTTTCTCTGTGTCTTGTTTGCTTTATCTGTACAATGGGAACAAAAATGTAACAACCATTAGAATTGTTTGGGAGACTGTTTTGAAGATTCTTTTGAGTATTAACTGATACAATATATGTAGTACTTATGGAAGGGCTTATACAAATATTAGCTGATATTACTACTATTTTGGAAACTGTAGCATCTAATGGAACACTTTGAAAAATCTCTACTCCAAGGGACTGAAATATTTATCAGGTAGCTCTATGCTCCTAGGCTAGAGAAGAGGGTTTGTAGGGAATTTTGGCATTGTGTTTATATCAAACACTTACTTTTGATTTCTGGTTGTGTTAAAGCCCCAGAGCAACAAGTATTAGTACAAGTCCACTATCAGTGCAAGTCATTAAGCTGAGTCTCCCTATAAATTCCCTGATTTCTCATTCTTTTATTCCTTCTCCCCTCATCTCTGTGACCCATTTGTCTTCTTCTCTTCCCTGTGACATCTTTTCTCTTGCATTTCTTTGATTATAATCTATTAAATCTGTACTAAATTATTTTTTATATTGAAGCTAAGAAATTAGGAATCTCTGCAAAGGTAATGTTGAAAACACGTTTAGTTAGTCTGATGTTATAACCAGGAAATTAAACTTTGAAGTTATTATTCTGCCTTGATATTGTTTTCCTTATTCTTAACTGTGGGAAAATGAATGATCTACTTGAAACATGGCCACATTTGACTACAGAGGAAATTGCTTTTGTTTCTGAGGTTTGCCAATCTGGATGTATTTATATTTAGGCATGTTATTTCATCTTAGTTTTCTACTGGCTGCAGGTCAAAAAGAACACATACTGTATTTGCTCTCTTTTATCAGAAAATCCTCCTCTTCACATACTATGATCCCAACATGCATTTATTTTAGGGTTTTCATATCAACCTAATGATTGGAGGTGTAATAGAAGAGTTTTTATTCTTATGCCATATATAATTAGTATTACTTTGCAGATTTCAAATATTTTTCTATGTCCTTGAAATGATAGATGGGCACTAACATTGGAGATGAAAGGGACAGTTTAAGATTCCATGATCAGGACATGATACCACAAGTTAAAATGTTATTCTTGATTTTTAAATGACACTCAGATTTGAATGTTATTATTGTATTCCCAGTTCTTATTCTACATATGGAGCACAGAAGTAGTTATGTTGCAACTAGAAAAAAAATAACTGAAAGGCCGTGGTATGTTATAATCACCATGGTAACCTAGCAGAGTGCATATGGGGAAAACAGCACAAAGCAGGATCACAGTATCCTTTGTATATCAAGATAGGCTTAGGGACCTAGCTAAATTCTAGCAAGAATACCAGAAAAACTCAGGCTCATTCACTCACTACTTTAAAATCGTTTATTTGGCCATGCAGGCATGTGGAATCTTAGCTCCCTGATCAGAAATCAAACCTGTGTCCCCTGCACTGGAAGTGCAGAATCTTTAGCCACTGGACCACCTGGGAAGTCCCACTCAGTACTTTTTTGAGAGCTCTTTGTAGCAAGGGCAAGCTTGCAGTGAGATGATAAATTAGAAAAAAATAAAAGAAAAAACCTCCTTGCCCTGAGGGACTTGCCCTTAATGATGAATTCATTAATTTCTTTGCAGCTTTCATTTCAACTAATTAGCCCAACTATATTCTGTAAGTCCACAGCTGTGCCAGGAATAAAAAAAAAAAACGGAAGTAAGACTGTCTCTACGCGTGAGAGAAAATGAAAGTACAGTTTGAAATATTATATCATTAAGTCCTAGAGGTTTTCTTTGTTCTTTCTATTCAATGTTCTCAAATCCATCCCACCTCAAGGGAAGAGATGGTATGTCTCATTCACTTTATTTCTCCAATACCTAAACCTGCCTCTGACACATGGTAAAGATTCAGTAAGTGAAAAGTGTTAGTAGCTCTGTTGTGTCCAACTCTTTAGGACCCCCTGGACTGCAGCCTGCCGGGCTTTCTACCTTTGGGATTCCCCAGGCAAGAACTCTAGACTGGGTTGCCATTCCCTTCTCGAGGGAATCTTCCCAACCCAGGTCTCCTGCATTGCAGGCAGACTCTTTACCATCTGAGCCACCAGGGAGGGTTCAGTAAAGGTATGCTGAAAGAATGAGCACATTTCTCAAAAAAGCCAAGGCTATGACTGGTCTTCCCTAGTGGCTCAGATGGTGAAGTGTCTGTCTGCAATGCAGGAGACCAGGGTTCGATCCCTGGGTTGGGAAGATCCCCTGGAGAAGGCAATGGCAGCCCACTTCAGTATTCTTGCCTGGAAAATCACATGGACCGCAGAGCCTGGTAGGTTACCGTCCATGGGGTCGCAAAGAGTTGGACGCGACTGAGAGACTTCACTTTCACTTTCTTTCATGACTGGCAAACATCTCATTTCCTAGGCACTCTCCTTGTGCTATGCAGAATTAAGTGTTCTCTGGCTTTTGAAGTAGCTACTCTTAATAATTAATTAGAATACCTATTACCAAACCAGTCAATCCTAAAGGAAATCAACCTTGACTATTCATTGGACAGGCTGATGCTGAATACTCTGGCCACCTGATGCAAAGAGCTGACTCATTAGAAAAGACTATGATGCTGGGAAAGATTGAGGACCGGAGGAGAAGGGGGTGACAGAGGATAAGATGGTTGGATGGCATCATCAACTCAATAAATGTGAGTTTGAACAAACTCTGGAAGATCGTGAAGCACAGGGGAGCCTGGTGTGCGGCAGTCCATGGGGTCACAAGAGTCTGATGTGACTTAGTGACTGAACAATGATTCTTTTTCACATTCTTTCCCCATATATATTATTACATAACATTAAGTAGAGTTCTCCGTGCAATAAGCCCTGTTTATTTTATATGTAGTAGTGTATATCTGTTAACCCCCAAACTCCAGAGAAAACCATCATTTGAAGATACATGCACCCGATTTAGTTGACATAGTGACTGAACAACATTATCAACTGTTAGCAAATCTTGGATTGTTATCACCATTATTTATTTCTGGAAATGCCTTGTCTTCTTAGGAACCATTTTTAAGTCTAGAAATTACAAAAACCAAAAGAAATATGATGACGGTTCTAATTTAACCTTCTAACTGGCCTCTGATTGCCTAATAGTACCTTAATCCATTTTGCTTTGGTCACATAGTACACAGTTCAGGAAAATATTCTTCAAGTTTCTGAATATGAGTAAATCCATAAAAAGATTTTCTGCTTCCACAGCCTCTACAGAACTCATATTGATTTTTAAAATGTAGAACTGTTACCTTAAATATGGTTACCATATTATTCCCTGAATTTAATGGAGTACTGTTAATGACGTCTGCACAATGAGCCAAATTAATATGTAGAAAGGTGTGTAGTCGTTGTTGGTTTTCCTCTTTGTGCATGCGGATCATGTTTCAGAAGACAAGAAAAGGATTATGTGTGCTGCAAACCCCCATGTTGGCCTGCTGATGCCTGAGCATCTTTTGCCAAAAGCAAGCAGGGTGTGGGGACTTGGAAAAGACAGAACGAGTTGGAGCTGACAGTTGGCCTTAATGACCAAAACCCAGGGACCAAAACACTCAGGATCTTAGGGAGTAGGTTTCGCCTCTAAACATGTTTGCATTGCTCTGATTGGCAAAATCTGCTCTGAGAGAAAGAAGACAAGGAACATCCCAAGAGGTACATCCCAGGTACATCCCAGGAATACTGACCGCAGATCACATACACGATCAAGAGTGGCTATGAGGGGACTTGCCTGGTGGTCCATTGGCTAAGAACCCATCTGCCAATTCAGGGAACATAACACGGGTTCGATCCCTGATCCAGGAACCAATATTACTAAACCTGTGCACTGCATCTATTGAGCCTTTGAACCCTAGAGCCTGTACTCTACAGCAAGAGAAGCCACAATAATGAGAAGCCCCCACTCTCTGCAACTAGAAAAAGCCCATGCAGCGATGAAGACCCAGTGCAGCCAAAGTTAAAAAAAAAAAAAAAGAATGGCTATGAATCTTCCTGTTAATTTCTTATTTTATACTCCCACTGGGCTTCTTTGAAAGGGGACTGTAATCTCTTCTGAAGGACAGACGTGAAATTTTGTTTTAACTTAATTAATTGTTGAGAAATGAAACAGTTCCACAGTCCCTTAGTTAAAGCCCTTGGGGCTACATTTCAGCCTGTCCTTCTTTTGGATTTTATATTATATAACATCCTCAACAGGACCTGAGGCAGAATCCAGAAATCAAATGCATTAATACTTCTTCATTGAAATGCATGAACATTTGCACTAAGTGGGATAGAGCTTACTAGTAGCCTCACGCTATTTTAGCCAAGTCAGTTGTGACCAACTTTGAGCTCTGAGCTAATTTTTGGCTTTGGAGTTGCAAGTAAGGGATTGACAAGAACTCAGCCCCTCCAACCCCCACCTCTCACATCACATCAGCCCTCTGCTCCACCTCACCCCACCCCACCATTGTGGGGGTATACAGTCCAGAATATTCTAGACCATGGGTCTTGTACCTGCTTTGCCAGAGAATTTACCAGAATGATGAAGGGGCCTCACTTATTATTCTTTTGATTCCTGGGTTGGGAAGATCCCCTGGAGGAGGGCATGGTACCCACTCTAGTATTATTTCCTGGAGAATCCCACAGACAGAGAGCCTGGCAGGCTACAGACCACGGTGTCATAGAGTCAGACACGACTGGAGTGGCTTAACAGGCATGTATCCAGGAAGTTCCCATGACCCATAAGTGGAATTCAGCTCTTATGGGTCAGTAATGTGAGAGGTGGTCCATTCCTCTTCCATACAAATCAGTTTTGTGGTCTTCTCAAGCATTTGAGTATATATATATAAAGCCCAAACGTCTACAATGAAGTGGTAGTTACTCATCTAAGGGACAGGAAGGGTACAGGGCAGAGGTGTCCACATTTTCCAAGGCTCAGGGCTACAAACACAGGCTGATTTTGAGGGATATGCTAAATATAGTAACACCATTTAATGCCTTTATCGGGCTTCCCAGGTGGCTCAGTGGTAAAGAATTTGCCTGCCAATGCAGGAGACATAAGAGACTTGGATTTGATCTCTGGGTTGGGAAGATCCCCTGAAGAAGGGAATGGCTACCTACTTCAATATTCTTGCCTGGGAAATCCCATGGACAAAGGAGCCTGGTGGGTTACAGTCCATGGGGTTGCAAAGAGTCAGACATGACTTGGCAACTAAACAACCACCACTATATATAAAATAGATAACCAACAAGTACCTACTGTATAGCATACGGAGCTATACTCAATATTTTATAATAATCTATAAAGGAAAAGAATCTGAAAAAGAATATGTATATATATATGTGTGTGTGTGTTGTATATCTATATCTATATAACTGAGCCACTTTGCTATACACCTGAGACTAACAAAACATTGTAAATCAACTACCTCATTAACACTTTTAAAAGAATTAGGAAAAAAGTTAATCTCATATAAAAAATCCAGAATATTTGGATACCTTGGACTAGCCAAGCTGATACAAAAAATTCACCACTACACCAGTAATGGTTGAATTGTTAGAGTTTGCAAGCATATTGCTTTTATCAGTAAAGAAGAGGAGCTGTCTTTCCCTCTTGACTACATTCCCAATACAATTGACTACATTCCCAATACAACTGAACAGGACAATAGCTTGTCTGGAATACCCTTGTCAAGGGTGTATGCTGGAAAAAGTTGGCTCTAGTGTTGGAAAGGTCAGGCAAGGAATCTACAAAGCGTATTGCCTTCTGTGGAGATCCTTATGGGCCTCAGCTCTTTTCTGAAGAATTCCTCATGCTTTTGTCAGCATTCTGTATACCAAGTGCCCTCTGCTTTGTTGCTCAGTTGTGTCCGACTCTGCGACCCCATGAACCTTACCCTGCCAGGCTCTACTGTCCGTGGAGATTCTTCAGACAAGAATACTGGAGTGGGTTGCCATGTCCTCCTCCAGGGGATCTTTCCAACCCAGAGACTGAACCCAGGTCTNGGCTTGATGGCCACAACTTTCTTTGCTTACCGATATGGCAGGCAACATTCTTTGTCCACACTTGGAATACTAGTCTTTCTACTTATGGACTCTGAATAGTCATTCAATTCCCCTAAACTTAGTGTGAATGGTGCCCACCCTGCAGAATTACTGTGGTGACTCTCATGTCCCGACAGATATGGGAGCAATCAACAGAAGACCAATCTGAATCTGTGGTTCATTTCCAGGAAAGTAAGGAAATAAATGAAATGATTAAACAATTCTCTAAGCTGTGGCAAGACAAAGTGTTTAGTTTTCCTCAGGGATGATAAATTGGAGTGGATGTCATGGACCAGAGAAGAAATAGCAGAGGTAAAAAGTGATTCAGGGTCTTATAACTGCTAATTGCAAAAATATTTTTCCCTGTTTATAATTTTCAAGAACCAGATTATAAGAAAAAGCTGAAAGTAATGGACCGACTGAATTAGCTGTTTGATTGTAATCAACAGAGGAAAAAGCTATTACTATAATATGACTTAATCATCAACCACAATGTGGCTTCTTTAAAGATGATCTTGTTCAGCTGGTTCCACAGTTGTCTGGGAGAGGATTGTGGGTGTAGGAGGTGACTATTGCACACTGTGCATGCTTCTGTGTGGGTGCAGAAAGTGGGCAGTCTGGAATTAAAATCCTGCTATTATTTTCTCCTTAAAGGCCAAGCTAAATAGAGGAGGTAGAAGTGATTTGGGTGGCTCCTGGTACAGAAAATGCATTTCAAAAATAAGCTAACACTGCCACTTTAAATAGAAAACAATATATTCTCCTTGATAGATTGCATTTTGTCTTCGTTTGTTTTCCAGATTTATTCTGCATAATATAAGGAATATTTCTCAACGTTTTTTCCCTGTAGGCAATTTATAGTTGACTTTGCTAATCACTGCATTGAAGGACTACTTCATCCTGGTAGCCAGTACCCTGGAGGGGGGGTTTCATCTNCTCAACGTTTTTTCCCTGTAGGCAATTTATAGTTGACTTTGCTAATCACTGCATTGAAGGACTACTTCATCCTGGTAGCCAGTACCCTGGAGGGGGGGTTTCATCTTTTTGTCTTAAACATGTCTGTTTAGAAAATATGTGTTGAGCTTTTATGTATTTGAAAAACTATCAAACATCTTCCCAGTCAGGGCATAGGGTTCATCATACCAGTGGAGAGAGGGAGTGTCTGGAAAAATTTTAGTTAAAATCAAAGAATGGATAAATAAGATGGGAGAGTCATTCTAGACTGAAGGACCATATTGAAGAAAAACAGGAAGTGAATATTGTCCATGTATGGAATAAAAATTTATGCCACAGTGTTAATAAATGATCATCACTCGTATACTATGTATACTAAGGTGTATACTAAGGTGTATACCCCACCTTAGTAAGGGATCCTGTATAATGACCAGGCTGGAGGAAGATATTGGAGGATGGGGGGCCAATCATTATATCCTCCAATCACACTCTGGAGTAGATCTGACTAGACAGGAGCAGGAGCTGGCCAAGTGAAAGCAGGTGGACATTTACCTTCTTTGTGTTCTCCCTAATTCTTAACACTTAAAAAAATAATAATGCTACTGTATTTAGTTTTAATTTTATTTTCAAAAAGCTCAAATCAATCATCCACACAGAATAGCAAAACTTCACCTTGTGTAAGTGACTGCCTGTACTGATCAAATAACAAACTGCAATGAACATGATATATACAGTTACAAGGTTAATGTCAAATATTTCTGTTATCCTTTCTCCGTATTTCTTCAGTATTTCTTCAGTGTTTTATGGAGAGGAGTCCTGCACTGGTCCGAGTGAAAGAGACCACATGCAGGAAAGGTCCACCATGCCCACTCCAGGTCCCAGGTCTCTGAGAATCTTCTTGTTCACAAACTAGGGTAATGTATATAGAAGCCAGGGAATTCCAGAAAAATATCCACTTCAGCCTCACTGACTACACTAAAGCCTTTGACTGTGTGGATCACAACAAACTGTGGAAAATTCTTAAGGAGATGGGCATACCAGACCACCTTACTGTCTTCTGAGAAATCTGTACGTGGGTCAAGAAGCAACATTTAGAATCAGACATTGAAGGACTGACTGGTTTAATATTGGGAAAGGAGTACAACAAGGCTGTATATTATCACCCTGCTTATTTAACTTCTATGTAGAGAACTGCAACCATGAAATTAAAAGACACTTTCTCCTTGGAAGAAAAGCTATGATAAACCTAGACAGCATATTAAAAAGTAGAGTCATTACTTTGCTGAGAAATGTCCATCTAGTCAAAGCTATGGTTTTTCCAGTAGTCATGTGTGGATGTGAGAGTTGGACCATAAAGAAAGTTGAATGCCAAAGAATTGATGCTTTTGAACTGTGGTGTTGGAGAAGACTCTTGAGAGTCCCTTGGACTGCAAGGAGATCCAACCAGTCTATCTTAAAGGAAATAAGTTCTGAATATTCATTGGAAGGCTTTATGCTAAAGCTGAAACTCCAATACTTTGGTCACCTGATGTGAAGAAATGACTCATTTGAAAAGGTCCTGATGCTGGGAAAGATTAAATGCAGGAGGAAAAGTGGACAACAGAGGTTGAGATGGTTGGATGGCATCACTGACTCGATGGATGGACATAAATTTGAGCAAGCTCCAGTGGTTGGTGATGGACAGGGAAACCTTGCAGTCCATGGGGTTGCAAAGTGTTGGGGCACAACTGAGTGACCGAACTGAACTGAACTGATGTAGAGTGCATCATGAGAAATGCTGGGTTGGCTGAATCACAAGCTGGAATCAAGACTGCTGGGAGAAATATCAACAACCTCAGATATGTAGATATTGTTGAGTGAGGATGAGATCGTTGGATGGCATCACCGACTCAATGCACATGAGTTTCAGAAAACTCCAAGAGATACTGAAAGACTGGGGAGCCTGGCTTGCTGCAGTCCATGGGGTCGCAAAGAGTTGGACAGTCGCTAGACTGAACAACAACAGTGTTAAAGTTAGGGGAATATTCTTTACTCAAAGGCTTTTCTGTCAAAGGATAGGAGAGAAGGGATGCAAAGAAGAGCACCCTGGTGGCCTGAGGAGAAAACAGAGCTATTGAGTCAATGGAATGAGACGGGGGAGAAGAGGAAACAAATGCTATTACACTTGTTTTTGTAAAACCCAAATCCTCACTATTTTACATCACATGGAAAACAGGTATTTTTCTAGTCTGTAATTCCCAAACTGAAATGTAATGCATTATTATCATTAAGAACCATTATTTTCTGGTGATTCATTTTCAGCAATGTTTATAGTTCTCTGAGCTGGATTAGAAAAATATGGTATCGTTTTAGACTTAAGTGAGAATCTTAAGATAGCCCATTGGCCTCTCATATTTGCTTTATAGGACAATATTTTCCATTTTAATTTTCTTTTTATTGTTTCATATTCAGATAGAACAGGTCAATAGCTCTGTAAGTGTCATTTTCTCAATTGACTGAAATCACAAAATGAGTACAGATTTCAGCCTCTAGGCAGAAGAATGCCCTAAATTCTGTAGCACAAAGAACCCAATATTACCACAGCCAGACAGGACAATATTATGTTCCATTATGGGAAATAATTAGGGCTCCTTGCTATCCCCTTTCCTTATAGTAATTTTCTCTAGGATGATCTTTTACTTTTAAATTTTAATCTAAGTGGAAATTACTATCAGTAGAGCAATATGAGATGAACAACAACAAATCCTTACCATTGTCTTGGACAATGAGTCTAAAAGGCCTTGAAGACTTATTGGTCCCATCTGCCTTCATGTCCTAGAGTATCTGATGCCCAGAGAGAAGGGTCTGGTTCAAGGTCACAATGAATCATTTTTAGCAGAGCCGGAACCAGAGGTGGATGAGAAGTCAAGCTGATGTGAGCCGAGGCAGGAGAGACACAAATGTGGGCAAGTATTTTCACCATCTTCTCAATGGAGATGATGAGGCGTAGGGTGGTGGGGGAGGAGCAGGCAGGGTGAGCCATTGTCTTTAACAGATGGGAGGTGTTGGGTACCTTAAGGGCTGAGGGAAGAAGGTGATGGAGGGAGGAACTGAAGTCTCAGGAGAAGCAGCACCTAGAGGAGGAAGCTGGCTGCCCAAAATATTGGAGGATGTGGGTTTGGGGAGCAGGATGGCAGAGGGGATGACAGCCCAGGTCACATGCCAGCACCTCTTGCTTTTGGAAACAAAGAGACAAATCTTTTGCTGAGCAAACTAGAACAGAAATAAAACCCGAGGGCGCACAAGGTCAGTACTGAAAACAAATAATCAGCAGTCAGGTCTGAGTCTGTGGTCCAACAGTCAGTGGCAGGGTGTTGGGAGGACACCAGGCACTGCTGGGTGATGCCAAGGGCTGAACGGGTGAGATGCTGAAAGCTGCAGTCCACAGAAGAACATAAATATAGAGAAACCAAACAATCGCTCAGGGCCAGGAAGATGGAAACTGAACAAAGGAGACAATTACTAGAAGGATCCAAGAAATTCTGCCAAACTGTGTTTCCCTTACATGGGAGTAGAGTTTCTTTGGGGAGGGCCACATTAAACAACAACAACAACAACAACAACTTTATATTTATATTGGAGTATGACTGATTAACAATGTTGTGATAATTTCAGGTGTACAGCAGAGTGACTCAGCCATATATGTACCTGTATCCATTCTCCCCCAAATAGGGAGGACCACATTTACCAAGCATTTGTATTCTAGAGTAACTCAACCAGTGAGGACACTTAGGTACCAAGGGGGTTAAGCCCTAGCTTATAGTGATGGGCAGTGCTGGTGATGAGATTTAAGCCTGGTCTGACCCCAGACCACATGACTTTGCCTCTCAATGCTACCAAGGTAATTGAACTAGGTTTGCTTCATTCAACAGGATTTGCAGCAGGAAGGAACTGGATGAACAACATGTATTCAATTTCAGCTTCCAGAGGCCCAACAAGCCCCAGCATGAATAGTCAGGAACATAGGTGACATCACTATGAGAAAGGCTTCCTCCCTACTCCCATGTGGACAGAATTTGGTTTAAAATATAGATTTAGGGACTTACCTGGTGGTCTCTGCGCTTCCACTGCAGGGGACATGGCTTTGATCTCTGGTTGAGGAACTAAGAGCCTGCATCCTGCATGCTATGCAGTAATAGCCAAACAAAACAAAACAAAACAAAAAAAGTAAAATAAAATAAACATAATGCTTTAAAAATAAAATATATATAGATGTATTATTATCTGGCTACAAGAAGGCTAATAGCATGGGAGAAAACCGACAGTGAAAAGGTAAGTTGTTACAGTTCCCAAGAGGAAGGGCACACCATGCCTATGGGGGTCCACTTGGAGAAGCACCAGTTAGTCTCAAGGCAGAGGAGGAGAGGGAACTGAGGCAGGAGCCTTTGTTGTGGTCTCTTTAAGAAGAAACAAGCAAGAAAGAGGCAGCCAGCTCAGGACTGGCTGGTCTGAATCATCTCAGGGTTCTAAGGCAGGGAGGCTGTCCCTGGTTGTCTGGTATCTGACTCTTGGTGGGGGGGATTAAAGGAGGGGGATTGTGACCCAAAGTGACATCCCAATACAGGAGGTGGGTTCTTAGTTGGTTGGTTTGTGTTTGAAAGGTGTCCACAAGGGTGAGATATTTACCATCTTTAGCAGTTAGCTAAACCTGGGAGGGGCAGTCCCTCCAGGGTCAGCCTGGCCACTTACGTCCCCTGATTGGCAACCTGTCTGGCAATACAGGAGACAAAAGAGATGAGGGTTCAATCCCTGGATTGGTAAGATCCTCTGGAGGAGGGCATGACAACCTACTCCAGTATTCTTGCCTGATGATCCCATGGACAGAGGAGCCTGGTGGGCTACATTCCATGGGGTCACACAGAGTCGGACATGACTGAATGACTTAGCACAGTGAGGGGCAGGCCCTCCAGGATCAGCCTGGCCCCACATACCAAAAAGTCAGAAGTACAGAAAATAAATGGCATGATTTATCCACATCTCCATCAGCATAATACCCCTGTCCAGGGAAGGAAAATGACTTGTCTGTTGAGAACTTGGAAGACTACTGGGCATCATTTTAATCCTTTCCCTCTTGGATGGGTCACTGATGGCAGAGAGCACATCTCATCTTCCATCAGTCCTGTGGGGAGCTTAGCCACAGAAGCTTAGTCCCAGTGGTGGAGGGTGACTTGGCTCAGCAATGCATGTAACTGGAAGGGGAAAGAAATAATGTTCAGTTCTGTAGCTGAGTATTAGGAAGTCCACTTGCCTGCAGATCCAAGCAGCATTCTCCAGTGCCAACTTACTCAGAAAAACCCAGCTGATATTCAGTCACATTTCTTCATTGTTCAGAACTCTGGTGAGGAAGAGATGTAATTATTTTTGCCCCTGGAACTTGCAAGGGTAACTGCTGCAATAATATGGACATAGATTTTGATTCTGAATACTGCTTGATAAAATGGCTAAGACACTAAATACCCTTTCTACCTGGCAAAGAAAATTGAGTGGCTCAAAGAATCTGGACTGTCATTTAACTTCTGCTAAGATTTTGTTGTTCTCTTTGTGAACATGTGGCATATTTTCTTGGAGAACACAAGGCATCGAAAAGGACCCTTTTTGTCACTAGTCAGTTCATGACAGAATTCAACTCTCTTGTCCATTAGGGTGAGCACACGTTAGGGTGCATTTCTGACCCAAGATTGTCTAAGAATGATCAACAATTTCTTAAGTCCTCCCTCTTCCTTCAGAATCTTAATCCTATGACTGATCACAAATCCTGAAGCCTTCTTCATTAATCTCCCCAGGCAGTTTACTGCATCTTCTGAAATTGAAGTCATTTTAGCATTCCCGGATATGCCAAAGTTACCACGAGATGGTAGAGTTCTCAATTCAGATGAAAGATTTGAAAAGATAAGAGGTAGAAGAATGAGGGAGATTGTGGTTAACTAGTTTCAAAATACTGTAAAATACACTGCATCTTGTTTATCATAAAGCAATAAATTATTCCAGCTTTTTAGACAGATTTACACACCATAAAAGGCTTCCCAGGTGGTACTAGTGGTAAAGAATCCACCTGCAGATGCAGGAGATACAGGAGACCTGGTTTTGATCCCTGGGTCAGGAAGATTCCTTGAAGGAGGGCATGGCAGCCCACTCCAGTATTCTTGCCTGAAGAAACCCATGGACAAAGGAGCCTGGAGGGCAACAGCCCATAGGGTCACAAAGAATCAGACACAACTGAAGTGACTTAGCACGTGTGCATGTAGAACCATTTAATGCCTTTATCGGGAATTCTCTGGCAGTCCAGTGGTTACAACTCTGCTGAAGCCTGGATTCAATGAGTGGTAGAGGAACTAAGATCCCCATAAGCTGAGTAGCTTAAACAAATAAATAAAGCATTTATCTGTAATTTAAAAAATTTAAAGCATTTGTGGATCTGCTGATATTGATGATTTTTTTCTATATCTTATTGGACACATTTTCCTATTTATGTGGTTAATAATTTGGTTTTGTTTTTTTAATATATTTATTTATTTTAATTGGAGGCCAATTACTTTACAATATTGCAGTGGTTTTGCCATACACTGACATGAATCTGCCATGAGTGTACATGTGTTCCCCATCCTGAACCCCCCTCCCACCTCCCTCCCCATCCCATCCCTCTGGATCATCCCAGTGTACCAGCCCCAAGCCTCCTGTATCATGCATTGAACCTGGACTGGCTATTCCTTTCACATATGATAATATACATATTTCAATGCCATTCTCCCAAATCATCCCACCCTCTCCCTCTCCCACAGAGTTCAAAAGACTGTTCTATACATCTGTGTCTCTTTTGCTGTCTTGTATACAGGGTTATCATTACCTTCTTTCTAAATTCCATATATATGTGTCAGTATACTGTATTGGTGTTTTTCTTTCTGGCTTACTTCACTCTGTATAATAGGCTCCAGTTTCATCCACATCATTAGAACTGAGTCAAATGTATTCTTTTTAAGGGCTGAGTAATACTCCATTGTGTATATGTACCACAGCTTTCTTACCCATTCGTCTGCTGATGGACATCTAGGTTGCTTTCATGTCCTGGCTATTATAAACAGTGCTGTGATGAACATTGGGGGACACATATCTCTTTCAATTCTGGTTTCCTCGGTCTGTATGCCCAGCAGTGGGATTGCTGAGTCGTATGGCAGTTCTATTTCTAGTTTTTAAAGGAATCTCCACACTGTTCTCCATAGTGGATGTACTAGTTTGCATTCCCACCAACAGTGTAAGAGGGTTCCCTTTTCTCCACACCCTCTCCAGCATTTATTGCTTGTAGACTTTTGGATAGCAGCCATTCTGACTGGTGTGAAATGGTACCTCATTGTGGTTTTGATTTGCATTTCTCTGATAATGAGTGATGTTGAGCATCTTTTCATGTGTTTGTTAGCCATCTGTACGTCTTCTTTGCAGAAATGTCTGTTTAGTTCTTTGGCCCATTTTTTGGGGGTCGTTTATTTTTCTGGAATTGAGCTGCAGGAGTTGCTTATATACTTTTGAAATTAATTCTTTGTCAGTTGCTTCATTTGCTATCATTTTCTCCCATTCAGAAGGCTGTCTTTTCACCTTGCTTATAGTTTCCTTTGTTGTGAAGAAGCTTTTAAGTTTAATTAGGTCCCATTTGTTTATTTTTGCTTTTATTTCCAATATTCTGGGAAGTGGGTCATAGAGGATCCTGCTGTGATGTATGTCGGAGAGTGTTTTCCCTATGTTCTCCTCTAAGAGTTTTATAGATTCTGGTCTTATGTTTAGATCTTTAATCCATTTTGAGTTTGTTTTTGTGTATGGTGTTAGAAAGTGTTCTAGTTGCATTCTTTTACAAGTGGTTGACCAGTTTTCCCAGCACAACTTGTTAAAGAGATTGTCTTTGCTCCATTGTATATTCTTGCCTCCTTTGTCAAAGATAAGGTGTCCATAAGTGCATGGATTTATCTCTGGGCTTTCTCTTTTGTTCCATTGAGCTATATTTCTGTCTTTGTGCCAGTACCATACTGTCTTGATGACTGTGGCTTTGTAGTAGAGCCTGAGGTCAGGCAGATTGATTCCTCCAGTTCCATTCTTCTTTCTCAAGATTGCTTTGGCTATTTGAGGGTTTCTGTATTTCCATAAAAGTTGTGAAATTATTTGTTCTAGCTCTGTGAAAAATAACATTGGTAGCTTGATAGGGATTGCATGGAATCTATAAGTTGCTTTTGGTAGTATACTCATTTTCACTATATTGATTCTTCCAATCCATGAACATGGTATATTTCTCCATCTGTTAGTGTCTTCTTTGATTTTTTCACCAGTTTCACCAGTTTCTTTTATAGTTTTCTATATATAGGTCTTTAGTTTCTTTAGGTACATATATTCCTAAGTATTTTATTCTTTTCATTGCAATGGTGAATGGAATTGTTTCCTTAATTTCTTTTTCTATTTTCTCATTATTAGTGTATAGGAATGCAAGAGATTTCTGT
>SJYW01033628.1:31196-42834 GCA_006410735.1 Raphicerus campestris
CTGCAACTTTACTATATTCATTGATTAGCTCTAGTAATTTTCTGGTGGAGTCTTTAGGGTTTTCTATGTAGAGGATCATGTCATCTGCAAACAGTGAGAGTTTTACTTCTTCTTTTCCAATTTGGATTCCTTTTATTTCTTTTTCTGCTCTGATTGCTGTGGCCCAAACTTCCAAAACTATGTTGAATAGTAGTGGTGAAAGTGGGCACCCTTGTCTTGTTCCTGACTTTAGGGGAAATGCTTTCAATTTTTCACCATTGAGAATAATGTTTGCTATGGGTTTGTCATATATAGCTTTCATTATGTTGATGTATGTCTCTTCTACTCCTGCTTTCTGGAGGGTTTTTTTTTTTTATCATAAATGGATGTTGAATTTTGTCAAAGGCTTTCTCCACATCTATTGAGATAATCATATGGTTTTTATCTTTCAATTTATTAATGTAGTGTATTACATTAATTGATTTGTGGATATTGAAGAATCCTTGTATCCTTGGAATAAAGCCCACTTGGTCATGATGTATGATCTTTTTAATGTGTTGTTGGATTCTGTTTGGTAGAATTTTGTTAAGGATTGTTGCATGTATGTTCATCAGTGATATTGGCCTGTAGTTTTCTTTTTTTGTGGCATCTTTTTCAGATTTTGGTATTACGGTGATGGTGGCCTCATAGAATGAGTTTGGAAGTTTACCTTCCTCTGCAATGTTCTGGAAAAGTTTGAGTAGGATACGTGTTAGCTCTTCTCTAAATTTTTGGTAGAATTCAGCTGTGAAGCCGTCTGGACCTGGGCTTTTGTTTGCTGGAAGATTTCTGATTACAGTTTCAATTTCCATCCTTGTGATGGGTCTGTTAAGATTCTCTATTTCTTCCTGGCTCAGTTTTGGAAAGTTGTACTTTTCTTTTTTTGGAAAGTTGTATTTTTCTAAGAATTTGCCCATTTCTTCCAAGTTGTTTGTTTTATTGGCATATAATTGCTAATAGTAGTCTCTCATGATCCTTTGTATTTCTGTGTTGTCTGTCGTGATCTCTCCATTTTCATTTCTAATTTTATTGATTTGATTTTTTCTCCCTTTGTTTCTTGTTGAGTCTGGCTAATGGTTTGTCAATTTTATTTATTCTTTCAAAGAACCAGCTTTTGGCATTGTTTATTTTTGCTATGGTCTCTTTTGTTTCTTTTGCATTTATTTCTGTCCTAATTTTTAAGATTTCTTTCCTTCTACTAACCCTGGGGTTCTCCATTTCTTCCTTTTCTAGTTGCTTTAGATGTAAAGTTAGGTTATTTATTTGACTTTTTTCTTGTTTCTTGAGGTATGCCTATATTGCTAGAAACCATCCCCTTAGCACTGCTTTTACAGTGTCCCACAGGTTTTGGGTTGTTGTGTTTTCATTTTTTTCTATGCATATTTTGATTTCATTTTTGATTTCTTCTGTGATTTGTTGGTTATTCAGAGTGTGTTGTTCAGCCTCCATATGTTAGAATTTTTAATAGTTTTTCTCCTGTAACTGAGATCTAGTCTTACTACATTGTGGTCAGAAAAGATGCTTGGAATGATTTCAATTGTTTTGAATTTACCAAGGCTAGATTTATGGCCCAGGATGTGATCTATCCTGGAGAAGATTCCATGTGCGCTTGAGAAAAAGGTGAAATTCATTGTTTTGGGGTGAAATGTCCTATAGATATCAATTAGGTCTAACTGGTCTATTGTATCATTTAAAGTTTGTGTTTCTTTGTTAATTTTCTGTTTAATTGATCTATCCATAGATGTGAGTGGGGTATTAAAGTCTCCCATTATTACTGTGTTATTCTTAATTTCTCATTTCATACTTGTTAGCATTTGTCTTACATATTGCGGTTCTCCTATGTTAGGTGCATATATGTTTATAATTGTTATAATTTCTTCTTGGATTGACCCTTTGATCATTATATAGTGTCCTTCTTTGTCTCTTTTCACAGCCTTTGTTTTAAAGTCTATTTTATCTGATGTGAGTATTGCTGCTCCTGCTTTCTTTTGATCTCTATTTGCATGGAGTACATTTTTCCAGCCCTTCACTTTCAGTCTGTATGTGTCCTTTGTTTCGAGATGGGTCTCTTGGAGACAACATATATAGGGGTCTTGTTTTTGTATCCATTCAGCCAGTCTTTGTCTTTTGTTTGGGGTATTCAACCCATTTACATTTAAGGTAATTATTGATAAGTATGATCCCATTGCCATTTACTTTATTCTTTTGGGCTAGATTTTATACACCCTTTCTGTGTTTCCTGTCTAGAGAATATCCTTTAGCATTTGCTGAAGAGCTGGTTTGGTGGTTCTGAACCCCCTCAGCTTTTGCTTGTCTGTTAAGCTTTTGATTTCTCCTTCATATTTGAATGAGATCCTTGCTGGGTACATTAATCTGGGCTGTAGGTTATTTTCTTTCATCACTTTAAGTATGTCCTGCCATTCCCTTCTGGCCTGAAGAGTTTCTATGGAAAGATCAGCTGTTATCCTTATCCAGTGTTTTGTTTACCCCAAAACAATGAATTTCACCTTTTTCTGAAGCGTACATGGAATCTTCTTTAGAATAGATCACATCCTGGGCCAAAAATCTAGCCTTGGTAAATTCAAATGTCAGCTTATCCTTATTTCATATGGGAATCCCCTTGTGTGTTATTTGTTGTTTTTCCCTTGCTGCTTTTAATATTTGTTCTTTGTGTTTGATCTTTGTTAATTTGATTTAATATGTGTCTTGGGGTGTTTCACCTTGGGTTTATACTCTTTGGGACTCTCTGGGTTTCTTGGACTTGGATTATTATTTCCTTCCCCATTTTAGGGAAGTTTTCAACTATTGTCTCCTCAAGTATTTTCTCAGGGTCTTTCTTTTTGTCTTCTTCTTCTGGGACTCCTATGATTCGAATGTTGGGGCATTTAACATTGTCCCAGAGGTCTCTGAGATTGTCCTCATTTCTTTTAATTTGTTTTTCTTTTTTTCTCTCTTTCCTCCTTTCATTTATTTCTACCATTCTATCTTATACCTCACTTATCCAATCAATCTTCTGCCTCTGTTATTCTACTGTTGGTTCCCTCCAGAGTGGTTTTGATCTCATTTATTGCATTATTCATTATATATTGACTCTTTTTTATTTCTTCTAGGTCCTTATTAAACCTTTCTTGCATCTTCTCAATCCTTTTCTCCAGGCTGCTAAGTCGCTTCAGTCGTGTCCGACTCTGTGCGACCCCATAGACGGCAGCACACCAAGCTCCCCAGTCCCTGGGATTCTCCAGGCAAGAACACTGGAGTGGGTTGCCATTTCCTTCTCCAGGCTACTAATCTGTAACTCCATTTTGTTTTCAAGATTTTGGATCATTTTCACTATCATTGTGAAAGTGACCATATCAACTGAACTGGTGCCTCAGAGATTAAAGAGTCTGCCTGCAATGTGGAAGACCTGGGTTCAATCCCGGGGTCGGGAAGATCCCCTGGAGAAGGAAATGGCAACCCACTCTAGTATTCTTGCCTGGAGAATCCCATGGACGAAGGAGTCAGGTGGGCTGCGGTCCATGGGGTCACAAAAAGTCAGACACTGCTGAGCGACTTTCATTATCATTATTCAGAATTCTTTATCAGGTAGATTCCCTATCTCTTCCTCTTTTGTTTGGTTTGGTGGGCATTTAGCTTATTTCTTTACCTGCTGGGTATTTATCTGCCTTTTCATCTTGTTTATATTGCTGTGTTTGGGGTGGCCTTTCTGTATTCTGGCAGTTTGTGGAGTTCTCTTTATTGTGGCATTTCCTCGTGTGGGTGGGTTTGGATGGGTGGCTAGTCAAGGTTTCCTGGTTAGGGAAGTTTGTGTCGGTGTTCTGGTGGGTGGAGCTGGATTTCTTCTCTCTGGAGTGCAATGAAGTGTCCAGTAATGAGTTATTAGACGTCAGTGGGTTTGGAGTGACTTTGGGCAGCCTGCATATTGAAGCTCAGGGCTATGTTCATGTGTTGCTGGAGAATTTGCATGGTATATCTTGCTCTGGAACTTGTTGGTCCTTGGGTGGTGCTTGGTTTCAGTGCAGGTATGGAGGCATTTGATGAGCTCCTATTGATTAATGTTTCCTGGAGTCAGGAGTTCTCAGGTGTTCTCAGGATTTGGACTAAAGCCTCCTGCCTCTGGTTTTCAGTCTTATTCTGACAGTAGCCTCAAGACTTCTCCTTCTATATAGCATTGATGATAAAAACATCTACATTAAAGATGAAAAGTTTCTCCACAGTGAGGGACACCCAGAGAAGCTCACAAATTTACATGGAGAAGAGAAGAAGGAGGTGGGAGATAGAGGTGATCAGGAGGAGAAGAAGGGGAATCAAAAGAGGAAAGAGCAAGCTAGCCAGTAATCACTTCCTTATGTGCTCTCCACAGTCTGGACTGTTCAGAGATGTTCATGGAGTTACACAGGGAAGAGAAGAGGGAGGAAGGAAACACAGGTTGCCAGGAGGATAAAGGGGGGAATCAAAAGGAGAGAGACAGATCCAGCCAGTAATTAGTTCCCTAAGTGTTCTCCACAGTCAGGAACACACAAAGAGATTCACAGAGTTGGGTAGAGAGGAGAAGGGGGAGGGAGGAGATAGAGGTGACCTCATGGAGAAAAGGAGTGTCCAAAGGTGGAGAGAGCAGTCAAGCCAGTAACCTCACTTCCAAGTAAAAATGGGTACTGAAGATTGGGTTCTTAAAGGTACACAATTGATGACAAATACCAAAAAACAAAGATTAAAATTCTAGAGTAGAGGTTGGATTCTCAAAAATAAAAGAAATATTAAAGAAAAAAAAGTCACAAAAATTATAAATATATATATATATGAAGTTTGCTTTAAAAAAATAGGGTCTTTTTTTTTTGCAAAGTAATAGTAGGTTATAAAAATGAAAATTAAAGGAGTAATAGAGGACTTAAAAATAAATTTTTTTGTTTTAAATTTAAAAAATGATAATAGTAAAAGTACATCTAGGACTTTCTCTGATGGTGTTGTGGACAGTGTGGGGTCAGTTCATTTTCAGATAGTTCCTTGATCTGGCTTAGTAGTCGGTGTAACTACAGGGTTTTAATCTATTGCACCTGTCACTTCCAAGGCGGTTCCCTCTGTTTGTTTTAGCTTCTTCTGTTTGCTGGTCTCTTCAGTGTCTAGTTTCTGCCCTGACACAAGGGGTGGGTGGAGGGTGGTGGTGGACACTTTTTTAGGCTCGCTTGTTCAGTCGTCCTGTGGGGAGGGAGGAATACTGCAAACAAATAACACTGGCGTATGCTCACAGTGTCTTGTCCACACTGGGTTTATCCCTGCTCATGGCATATGTGCTTTCCCTGTCTACATTACTTAAGCTCTAGGTTGCTCTGCTGTGAACTGTCTGAGGCCAGCCCTAGGTTGTATGCACTTCCTAGGTCTAAGCCGCTCATGTTCAGGTACTCAGGTACTCCACAAAAGCGTGGACTCAGTTGGGCCTGCGGCTTGTGCCCTTCCCAGGTCCGAGCAGCTCTGGTGACCAGGTGCTTGGTGAGCGCGGTCACTGGGACTTATCACCTTCCCTATCCCTACTGCTCAGTTTTCTGGGTGTACAGCTTCCACGTCTTCTCAGGTGTGCTGTGTGTCTCTTCTGGGGAGCTGATCTCTGGCTGTGACTCTCCCAGCAGATGCCAACTGTCCAGAATCCCAAGAAGTCTTGGTTAGCAATGAAGCCTGCTTGTAGTTTGGTAGATGATGACTCTCTGGGACTGCGATTGCCCCCTTCTGGCTCTGGCCGCCCTGGCCTGCCTGTCTCCGGTGGGGGATGGGCTGGCCGCAGCTGGCTAGCTCTGCTTAGTCTTTTGTTCTGTGAGCGGGCCTGGCAGTGTCTTAGGTTAGCACTTTTCAAGTAGTAGTTATCCCACAGTCTGGTTTGCTATCTCAAATTAGTTCCCTCAGATTGCCCTCGGGGCATTCAGAGCCGGTCCATACTCTAAGCAATGCAGCCCACACACCTCCCTGCCCAGCCTCCGCTTGCTAGTGGTGGATGCGGGCATCTGTGCAGCTTCTCCACTGGGAGTTATTGTTGGGCACATAATCTGTGGGTTTAAATTATTTATTTATTTTTCCTCCTGGTTATGTTGCCCTCTGAGGTTCCAAGGCTTGCCACAGACTGTTTCCTGGTGTTTGGAAACTCCTCTCTCTCTTTTAAGACTCCCTTCCCGGGACGGCTCTCCATCTCTACCTCTTTTGTCTCTCTTTTTATCTTTTATATTTTTTCCTACCTCCTTTTGAAGACAATAGGTTGTTTTTCTGGGTGCCTGATGTCCTCTGCCAGCATTCAGAAGTTGTTTTGTGGAATTTACTCAGCATTCAAATGTTCTTTTGATGAATTTGTGGGGGAGAAAGTGGTCTCCCCATCCTATTCCTCCACCGTCTAGGACCGCCCCCCTGTAATGATTTTGTATTGTACAATAGGAATTATGGATTATGCACTATAGAGACCACATTCTATTTTCTTATGAGAAGTGTTCAGTTATGGTGTAGCAGGTGGTTAAACAGCTGATAGTTCACCTTAAACTTGTAAAGGCTTTGTTTCAGGCTTTGTTCGGAGAAATAAATTTTAATTTTCCCCTAGTCCTTGGATGCATCCCCTGATCCTGGAACGTAACCCTCATTCCCAAGGCATGACCCTTCTGGTTCCATAGAAAGCCTGGGCTGATACCAAGTCCTGCTTTCCTGGTACTCCAAGCTGTAGCTCCCCATGAGAGGAGTTACTTGAAGTCTGTGCTAAACTCAGGCTCCTAGTTCCTGTATTTCCCCTTGGCTCCTCAAAATATTGCACTTAGGCCAAGCCAAACAGAATCCCTGTCTTGGGTCCTATGCTTCAGGACACCATGGATTCTTAAAATACTTTCCTCAAAATATTCTGAACCCTCCTCAGGTGCCTGTGACCAGCTGAGGTTAGTTGTGCTATCTTGGAGAAGTACGTTAAGCCTGAACTGAAATCTGCATGGGCCGAAATCCTCATTTCTCTTTTTGGGGAAACTTTCTGATCCCCTTCTATGCAGTGGGATTGACCAGATTCCAGACTGACTAGAACTCTAAGGCTTGCAGCTATGGGGGCACCCTGGATACCATAGCCCAGTCCCAGTTCCAAAGGAACAGTCCAACAGCCTGCTAAATTGTTAAAATCAGCCTGGGATGTGCAGGAGGGGAAAAGTGAGTGGACATGCTCAGTCGAGTCCAACTCTTTGAGACCCCATGCACTGTACAGTCCATGAAATTTTCCAGGCCAGAATACTGGAGTGGGTAGCCTTTCCCTTCTCCAGGGGATCTTCCCAACCCAGGAATCGAACCCAAGTCTCCCACACTGCAGGCAGATTCTTTACCAGCTGAGCCACAGGGGAAGCAAGAGGGGAAAGGAGAAAGAAATATTAAATAAATCACAGTATCTTCTTAAAAGTTTTATTCTGACATAGGGAATAAATTCTGACACAGGGAATGTCTCTTAGTTCCCATACAGGGATCCAACCAGCACCCCCTACATTGGAAGGCAGATTCTCAACCACTGGACCACCAGGGAAGTCCCAGAAATGGGCTTTAAAAAAAAGCCATTCTTGATTTTCTTTCTCAAAAAAAAAATTCATCCTAATTTTTTCTTCTTTAATTCCTTTTGAATGTGCTGTCCGTCCTACAGAGTTAACATGTTATTATACTCCTCTTTTTTGTTTCATTGAATGGCAGCATTAGCAATAATGAAGAGCACAGACTTGAGTTCCAGACTCCCAAGATTCAAATTCCAGCTGTGCGCTTCTCTAGCTGTGTTTTTTGTTTTTTTTGGTTTTTTTTTTTGGTCAGTTCACTCAATCTCTATGTGCCTCTGTTTTATCATCTGAAAGATGGGAGTGCTTTTCTCAAGGAGTTTCCTCATTGTGACAATTAAATGAATTCACACATTGTTCACACTTACTAGTCAAAGATCACAAGAAACACACCTATAGTCAGAATTGGGTTTATTACTTAGCTCAGCAGTAATGAAGGAGGCAATAAATAAATAATAATAAATAGGGACTTGCCTGGGGGTCCAGGGGCTAAGAATCCACCTTGCAATGCAAGGGGACACTGATTTGATCCTTGGCTGAGGAATGAAGATCCCACGTGCTGAGGATCAACCAAGCCTGCACCACAACTTAGAGAGTTTTTGTGGAAATATCCAAAAGATGCAGTGAAGGTCTGCATGCTGCAACTAAGACCTGACACAGCCAAATTTAAAAAATAAATACATAAAATGTGGGCTTCCCTGGGGGTTCAGTGGTAAAGAGTCTGCCTGCCAAGGCAGGAGACACAGGTTCTATTCCTGGTCCGGGAAGATCCCGCATGCCACAGAGCAACTAAGCCCATGTACCACAACTATTGAATCTATGTGCCCTAGAGCCTGTGCTCTGCAGCAAGAGAAAGAAGTCACTGCAGTGAGAAGCCCACACACCGCCATTAGAGAGTAGCACCCATTTGCTGTAATTGGAGAAAAGGCAAAGTACTGGAGATCCAGTACAGAGAAAAACAAATAAATAATAAATAGATAAAATAAATATTGAAAAATAATAATCAATAAAGGAAGACACTCACCATGAGGAGCTCTGGGGCACCACATAGCATTTCCAAAAGAGGCTGTCAGGAAGGGCTTGTTAAAGGACCTGAGTTTGTGCTGGTTAGTTTCAGAGAAGATTTAAGAAAGCATACCATTGCTTTGGATTGGATCCTGCTGGAAAGCAGGAACAATTCTGTGATTGGGTACCTTACGTTTTCTTTTACCTAGAAGGTTGAGGGAGCAAGGCTAAACTATAATCGGTAAAGAACCAACAGTCACTCCTGTTAGCTGTGAGACAGGAATGTTTGGTTACTTGGGTGGTTTGCATTTTCTTTTTGTTTTTATGGACGAGTCTTGTTCTGTCTCCCTGCATCACAGACACAGTGACCTCACCCAATATTACTGTTCCATGAAATTGTTTGTAATTAGCAGATGAACACCTTGGTCTGGCTCTGAATATCTGACCAGTTAACAGCTACCAGGGCTGCTTTTATTTCCATGTACTTTGGGATGTATATGCCTTGTCTCCCTAGATACGCTGTGGTAGACAGAGATACCTCACCAGCTCTCCATCTGCCATTGTGGTGATATCCACGGGTACCACTTCCCAGGAGCCATCATCCCTCCCACAGGGCGGCGCGTGAATTTCCTTTGCTATGGTCAAGTCACTAGCTTTCTCATTATTATTATTTTTTTAATTGTTTATTTTTGACTGCACTAGGTCTTCCTTGCAACTCACGGGATTTAGTAGTTGTGGCACATGGGCTTAGCTATCCCAAGACATGTGGGATCTTACTGGAGGAGGGATTGAATCTGTATTCCCTGAATTGGCAAGCAGATTCTAAACCACTGCAACACCAAAGAAGTCCTCTCATTATCATTTCTGTGTGGTTCAGTTGCTCAGTCTTGTCCCATTCTTTGCAACTCCATGGACTGCAGCAGGCCGGGCTTCCCGGAGCTTGCTCAAACTCATGTCCACCAAGTTGGTGATGCCATCCAACCATCTTATCCTCTGTCGTCCCCTTCTCCTCCTGACTTCAATCTTTCCCAGCATCAGGGTCTTTCCCAATGAGTCGGCTCCTTGCCCAGAGTATTGGAGCTTCAGCTTCAACATTGGTCCCTCCAATCATTTCTGTGGCCCATCCTTTATTAAGTATCAGAACACACAGGGTCAGCATTGTCTGCAGATGATTAGACACACCATATTTTGACATATTATGGCAAAAGTGAGGATATTTTCTACCATGATAGGATTTTACTTCTCTCTGTTATTTCTCGTGCTATTTCCATAGTATCTGACAAATCACCATCTATATGAGAAATTAACGTAGAATAGAACATGTAAAGAAAGATGTTACCCTACCAAAGTCTGTAAAAGTACAGGATTTTCAAACATACCTCCCACATTTCATCCTTTGTAGCCCTTTCCCTTTGACTCTGTTCCTCTTGTACCTTAGAAGAAATTTCTTCTCAAAGACTCCTGTGCTATGCTGTGCTGTGCTAAGTCACCCAGTTGTGTCTGACTCTTTGCGACCCCATGGACTATAGCCACCAGGCTCCGCTGTCCATGGGGATTCTCCAGGCAAGCATACTGGAGTGGGTATCCATGCCTTCATCCAAGGGATCTTCCCAATTCACGGATGGAACCCAGGTCTCCCGAACAGCAGGCAGATTCTTTACAATCTGAGCCACAAGGGAAGGCCAAGAATACTGGAGTGGGTAGTCTATCTCTTCTCCAGGGGATCTTCCCAATCCAGGAATTGAACCAGAATCCCCTTCATTGCAGCCAGATCCTTTAGCAACTGAGCTGCCATTGTGCAGTTAATTCAATTTAAGATTCAGATTGAGTCCTAAAGGAATATTTCATTCACAGCTCTACATAAGACTGGTTGGCATCCACTGTTACTAGAGACCAAACACATCTAGTGAGACTCAGCGTGGGTTACTTTTTTTCTTTTAATTTTCAGTTACTTATCTGTGGCTGTGCCGGGTCTTCAGTGTTGTTCCAGAGGTCTCTCTAGTTGTGGCGAGCAGGGGATACTATCTAGTGGCAGCTTACAGGCTTCTCGTTGCTATGGCTTTTCTCGTTGCAGAGCGCAGGCTCCAGGCTGGCCTTCAGTAGTTGCAGCTCATGGGCTTAGCTGCCCCGCAGCATGTGGGATCTTCCCAGTCTAGGGATAGAACCTGTGTCCCCTGCGTTGGCAGGCAGGTTCCTAACCACTGAACCACAAGGGAAGTCCTTGGGTTACTTTTCAATGCTTATTCCATAATACTTATGAAGTCTATTTGTGAAAATTGATATGTTAATATCAGAGGGAAAAGCCAGAATATAAAATTATACTTACTTAAAATGATAGCTTGTGAAAATGAGGTAATCACATAGATAAATTCTATTAAAGAACATGGGGAAATGGAATATGTTCACTACTTTAAGATGTGTCTATAGAGGCAGGTTCAATCCTTAGGTCAGAAGGTCCCCTGGAGAAGGGGATGGCAACCCACTCCAGTATTCTTGCCCGGAGAATCCCAAGGCCAGAGAAGACTGGTGGGCTACAGTCTATGGGGTCACAAAGAGTTGGACACCACTGAATGCATGCACACATCTATGCATAAAATAAAGGCAAAACTGAGTAAATCTGTGGGAATGGGCAGGTGTCTAAACATTCTCTAACTATGGAGTTTTCCCTGAGGCCCACTGCTCTTAAATTCAGCCCCCTGTGTTCCCATAACTCCTTGTGCACATGACTGTAAAATACTGTATTATATTTAAAATGCTTTGCACAAGTTGAACTTAGTTCTATTTTTAGAGGAAAAAAATTGCATTATACTTTGTGCTATAATGGCTTATTTACAAACCGACCTATGAACTCTTTGAGAATAGATACTGTCTCTCATTTATATTGAAATCTGTAAGATATACTTCTAGAGCTTGCCTTTGTCAGTTACTGATTTAACTAGTTGCTCATACCACTCCACCTGGTGGCCTTAACTTTGAAGTGCAGGAGTTTCTTTTAAGAGTCGCAAAAGAGAAGGCAATGGCACCCCACTCCAGTACTCTTGCCTGGCAAATCCCATGGACGGAGGAGCCTGGTG
>SJYW01033628.1:58524-84966 GCA_006410735.1 Raphicerus campestris
CAGTGTGGAGATTCCTTAAAAAACTGGAAATAGAACTGCCTTATGACTCAGCAATCCCACACTGCTGGGCATACACACCAAGGAAACCAGAATTGAAAGAGACACGTGTACTCCAATGTTCATTGCAGCACTGTTTATAATAGCCAGGACATGGAAGCAACCTAGATGTCCATCAGCAGATGAATGGATAAGAAAGCTGTGGTACATATACACAATGGAGTATTACTCAGCCATTAAAAAGAATACATTTGAATCAGTTCTAATGAGGTGGATGAAACTGGAGCTGACTATACAGAGTGAAGTAAGCCAGAAAGAAAAACACCAATACAGTATACTAACACATATATATGGAATTTAGAAAGACAGTAATGATAACCCTGTATGTGAGACCGCAAAAGAGACGCAGATGTACAGAACAGAATTTTTGACTCTGTGGGAGAGGGAGAGGGTGGGATGATTTAGGAGAATGGCACTGAAACATGTATAATATCATATAAGAAACGAATCGCCAGTCTATGTTCGATACAGGATACAGGATGCTTGTGGCTGGTGCACTGGGATAACCCAGAGGGATGGTATGGGGAGAGAGGTGGGATGGCAGATTCATGTTGATGTATGGCAAAAGTGATACAGTATTGTAAAGTAAAAAAAAATATAACAATAAATAAAATAAAATAAGAAAAAAAGAAAGAAATTTAAAAAAAAAAGAAAAGAAAGAAAAGAAGCTTTGAGATACCATTATTTTGACTTGTCCTATTGATTATATCCTAGAGATTTTATTTACTTATTTTTATTTTTTGGCCACATCGTGAGGCATGTGGGATCCTAATTCCTCGGCTAGGGGCTGAACCTGCATCCCCTGAACTAAGTGCAAAGTCTTAACTATTGAATCACCAGGGAAGTCCCTATCCTAAAGGTTTTTAGATTCCCTGGACAACGTGAAAGTGAAAGTATTAGTCAATCAGTCGAGTCTGACTCTTTGCAACCCCATGGTTCCTCTATCCATGGGATTCTCCAGGCATGGATTCTAGAGTGGGTAATCATTCCCTTCTTAGGGGATCTTCCTGACCCAGGGATTGAACTTGGGTCTCCTACAGAGCATGCAGATTCTTTACCGTTTGAGCTACAAGGGAAGCAATGTACCATAGTAAATTCCAGGTTGGTTATGGGCATGTGGTTCTGTATTTCAGTGTGGGAAGAAAGCAGTTTTAAAAGCAGAGGTGATTAAAAGACTACTATGCTTTTTAAGCGAAACCACTTTTAGATGGATTAGATAAATGGAAGTCAAACTGGAAACAGATTTCCAAGACTCCCTTCGAAAGTCTCCATGAACCCTTGCAATCATACCTCCTCACGGCTGGAAAGCACTGATCTTCTTAACATCCATTCTTCTCTTTATTGTTACTAACAGAATCCCAGTTTTCTCCAGGGTGGCATTGTACATAGTTCAGATATTCACCTTGCAATAGTGCCTTGCTTTATGACCCATTTTTGCTGATGAAATGTAAGCTGGGGTGGCTAGAGACGGAGGTTGTTTTTGGAGCCATTGTTTTTCCTATAAAATGGAATCAGTTCAGGTGGCTAGTCTTTCACTTTCCCCGGCTTTGTCTTTTTGGAAGACAGACACACCCTCTGGAGGTGTAGTAGCTGTCTTCTAACCTGCAGAACAAAGCCTGATGTTCATAAAGGGGAACAGATTAATGAAAGGAGCCTGGATCTGGGCTGATAACCTTGAGAGTTAGTGCAGATCCACACTGTTCAAGTCTAGATTTCACTTCATGAGAAAAATAAGCCCCCTTGTCTAAGTCTTTGCTGTCAAGTTTTTTATTTCTTGGCTCCAAATTCTAACTGAAACAAAGGAGTCTTCTCTTATTCATACCTTGGAGAATACATGATTTAATTTTCTTGCCTCAAAAATTTTGCTTTTGGGAATTACTGTAGGGAATCGAATATAATCATGTTTACACATTATTATGGGTATGAGTTTTTCTGATTGAAATAAGAGAAATTTATAAAATATTTTGAACACCAATTAAAGCATCACAAACTTTTTGTAGGTATCACATCTTTGTTAATTTTGTTCCTTGAAATAGTAGGAGGTTGGTAAATATTTCTCCAACAGAAGACTGTCAAGACTAAAAAGACCAACTCTAACATTATTTTTTTCACAATAATAATAATAGGGACTAAATAGGGAATTTTAATGAATATTTGAGGGTGACTTGTGAAAAGCTAAACTCAATTTTAACTATAGATGAAATAGTTATAAATAATGATATCTGAGACTTTGGGAATAAAATACAATGAAATATAATATGTGAATAACTAGAGAAACATCACCTGAAATGAGAATGGTGTTTTATAATTAAGGCTTTAACACATTCATGAACATTTATCAGGGAATTTCATCTAGTGCTATCCTAAATGACAAATTGCCTGAAAATTTGAAGTAAATCACAATAATTATTCACTGAGCAAATGACTAAATGCATTGGTAGAAATAGCAAAATGACACAAAAATAGCACTCTCAGGTATATAATTATAATAATAACATTCCCAAGCACTTCAGATGTATTTTGTCATTTAATCTTTTTAATAATTCTAAACATGGAATAATAGTATCTTCCATGTTTTGCAGACAAGGAAACTAAGACAAAGATGAATTAAATAATTTGCCTAAGAGTTGGACATGACTACACAAAAAGTTTTTTTTCCATTGTTATTCAGTTTCAAATACTTTTAAGTTTAATACTATGCTTTCTTTTTGGTTCCTTAGACATTTAGAAGAGTTTTTTACCCCCAATATATATAAAATGTTTTAAATTGTCCTACTGATATAAATGTCTGATTTAAGTGTTTTGTGAAAATAGAGTCTATTATAGTGCTTATACTTTAAAATGGGGTTTCCCTGGTGACTCAGATGGTAAGAATCTGCTGCAAAATGGGCCACCTGGGTTCAGTCTCTGGGTTGGAAAGATCCCCTGGAGAAGGGAATGGCTACCCACTCTAGTATTCTTGCCTGGAAGATTCCATGGACAGAGAAGCCTGGTAGCTTACAGTCCATTGTGTTGCAAAGAGTCAGACATGACTGACTGACTTTCACTCTCTTCCTTTCTTTTATTTTTTATTTATTTTTTCTTCTTCTTTTTTTTTTCTTCCTTTCTTTTATACTTTAAAATATATAGGGAGAATTCATGATTAATTTTTATGAATGTTTCATGTATACTTGGACATGTTTTCTAACTGTTGGATGCCAAATTTTATATAGGTCCATTAGAACAACAACAACTAAATGCAGTCTTTCTGGCTTGAAANAGAAGAAGAAGAAAAAAAAGAAGAGGAAGAACAACAAGAAGGAGAGAAGAAGAAGAAGAAGTTGACAAGAAGAAAAATTTGGTGAAAAGAAGAAGAAGAATAAGAAGGTGAGAAGAAGAAGAAGGTGTGAACAAGAATAAGAAGGTGAGAAAAAGAAGAAGAAGAAGAAGAAAACAGATGAGAAGAAGTAGAAGAAAAAGAAGTAGGCGAGAAGATGTGTATAAGAGACAGTCTCCAGGGGATCTTCCCAACCCATGGGTTGATCCCAGGTCTCCCACATTGCAGGTGGATTCTTTACCAGCTGAGCCACAAGAGAAGCCCAAGAATACAGGAGTGGATAGCTTATCTCTTCTCCAGAGGATCTTCCTGACCCAGGAATTGAACCAAGGTCTCCTGCATTGCAGGTGGATTCTTTACCAACTGAGCTATCAGGGATTCTCACTTTTCAGTGTACCGGAAAGTGAGAAGAAAATTCTGAAAAGCATCAAAAGGGAAGCATCAAAAATATGCAATATTTATAAGTCTCTGATTGACCCCTGAGTTCGAATGGAGGCTAAGTCCCTCCACTAAGGATGAAAGAACTAACCTGAGAGTTGAGTTGCCATTTTTTTTATGGCTCGAGTCTCACCAAGTTCAATGGAGGAGTAGAACACAATATGTGCCTCCATGGTATCACATTCATAACATCAAGGACACAACTCAAAAGTCCTCCACATCTGGGGAATCAAGAAAACGTGCCCAATATTCAAGACTAATGGCCACACTCAAAACGAGGTCTGCTCTTGCATGAACATAAGATCTGGCCAAGTAATCTAACCTGCATATAAGATAAAGACATGACAAGCAAAAGTTAAGAGAATTCAGTACCACCAAACCAGCTTTAAAACAAAATTTAAAGGGACTTATATAGACAAGAAATACAAGAGAAAAAAAAAGATCTACAAAATCAACCCCAAACAATTAAGAAAATGACAATAGGAACATATATATCAATAATTATTTTAAATGTGAATGGATTAAATGTACCAACCAAAATACAGAGACTGGCTGAGTGAATAGAAATACAAGACCCATATATATGCTGTCTACAAGAAACCCACTTCAGACCTAAAGACACATATAGACTGAAAGTGAGAGGATGGGAAAGTCCATTCCATGTAATTGTGAAGCAAAAGAAAGCTGGTGTAGCAGTACTCATATCAGGCAAAATAGATCTTAAAATAAAGATGATTACAAGAAATAAGGAAGGACATTACATAATCATCAAGGGATCAATCCAAGAGGAAGACATAACAATTATAAATATCTATACAGCCAACATAGAAGCACCTCAATACATAAGACAAACATTAACAGACATAAAAGGAGAGACTGACAGTAACACAATAATAGTAGGAGACTTTACACCCCACTCACACCATTGGAAAGATCATCAAAACAGAAAATTAATAAGGAAACACAAGTTATAAATGATATATTAGATGAGATGGTTCTTACTGATATCTTCAGGACATTCCACCCAAATGCAGAAGAATACACCTTCTTCTCAAGTGCACATGGAACATTCTCCAGAAGAAACCAAATCTTGGGTCACAGATCAGTTCAGTTCAGTTCAGTTTAGTCGCTCAGTCGTGTCCGAATCTTTATGACCCCATGAATAGCAGCACGCCAGGCCTCCCTGTCCATCACCAACTCCCGGAGTTCACTCAGACTCATGTCCATTGAGTCGGTGATGCCATCCAGCCATCTCATCCTCTGTTGTCCCCTTCTCCTCCTGCCCCCAATCCCTCCCAGCATCAGAGTCTTTTCCAATGAGTCAACTCTTCGCATGAGGTGGACAAAGTACTGGAGTTTCAGCTTTAGCATCATTCCTTCCAAAGAAATCCCAGGGTTGATCTCCTTCAGAATGGACTGATTGGATCTCCTTGCAGTCCAAGGGACTCTCAAGAGTCTTCTCCAACACCACAGTTCAAAAGCATGAATTCTTCGGCGCTCAGCCTTCTTCACAGTCCAACTCTCACATACATGGGTCACAGATCAAACTTCAGTAAATTTAAGAAACTTGAAATTGCATTAAGCATCTTCTCTAACCACAATGCTATGAGACTAGACATAAATTACAAGAAAAAAAAACTGGAAGAAACACAAACACATGGAGATTAAACAATATGTTTCTAAATAACCAACAGGTTACTGAAGAAATCAAAAGGGAAATTAAAAAATTTCTAGAAACAAATGACAATAAAAATATGATAAAACCTAAGGGATGCAGCAAAAGCAGTTCTAAGAGGGAAGTTTATAAAAATACAATCCTACCTCAAGAAACAAGAACAACANTCTTTACCATTAGCACCACTTGGGAAGCCCCATTATTTATTATATTAATAGCTAATAATGTGATAAATATTATTATAATATTAATTATATTAATACAGTCTTTCAGCTCAAAAGAAGAAAAAAGAGACAATCACACAAATTACATAAACTGACTCAAGAAAAAATAAAGAACCTCACAGACTTAAAACAAGAGATGGAATCAGTAATCAAAAACCTCACAACAAAGAATAAATCATGAAGAGATGGCTTCATTGGTGAATTCTACCAAACATTTAAAAAAGAATTCATAGAAATCCCTCCAAACTCTCCCAAAAAATAGAAGGCTTTATTTCCTAATTCATTGCATGAGGCCAGTAATAGCCTAAAATCAAAACCAGATAGAGATGTTGACGCAAAAAGAGAAAAAAATTACAGACCAATGTCCTTTAAGAATAGGGCTTCCCAGGTGGACCTAGTGGGAAAGAATCACTCTAGCACTTTTGCCTGGAGAAATCCATGGGCAGTGAAACCTGGAGGGCTACGGTGCATGGGGTTGCAAAGAGTTGGACCTGATTGAAGCAACTTAGCAGGCACGCACATCCCTTAAGAATACAGGTGAAAATGTTCTAAGAAGATACTTGAAAACTGAGTCCAGTATCATATCAAAAGGATTATACACAGGGACCAAGTTGGATTCATTGCACCGTGAGTACAATGGTGGTTCAAAATAGAAAATCGATCAGTGTCATAGGCCACATTAACAAAACAAAATAGTAAAATGTGATCATCTCAATTAACACAGAAGAAACATTTGACAAAATCTAGGGCTTCCCAGGTGGCTCAAGTAGTAAAGAACCCACCTGCCAATGCAGGAGATGCAGGAGATGTGGGTTCACTTCCTGAGTTGGGAAGATCCCCTGGAGCAGGGCATGGCAACCCACTCCAGTATTCTTGCCTGGAAAATTCCATGGACACAGGAGCCTGGCGGGCTACAATCCATGGGGTCACAAAGAGTTGGACACGACTGAAGTGACATTATGATAAAAACATTCAGAAAGGTAGATACAGAGGGGAGTTCCTCAACATGGTAAAGTGTGTTTATGAAAAATTCACACCTTATTAAATGGTGAAAAACTGAAAGCTTTCCCCCTAAGTTCAAAAACAAGACAAGGACGTCTGTATTCATCCATGCTACGCCATATTGTAGCGAAAGTTCTAGCTAGAGGAATTAGACAAGGTAAAGAAATAATTATAAGGAAGAAGAAAACTATTTGCATAGGACATATTAGTAGTAGTTTTAATTGCTCAGTTGTGTCGGATTCTTTGTGACCCCATAGCCTGAAGATTGTCAGATTCCTCTGTCAATGGGATTTTCCAAGCAAGAATACTGGAATGGGTTGCCATTCCCTTCTCTAGGGAATCTTCCCAACCCAGGGATTGAACCCAGGTCTCCCGCATTGCAAGCAGATTCTTTACCATCTGAGCCACCAGGGTAGCTTTATTCAATAGGATATGATCCTATATAAAAAGATCCCAAATAATCCACAAGAAAGCAACAAGAACAATAAAAAAAATTAGCACAGTTGTATGTGAAAAATTAAGAAAAAATCAGTTTTACTTCTATACATCTGAAAGGGAATTTAAAAAGCAATTTCATTTGTAATAGCATCTAAAAGAATAATATACTCAGGAATAAATTTAACTGAAGAGATGAAAGGCTTATACAATGAAAATTCTAAGACATTGCTGAATGTAGTGGAAGACTTAGTGATTGAAGAACAATAACTACCCAAAGCAATCTGCCATTTCATCTTAATCTCTATCAAAATTCTAACAGAGAAAATAACAAGCCAACAAATATATGTACCTTGTAATTTCTGTTAGTGATAAATTACATCAAGATAACAGAATTGGGCAATGTGATGGGATTGAGGAAAGGTTAATTTAAAGTGGATGCTCAGGAAGAGCCTCTTGAGAGGGGCATGGAAGCCAGAGTGATTGGAAAGGGTAAGTCCCACAAATGTAAGTGCACATTTTCAAAGACAATTTCATTACAACCCTTAGGGAAAATGTGGCTTCCATATTAATACAGTGTTCATAATTGAAAATTAATGTGAATAACAGAAATAAAGATCTAAGAATTTAATTATTAATTTGCTGAGCTTCTTACATTTTCAGTTAATGAGAGGGTGATGGTGTAACTAATTCAAAATAATACATAATCTAACAGGCTTTGGAGAGCAGCTAAAATACACACGTACACTCATGTCTTCAAAGTATCTGATGTACTCACACACAAGCACTTTCCCTTCAGGGCTGTCTCCGTGGTGAGTTGCCAAAGCACCAGATGAACAATGGTGACGAAGGGAAGTTATGAATATTCCCCCAAATTAAATTCATATAATGGTTACCTTAGTGGTTTAAAATCCAGAAAGCCTGAGAGTCACACTTAGTCAAGGGGAGCTATGCTGATTTGGAGAAAATGATACTGATAGAGTTAAGTGATGTGGATGGCAAGTATTTACACATGCTTTGTCAAAATGCTGTTAGAATTGATCTATTTCAGCAAGACTGCTTCCAAACTAGATGCGACTCATCTGGAAACTTGGCACTGTGTGTTGTTTGAGACGGGCCTTGACCTGAAGGGGCACTGAATACAGATGGCTCCAGAATGCAGCAGCCACATGAGCCAGAACTGTGGGAAGCAGCCCTACCCCATCCCACCCCTGTCCAACCCACAGAAAGCCAGGTATCGTGTCCCTACTTCATTCTTTGCTTCCCAGGGCTGGTCTCACAGCCCAGGATGCAATTCTCTTGGGGACAGAGAAATACTTTGTGCTTCCTTTGGGGCACAATTTACCTAGGAAATGGGCAAAGTAGTTTATTAATACATTCTCTCAAGAAATTAAAGAATTATTTACAAACAGAATTTTAAAGATGGGAGATTATGTTAGGACAGAGAACGATGGGATGGTGATGGACAGGGAAGCTGCAGTCAGACAGACTGAAGGGCTAAACAATGACTGCAGGTTCCTTTGGAGGATGCTGTTTAATGTGCCATGTCAGCTTTATCCCCTCCGAGTTACCCCTTGTCACAGGCAGGAAACACAGCTCACAAGCACACCTTCCTCCAGGCATGGAGATGAAGTGCTGTTCAAAGAAAGGATGCAGATGAGATTCTGTGTGCACTACTTACACTGAGCTGAATGCTGCCTCCAGAAAGAGCTCTCATACCAATCTAAGTTTTCAAAATATGTATACTGATGATGATGATTTCTGTAGAAATGAAGACCTGCATGTGAGATACCTAGAGAATGGAATATTAGAAGTACCTCCTTGACCTAAATCTTCCCTGGTGGCTCAGATGGTAAAGAATCTGCATGCAATGCAGAGGCCTGGGTTCAAATCCTGGGTCGGGAAGATCCTCTGGAGAAGGGAGTGGCAACCGCCTCTGGTGCTGCAGTCCATAGGGTCACAAAGAGTCAGACACAACTGAGGGACTACCACTTTCAATTTTCACCTTGACCTATATACTTTTGCAAGACCCAGGAGGCCAGGCTCAACTTTAGAATTCTTGGACTCATGGAGTTTTGCTGTGGAACGTGATGGCCCTGCCCCAACCCCATCTGTTCCACCACTGGTCCTGCCCAGAAACCAGAGGGGCTTTTCACCCTTGTGTCACTCCCTAGCTCATTTATCCGCTTTTTGACCCCACAAGGAGCTTCCCTTCAGCCACCCCTCAAACGCAAGGGCAGGTGGGCCTAGACCTCTGTTCAAGGTGTAAGGAGTGGGCAGGGAGTGTTTACCCAGGGAGACCCATGATGCTGGGATGCAGGAGTACAGCTTCAAGGGGTACCATATAGGCTTTGGACTATGTCTCACTGGCACCAGTGATTCCTCGCCTCAGAGCCCACAGAGATAAAGTGTCATTTCATCATGTCACCCCAAAGGTACATACTCTCAAACTGACATCCCTGTAATGTTGCCTTAACACCTGGAGGCTGAGGCAGCAGGAACCAGGTTTCCCCACAGTGAAGTTACCATTTTCCCCCTTTCCTTACTGTCCTCCTTGGAAGGACATCACTTAAGGGATAGGGAGTTACGCCCCACCTCCTAGAGGGGTGAGTATTAATGTGAATTACATGAAATTTTTCTGTACAGGAAATATTTTCTTTCTTCTCCATTTATTAATTTATCTCATCATTTATTGATATCAGTGTGAACTCATGGATATTTATTTTATACTTTGACTTTCCTGGTGGCTCAGATGGTAAAGCATCTGCCTGCAGTACGGGAGACCCAAAGTTCAATCCCTGGGTTGGGGAGATCTCCTGGAGAAGGAAATGGCAACCCACTCCAGTATTCCTGCCTGGAGAATCCCAGGGACGGAAGAGCCTGGTAGGCTACAGTCCATGGGGTCGCAAAGAGTCGGACACAACTGAGAGACTTCACTTCACTTTGGGCTATAATCCAGTGTGAAAGTGAAAGAGTTAGTCATTCAGTCATGTCTGACTCCTTGTGACCCCATGTAACCTGCAGGGCTCCTCTGTCCATGGAATTCTCCAGGCAGGCATACTGGAGTGGGTAGCTCTTCCTTTCTCCAAGGGTTTTTTCTGACCCAGGGGTTGAAACTGGGTTTCCTACCTTGAAGGCAGACTCTTTATCACCTGAGCCACCAGTAGTTCTTTTCTTTTATTTTTTTCTGTTGCACTGGGTCTTCGTTGCGGCTGAGGGTTCTTTGTTGAGGCATGCAGGCTTAGTTTCCCCTTGGCGGGTGCGATCTTAGTTGCTGGACCAGGGATGGAACTCACATCCCCTTCATTGGAAGATGCGTTCTGAACTACTGGACCATCAGGTAAGCCCCTATAATTCAGTACTCCTTTACTTACATTTGTCACTCAAATTGTTCAAGCTTTGGTCACCAGGGGCTCTTTCAATGTCTTCTGTGTCTCTTTGACATAACCCCATCTATGTGGTTCTTCTGTTTTTTTGTGGGTTTTTTTCTTTTAGCATGTTATTAGTTTTCATTACAGAGTATCAATTCATTTATGAATAACAAATTCTTATATATAGCTATGAAACTGTGGGCCTTGTCTAGGTTGCGACACCGTGGACTGTAACCTACTAGGCTTCTCCGTCCATGGGATTCTCCAGGCAAGAATACTGGAGTGGGTTGCCATTTCCTTCTCCAGGGGATCTTCCTGACCCAGGGATTGAACCCGGGTCTCCTGCATTGGAGGCAGACACTTTAACGTTACTCTGAGCCACCAGGGAAGCCCCGAGGGTTTATAACCAATATTACAATATTCAGAATGGGTAAAATCAGGAGCCAATAAACAGTCCACCCTGGAGAATAACCAATGAACAAAGTGCCTTTCTTCCTGAGTTGGCTACATATTAAACTTATATTCCCCAACATATAAAATAAGAAATAGGAAGCCAATGTAAGTATTTTTGTTCAAGGAAGGATATGATAAAGATCAGATTTAAGACATTTAGGGAACAGGAAAAATATGGATGAATTTTATGGACATGGAATTATCTGTGCATCCTTTTAGGAAAAGGAGAGAAAATAAAATTTTAAATGTGCTTTAATTTAAGCAGGCAAGAAACTTTAATTAAAGAAAGATAGGGAAGCCTGGCCCTTGGACTGAGAATTATGTTTATTTGTTTTCAGCTCCATCTTGTAAATTAATTTCTCTGTCTAGAAGAGAAACCAAGAATTTTTCATGTTTACCAGGAAACTCAACAATGAGCAGGGCTGCCAAGTAATTGAGTTAAAACAGATTTTCAGTGAAGCTAAAATCTGACTCTGATGTTAGAAGAAATTTTCCAGGGTTCTGTTTTCTTGCTTTCAATACAATAAAAAAGGATCAGATCACTGTTATCATCAAATTTTTTTATTATTCATCCCAAGCATAAAAAAGCTTAGGTTACTGTGAGAGGTAATAAAATCAGCAGTGACAGAAGATAAGATAGATAATTCTTATTGTTAATTATTTTCAGTGTAACTGAACTTAAACTTACTGGGATTAAAAAAATTATTTCCCATCCAAATTTTGCTTCATTTTCCCTGGCATTATAATAACTTTAGTGCAATTTTTAATATTCAATGCAGTTGCTTGATATTATCTCCCTAAGGCAAAACTGAAGAGTAAGCTTAAAAAATATTTTTCTCACATATTTAGAACAAAAACATAGTGCATAATTTTGTTTATACAAACAAAATTTGTTGCAAATCACATATGAGATAATGAAAAAAAAAAAACTAGAATGAAGATACTGCAAATAAAGAGGAAAGATAAATATTAAAGATAGAGAATCTGACAAACATATTTCTGACTTTCCCAATGTGGAGAATTTGGCAAAGATTTCACACAAGACTTTTAAGGTTGACATTAATCTCTGGGGAAATTTGAGAATGAATTATTAAATTAACAGATTATGACTTACTGGAAAAAGAAATGTTGTTTACTGGACTCTTATATGAATCCACTAAACAAGGTACTCTAAAGTAACTATTTTTTTTGCCGCTAGAGTTAGGGTAGATAAGAGATGTATCAAGGCTATTGTGTAACTTCATATCAATAGACCATTTGTTTAAAAGTCCTGCAATTTCCCTGTGAATAAGAAGTTGATAGGTAAGGCTAGACCCAGAATATATATCACTTAGATATGTGATATCACTTAGAAATTGATCAGAGGCCAGGCAGGAAATTCAGGCAAGGTTTTGTTGGGACCTCTGCGGCTGCAATGGGGAGGGAAGGCAAACAACTGGTTCCCTTGCTTGCTAGCTCCCTGATGGGGCTGGGGGCGGGGGTGAGCTTTTACCTTAATGGGGTAAGGCTGTGTCCAGGGTCTGCTGGAAGGGCAGCTTAGGTGCTTTGCTTGCCCTTTAGCTAGGGTTGTGTGTAAGGTCATGTGCTGCTGCTGCTAAGTCGCTTCAGTCGTGTCCAACACTGTGAGAGCCCATAGACTGCAGCCCACCAGGCTCCCCTGTCCCTGGGATTCTCCAGGCAAGAACACTGGAGTGGGTT
Source organism: Raphicerus campestris (assembly GCA_006410735.1). NCBI lineage: Eukaryota > Metazoa > Chordata > Mammalia > Artiodactyla > Bovidae > Raphicerus > Raphicerus campestris. Next base: position 71,194 of record SJYW01033628.1, read on the forward strand.
GCCATTTCCTTCTCCCTGCTTTTGCTCATGGCTCTTCAGAAGTGACAGTTGGGGTTTGGGGTTTTTTTTTTTTTTTTTTTTTTTGTCTCTTTGATCTTTGGTCCAGAATTTGCCCTAACTGCCCATGGATAAAGTTATTTTTAGTTCCATATAGTTTCTTTGTATTTTGTTGCTCAAGAAGAGGTGTGTCCAGGTGCAAGCGTTGCCGCGCTGCAGCAGAGGATCCCAAGTCCCAGCTGGTCTCAGATATACCTAGAGTTACAGNGTTATTTTTAGTTCTATATAGTTTCTTTATATTTTGTTGCTCAAGAAGAGGTGTGTCCAGGTGCAAGCGTTGCCGCGCTGCAGCAGAGGATCCCAAGTCCCAGCTGGTCTCAGATATACCTAGAGTTACAGAAACCTACAAGCAGAGATTTGGTTTGATGGCTCCTTACCAACCTATAAGAAGTCTCTAGCAAAGCTTCTCCAGACACCTATCTTGGTCCTATGCCCTTTAGCACTTTTCAAAACTGAAGACAAAGCAAAGTTAATACATTGCACTTGCATCCTTGTTTGAATGGATAGCTCTCAGGGTAAGCGCTATAGTCAGGCCAAAATCATCTTTACAAGGAGAGCAAAACCAATAAAAGGACATCCAATAGGAACAAAGTCCTGGATTTACTACAAAAAGTCAAGAATATAAATACAGAATGAAGATTTGCCTTGGCAGCAATATATTTTTTCAAGGAAATTTGACACTTTTGTTGATCACAATTTTAAAATGAGTCAATTTATGAGGCAGATATTCCCCCATCCTCCCCTTAAAAAGGTAATGTTATTTTGGTCTGTGTCCAAGGGACAGAAATAAGATTATGGATCAATATTATCTTAAGCAAAATATAAACTCTAAGCTCTCTGTGTGCTCCCTGAACTGTAGTTCAACAGGGCTGAGTATGGGGTAGAATCCTTTATCCTAAATACAGCTATGCTTCTTATTGGATTATTTTCAAATTCAACTCACCCTGATCAGGTAAGACTTTATCAGTGGTTCTCTTAAGAATTCAACTGCAAGATTTCTTTTTCATTTTCACTGTCCTTGCATCCTTGCAATTTTCAGAATTTTACAATTAAATAACTCTAATGCAGCTTACTGAACACTATTTGTAATGTCTCGTCTTCATATATTTTGGTAAATTCATAAGCAGTTAAATGTTTGATGGTTACTATAATAATCTAAAAAAAATTTACAATTATGTAAGAGGGAGGTGAAAAGGATAATTTGTAGTGGAAACCAAGATTAAGCATATTTTTCTGTATTCATTTTCTCTGGGTTTTCTAACAACCATGGCAAAGGGAAAATTAATAGATTATGTAGGTGCTATTGGACTTCCCAGGTGGTGCTAGTGGTAAAGAACCTGCCTGCCAGTGCAGGAGATGTAAGAGAGGTGAATTCAATCCCTGGGTGGGGAAGATCCCCTGGAGGAGGGCTCAGCAACCCACTCCAGTGTTCTTGCCTGGAGAATCCAATGAAAGAGTCAGGCATGACTAAAGTGACTTGGTACACATGCATAGGTGTTATTATCATTTTAATGAGCACATTTAATTTTCAGGATAGATGATTATTTTGACTTTGGACTTTTGAACTCAAAAGAGGAATAAATTGTATTAATTTTATTTAAAAGTTTTCAACAATATAATAGATCATGTGTGTTTTTTTTGTTAACATGTAATTGACATATACATATATTAGTTTCAGGTGTACAGCATAATGATTTGATATCAGTTAAGTTCAGTTGCTCAGTCATGTCTGACTCTTCACGATCCCATGGACTGCAGCATGCCTGGCTTTCCTGTCCATCACCAATTCCTGGAGTTTATTCAAACTCACGTCCATTGAGTCGGTGATGCCATCCAACCATCTCATCCTCTGTCCTCCCCTTCTTCTCCCACCTTCAATCTTTCCCAGCATCAGGGTCTTTTCACATGAGTCAGTTCTTCATATCAGGTGGCCAAGGTATTGGCGTTTCAGCTTCAGCATCAGTCCTTCCAGTAAATACTCAGGACTGATTTCCTTTAGGATGGACTGGTCAATATCAGTATCAGCTGTGAAATGGTCATCCCAGTAAGTCTAAGTTAGCATCCATTACCATGCATAGCTACAAACTATTTTTCTATTTTAAAATTCTGGCCGTGCCGGCTCTTCACTGTGGCATTCGGGGTTTTGTTTTTTTTCCTCTTGTTGGAGTGCGAGGGCTTAGTTGCCCCATAGCATGTGGGATCTTAGTTCCCTGACCAGGGATAGACTCTGTGTCCCCTGTGACAGAAGGTGGATTCTAACCACTGGACCACCAGGGAAGTCCCACAGTCTATTTTTCTTATTGTGAAAATATCAAGTTCTACTCTCTTCGCAACTTTCAAATACAAAATACAGTGTTCAGTACAGTGTTCTTAACTACAGTCACTCTACTGTAAGTTACATTCCCAGGACTTATTTACTTTGCAGTTAGGAGATTCTACATTTAGACTCCCTTCACCTTTTTCAGCCCACCTCCATCTCTGGCAACCACCCATCTATTCTTTGTATCTATGAGTTCATGGCTTTTTGTTTTCTTGGACTTCACATAAAAGTGGGGTCATATGGTAATTGTCTTTCTAACTTTTTTAAAAAGAATTTTTGTTTTTTTAAAGCCATTTTTATTGTGTTTTATTCAGTTATTTTTATTATTGGCCATGGAATCTTAGTTCATGGCATCTTAACCAANCATAAAAGTGGGGCCATATGGTAATTGTCTTTCTAACTTTTTTAAAAAGAATTTTTGTTTTTTTAAAGCCATTTTTATTGTGTTTTATTCAGTTATTTTTATTATTGGCCATGGAATCTTAGTTCATGGCATCTTAACCAATGGACCACAGGGAAGTCCCTGTCTAACTTATTTCACTTGGCATAATGCCCCCAACGTCCTCAAAGTCTACCCCAGTCATCCCAAATAGTAGGATTGTTACAAACGGTGCTATCTCTCTGAAATGAACTTCTCTTGCTATAATCAGCTTGGGGCTCTTTATTATCTGTTGGCACACGAATGCTTCACATTTAGCAGTCCTAAATTCTGGAAACATACTCCTTTGTTGCTTTATATTCTCTCACCCAAGAGCATTTATCCTCTTTACTGTTACTTTTAGTCTTAACAATCCATTTTAATTTTTGAATCTTCTGAGGAATTTTATTTTAAAAGGCTAAAGAGTTATTCCATTGCAATTTTTATTTTTTTGTGGTCTGCATAAAAAATAAGAAATTTATATCTTGGAAAATAAACCTCTCTTTATTGCTCCTTTACTTGGGCACTTTGGGATTTCAAGGTTGCTTTGATCTTCCTCCCATGACCGTCGCCATCATTTTTACGTTCAGTTTAACATTTCCTTCTCCGTTCAGAAAGGCATGTTGCCTGGATATAAGAACTTGACTTTTTTTTTTGGCTTTATCCTGAAACCTTCTCTTTTTCATCCAGATTAATTTTCCTAACTCGCTGGGGAAAGCCACAGGCTCTGTCCTTGAGAAACACATAGCCATCTGCTGTTCATCTGCTCACAGGAAGAGGGAGTAAGCTGCCACCCTCAGGGGCTGGGATCCTGGCATCAGGCAGTAGCCAAGAGAAGCCACCTGCTATGTGCAGGAAAAGCACTCTCTCTCCATACAGAGTTCATGGGAGGATCCTGGTAACCACCTAGATGGGAGTTGTCCTTGGAATGAAGGTCGTCTGAAATTCTCACTCGCATCTGAAACTGATCAGTATTCTTTCTGCAGTGTCCCTTCCTGCCATCCGATGAGGCTACAAGTTCATGCATGACCCTGATTTCTGAAATGTAATCGCTACTGATCTGTAAGTGATGTTTTTGCAACCATGAAAAAGAGCAATGAGATACACAAATGATTGATAATTCATTTCACATGCTCTTCTCTTCCTAAATATTGAAATCTCATTTATTGAATGCCTAGCATAGACTAGTTTCCTGCTGCATAACTGTTTCCACGGATACTTTATCCCTACAGCTGATGCAGTATATCAAGAAAGCCCAACCTGAGATGGTTTGAGCAAATTCTCATTTCCTGCCCTGGAATATCAGAGTCCTGGCGGTGGGGAGCAGCAGAAAGAAGCTAAGCAATTTAGAGTACAAAACGCCTCCCAAGGATGGCGTCATTTAGATTTCACCTAATAAAGTCCATTTTGATTGCTGGTAATGTTATAATATATCATTGTTGAAAGAATCAATGAAGCTTCCTTTTCCTTCTGGAGTCTAAAGAATATTGAGATTTTTCAAGTCAGGGCACACAGTGGGATCCGAAAAGTAAGTCATTAAGTGAGCACTGGCTCACTTAATCAGACTGCCTATTCCTAGACTGTAGTCTTCAATTGAGTGGAAAATGAAACTTGGCACCTTCAACAAAAAGGACAGGATCAATATACTCATTTGTGTGCCAGCCATGGAAATCAATATTTGCTACCTAGAGCCTCTCAGTCCACTAAAAAGTATATCTATTTATCCTCTCTTTTCTTGTTTCTCCTTCAATTTGATATACACGTTTGGAAGAATTAGAATAGCCTTTTTTTTTTTTTGCATTTTCCAAGAGGTCATCACTAAAAAGAAGCTGAACCATGTCCACAAAGCAGAACTACAGCATGGTAAGTCAAGCTAAAGAGTTCTTTGGCATTTATTGTTTGTAGACTTTTTGATGATGGCCATTCTGCATGAGGTTGTGCTTTTGCATATCTTTTTTTCATATCTTTAATAATTAGCAATACTGAGCATCTTTTCATGTGACTCTTTCAGCAGCCAAAATTCTAAACAACTGGTAAGTCATATTTTTTCACCCAACTGAGTCATATTTTTTCACCCAACTGATTATTTCCATGAGGCTCTAGGCGCATTCATGTTCATTTCCCAGCCATCCTGTACCACAGCTTTTCCCAGATGGATCCACAAGTTTCTCTCCCAGAGGGTCAAACCATCTTAATTTCTGAGTCATCTGAGCTCATCCCGTGGCATTTGGAATGATGTCACTCTCATAGACTGGGAGCACGATGGTCCATTACCCCTGCTAAGTTCCTGAACCAGGCTCTTGTGTCCCCAGGAATTTATTTCTCTTAGTCATGCTTGTGCCTGCCTTGTTTCTCTTGATCCAAAAGGAGCAGGACCTAGGGACTAGGACAGATGGGTATTAACTGAAAAGGTCACAAGGGGAACTTCTAGGGTGACAGATATGTCCAGGTGTCACAGGCATGTCATATGTAAAAGGCATTAAGCTGGGTCCTCAAGAAATGTTTTACTGTATATAATTTATTCCTTAAAAAAGTACTAGAGGGAGAAAAAAAAAAGAAGAAAATGAAACAAACCCTCAAGAGATGCATTATTAATTCAATGAAAAGTAAAAACTTACATTAAAAAAAAAGAAATTGTAATCATAGTACACTCCCTGTAATATGGACCTAGTTTGGCTGTGAACAATAATTACACAGTTGTAATAATGGTTAAGTACACTATATAAGGATTCAACCAGAAAGCTACATTGGCAGGATGGGCAGAAGGGCAGTGTTTATGTGTAGCATAAATATGGGAGAGCTAACTCTCAATATTTTGTAGTAGGTCAATAGATAATGTCTAAAATCAAAATAGCAAATAAACAAGAAAAAAAAAAAACACAATGATCCGGATGAGAGGCTCCCTTATCTATGGTGCTCACCTTCCACTGGGTTCTATGGAGGTCCTTTCTAATCCTCTTTCTCTTCAGCTGGCTGAGTACCTCACCTTGATACATGAACTTTTTGACCAGAGCCCCACTGCCCAAACCTGTCTCTTACCACTTTCCCTCTCTAGAGCCCAGATCCTCTGGACAGCCAGACAAAGGACTGAAATGGATATCTATCTCTGTGTTTAATATTGGACTCAACAGATATCCTGACTGTCCTGAAAATTCCCCACCCCAGCTTCACCTCTGCCCTCTGGGTGGCCAGCTTTCCAGTCTTGCCAGTTTCTCTTTGACAGCCCCACCTAGATCTTGTTTTTCAAGTCCAATAGGTCTCAAGTCGTTGACTCATTGCCTAACAGTCATTATTTACTCAGTAAAGGCCACAGTTCTTTCAGCACTTCCTGACAGTTTTCAGAAATGTATTGAATGTCTCAGGTTGTTCTAGCAAAGGATTTGGGGTTTTGAAATATAAGGGGTTTGAAGCCCCTTCTCCCTGGAAAATAAGTAATCATTGTCTTAGAGCATTCAAGAATTATCTTATAAACGTAGCCTGTGTTATTGGCATTGCCGTTCTTCAGTCACAAAGCTGTGTCTGACACTTTGTGACCCCGTGGACTGCAGCACGCCAGTCTTCCCTGTCTTTCAGTATCTCCCAGAGTTTGCTCAGATTCATGTCCATTGACTCGGTGATGCCATCCAACCATCTCATCCTCTGCTGCCCCCTTCCTCCTCTCCCCTCCAATCTCTCCCAGCATCAGGGTCTTTTCCAGTGGGTCGGCTCCACATCAGGTGGCCAAAGTATTGGAGCTTCAGCATCAGTTATTCCAATGAATATTCAGGGTTGATTTCCTTTAGGTTTGATTGGTTTGATTTCCTTGAAGGCCAAGGGACTCTCTTATTTGGGGTGAATGGTGCTAAGTTCACGATAGGGATGAAGTCAGACACAGTGGCAAGTGTGAATCCTGAGCCCTCGCAGCCCCCACCTCCTGGGAGGAGAACTGATGTTGACAAGAATGTGGAGGAGATCTGGGTATTCTCTGGTTGGGATTCAGATGTTGCTTTGTGTTGCTAAGTGTAGCAGATGTAATGTTAATAAAGCTCAGAACTCCTGTGGCTTCCATTCTTTGATGAGTGGGATGAGAAAAAAAAGTAGCCAATTTTCCCTACTGAGTTTAGCACAGCAGGGAACCTAGATAATGTGGGACCTGAGGGATAGCTCTTTAAGAAAACACGCATCAAATGAAGTATAAATGTGAATTCTTTTAGGATGGGTCAAGAGTTTGTAACAAATTACAGGAGCTAAAAGAACTCAGGCCTCCTTCTTCTGAGATATTTTTAGATTCCTACAGAGAAATACTTCGGCATTGAGCCTGGCTCTTCCTTCCCATACAGAATATTTTAGTATGTTTTTAGATTATTGATTTATTTTGGCTATGCTACGTCTTCATTGCTGTGTGAGGGCTTTTTCTAGCGGGAAGCCAGGGCTACTCTGTAGTTGCGGTGCATGGATTTTCCTTGTGGTGGCTTCTCTAGTTTGGGGGCACAGGCTCTAGGGCACATGGGCTTAGCAGATGTGATACACAGGCTTAACTGCCCCATGGCATGTAGAATCTTCTAGGAACTCGGACTGAACCCCTGCATTGGCAGGTGGCCTCTCAACCACTCGACCACCTGGGAAGAATATTTTATGATTCTTTTCAGCTTCTAAGAGTCTCCAGCCTGGGCAGCTGAGAGTCTCTGAAGCTGAAGATTTATCAGCATCACAGTGAATCTGCTTTTAGTCCAGAGAACAGATGACAAAGATGGATCTGGCTAGAGTACAGGCCTTCATATCAGGGCTGGCGTCCTGGGCGTGTGGACGGTGTAGTTGCCCAGGACTGGTGTTCAGAGGGGTGCAGGCTTGGTTTAATGCTCTGCTATTTGTCATCATTTAGTAACTTTTGGTTTTGTCTTTCAGGTGGTGTTTGTAAGTGAAGGCGATGGGACAGTGGAGCACACAGGTAAGCAGGAAATGGGCATGCCCTCCTCATTCACATATAGCATTCACAGTGCCCAACGGGCACAGACTTCCTGTGAGCCCACGAGGCACGGAAGTTCCATTAAACTCAAAGGTGAATATGTTATGTGTATCCCTGAGTAGGTAAGAGCTCTGACAGCCACGAGGTCATACTTTCTACTCAAATCATAACTTGCTTCCAACAGAAAGAATGTAGTGGTGCTTTACGAAATGCAGTACAAACAAGTGACCGAGAAATACTCTCATAATCTTTCTTACTCACATCATAACTCCCCTGCATTCGCCAATTGCTTAGGCTAAAAATGACTTTGAAGGAAAAGGAAAGATAGGGAAAATGCAGTCCCAAGTTCCTACTGTATATTATAGGGAGCTCTGCTCACTATTCTGTAACAACCTATAATAATTGGGAAAAGAATTTGAAAATGAATACATCTATGTATAACTGAATCACTTTGCTGTACACCTGAAACTAATACAACATTGTAAATCAACATAAATCAAAAAAAAAAGAAAAGGAGTAAATGTGTGTTTCATGCATGCATGAATAAGTTGCTCAGTCATGTACAAACTCTTGGCAACCCCAGGGACTGTAGCCTTGCTGGGATTCTCCAGGCAAGAATACTGGAGTGGGTTGCCATTTCCTCCTTCAGGGGCTCTACCCAGGGACTGAACCCAAGTCTCCTGTGTCTTCTTCATTGGAAGACAGATTCTTTTTTATTATTATTTATTTTTTTTAACACAAAAAGCATTTTGTATTGGGGTATAGCCAATTAACAATGCGATGGCTTCAGATGAACAGTGAAGGGACTCAACCATACATATATATGTATCCATTCTCCCTCAAACCCCACTTCCATCCAGGCTGGCACATACCACTGAGCAGAGATCTATGTGCTATACAATAGGTTTTTGTTGATTATCCATTTTAAATAGAGCAGAATGTACATGACCTTCCCAAAGTCCTGAATTCTTTTACCACTGAGCCACCAGAGAAGCCTGTGTGTTTCACAATGCAAGAGGGAAAAAAAAGGTAAAGGAACTAATGTTTGCAGAATAATATCTGCTGAAAGGTCCTGCTTGGTGCAGATCTCTCATTTTGTAAATGAAAATACTGAGACCCAGCCCACTGGAAGTGCTAGGAAGGCCTGAGTAGTTACCAGACTTGAGGTCCCTTTCTCTTTTGATCCATCCTCCCAGCCTCTGCCAAGTGAAAGGGTGATTGGAGGAGAGGAGGTCCATGAATTTGTGTTGGTATGAAGAGCTCTGATGATAGCAGCCAAAGCGTGAGACCCCTTAAGTTTGGGGCAGGGTGTTTGTGGATCCCAATGTCACAGACCTCGTGGGGATCCAGATCACTGATCTCTCCTTCTGGCTATGATCCTCCCTGTGCCAATCATCATCCCTAGCTTGCCTGATACAACTTGGAAGGTCCTGCCAGCAGTGGACTGCAAGTCTGTACTTACAGAGTTCTGTATTTAGTCTGCATTTGGACACCAACCACCAGCCTTTCTTTTATTTTTAATATTTATTTTTATTTATTTATTAGACTACACTGGGTCTTAGCTGTGGTATGCGGGATCTTTCTAATTGTGGCAAGTGGAATCTTTATTTGTGGCATGCAAACTCTTAGCTGAGGCATATGGGATCGAGTTCCCTGACAAGGGATTGCACCTAGGCCCCCTGAATTGGGAGTGTGGAGTCTTAGCCCCTGGACCATCTGGGAATTCCAACCACCAACACAACATTAGGAAGGAAGAGATTCTGTAGCTTTGATGTACTTTCCTAGAGCTATTTATACAAATGAAACAATGAGGAAAACAAAAACAAGGCAGTAATGAGCACTTTTCTTGTGCTTGTCCTTCATCCCCAAATCTGGCTCATCACTCTCTTAATTACTGGAGTAAACCATGGAGGTTTGGGCTGTGGTTCCTGCTCACCTGACTTACAGTGAGTCTAAACACATCCATAGAAAGAGGAGAGCTCCGTCCTGGGCCTGCGATGTTCATGGTCTCACCATTGTTCCATTTAAAACATGGCCCATTGTCCACCCCCAGTCAGACAAATAAATAATGCAATTGAAAGTGAAGCAGGAAGAAGTTACTCTTACAATGAGAAGAGGGCCACGAGTAAGATGAATGATCCTTTGAAAATCATAGAAGGAGGCCTGTAATTATTTAGAGAGAGAAATTGCATGTTTATGAAATTTCAGCAGCGGAGAGGCTCAGGGTAGGGAAGTGTGATGGTGTCTTGGTTCCTGTCTCTCACCTTCCATGCCCTGCCTGCTCAGCTCTGCCTTGGGGTTCTCTCTGCTCTGATCATTTCTGTAATCACTACCCTCCACCTGTGACTGAGAACTTGCAGACCATGGACTTCCTCTTGCTAATTAACTGCTTTAAGAGCAGTTCTTGTTGGAAGTCTGATCCTCCTCTCTTGAGACTCCTTCTGCTCTTCCCCAAACAGCCCAAGCTCCCTGTGGGGGTTTGGTCAAATATGGTGGAGTCAGTCTTCTGACAGTTCTGAGGAGGAGCAGATGTGAGGATGTGGGGCCATTCCCACTGCCAGAGCTGCTGTTCGCCCCACAGAGAACCTGGCAGGCCACAGTCCATGGGGTTGCAAAGAGTGACACAACTGAAGTGACTTAGCATGCATGCATGCCCTGGAAGGGGGATAATATTTCTCCCCTCTGAGCACAGCCCTGCTGGTCTGCTGCCCTGTGCCTTGGGGCACCGGCCTAGCACAACAGGGAGCTGCCACATTAACTCTCTCAGTTCACATCTACATGCGTGGGTGTGTCACACTTACACGTTATTCTCTGAAGCATAACCACTGAGCCCAGGGCCAGGGTCCAGGAGATCTTAAACTCTCCCCTCCCCCATAGGCTACCCTGCACACATGCCTTTCAATGACGAGCAAGGCCCTCATCTGAAGCCTGAGCCATCAGCATGGTTTACTTTTATTTATTTTTTGCCATGCCCTGTGACCTGTGGGACTTCCCAGCCCAGGGACTGAACCCAGGGAGTTTGGCATTTTAATCACTGGACCAATCAGGGAAATCCCCATCCGCATGTTTTAAAGCAGTGTATTAATAGAAGATTTGAGGTATAGTAAGGCCAACAGATCAGGAGACCATTGCTATTGGGAAGGAGTTTGCTACTCACAGTCTCCAAGGAGAGGGTGAGGTGGGGGTCGGGAGGCATCTGTGCCTGTCAGCAGGCCNGCCACATTAACTCTCTCAGTTCACATCTACATGCGTGGGTGTGTCACACTTACACGTTATTCTCTGAAGCATAACCACTGAGCCCAGGGCCAGGGTCCAGGAGATCTTAAACTCTCCCCTCCCCCATAGGCTACCCTGCACACATGCCTTTCAATGACGAGCAAGGCCCTCATCTGAAGCCTGAGCCATCAGCATGGTTTACTTTTATTTATTTTTTGCCATGCCCTGTGACCTGTGGGACTTCCCAGCCCAGGGACTGAACCCAGGGAGTTTGGCATTTTAATCACTGGACCAATCAGGGAAATCCCCATCCGCATGTTTTAAAGCAGTGTATTAATAGAAGATTTGAGGTATAGTAAGGCCAACAGATCAGGAGACCATTGCTATTGGGAAGGAGTTTGCTACTCACAGTCTCCAAGGAGAGGGTGAGGTGGGGGTCGGGAGGCATCTGTGCCTGTCAGCAGGCCGAGGGACGAGGGGGAACCATGGCAAGAGTTTTCACTGTGGTCTCTGAAGGAAGGAACAGGCGAGGCAGGCTGAGCAGGTTTAGGATTGGCTCGTGGGGATCGTTTCCGGGCTCTGAAGCATAGCGTTGTTTCTAACTGTCTGCTACTGGGCCTTGGGTAAGAGGGCAGCGGGAGGGTGACTTGGAGAGTGAGAGTCCAGCACAGAGATGATTGGGGCTGTGGCCTTTGGATGATGAGTTTGTATCCAAACGGACACTCTTGAGTGCATTATTTACTCTCTGTAGGATCTGACTAACTCTGGAAGGGGCAGCCCTCCAAGNGAAGAGTTGACTCATTGGAAAAGACTCTGATGCTGGGAGGGATTGAGGGCAGGAGGAGAAGGGGATGACAGAGGATGGGATGGCTAGATGGCATCACGGACTCAATGGACGTGAGTCTGAGTGAACTCCGAGAGATGCTGATGGACAGGGAGGCCTGGCGTGCTGCGATCCATGGGGTTGCAAAGAGTCGGACACGACTGAGCGACTGAACTGACCCACCAGATTCCCTGGAGCACAGAGTGCCTCTCTCCACCCTGAACTCCCTCAGGAGTTGTTGAAGGTCATCAGCTATAGCAGCTTGATGTTCAATCTCTGTAGAGGCAGATGGCANGACACGACTGAGCGACTGAACTGACCCACCAGATTCCCTGGAGCACAGAGTGCCTCTCTCCACCCTGAACTCCCTCAGGAGTTGTTGAAGGTCATCAGCTATAGCAGCTTGATGTTCAATCTCTGCAGAGGCAGATGGCAAAATGCCTTGCTCTTGGTGTTAAGAGCATTGGCAATGCTCTTGGTTAATGCCAATTTGTAGTTGGCACCACCTTCAGCTAAAGATGAGATAGCAATGGTTTGGGATTTGAAAGGAGAGGAAGGTAATTCACATGAAGATGAAAAGTAAATGTTTGGTAAGCAAATGTTTGCTGGGACACAGAGTGGACTCTGATCTCTAAACTGAGTTTCCCCACCACACCCAGACCATATCTTCTGGTGATAGCTGTATTCTGGGAACTGGTCCTTTATCTAAATTGTTTAGGCAGCTAAGAGAGAGGTAACAAGAATTCCTAAGACCTCTACTTCTTAAAAATAATCAGCCTAACTTAATCTTCATGCCAATGAGACACATTTTGGGGTGACAAATTCTGCTCCTTACAAAGAAGAGCTGAGGTAGGTATGGAGGAGCTGTGGGAGTTGCCCAGAAGAGGACATATCAATCCTGGACTCAGGCAGAACTACCTACTCCAGATCTTTTTTGTACAGTTATTCAGTTTACTCTCGCATATTTTTATATAGTTCTTCTGTGTATTCTTGTATTGAACCTAAGAGAAGCAGAAGATATTAAGAAGAGGTGGCAAGAATACACAGAAGAACTGTACGAAAAAGATCTTCATGACCCAGATAACCACGATGGTGTGATCACACATCTAGAGCCAGATATCCTGGAACGTGAAGTCAAGTGGGTCTTAGGAAGCATCACTACGAACATAGCTAGTGGAGGTGATGGAATTCCAGTTGAGCTATTTAAAATCCTAAAAGATGATGCTGTGAAAGTGCTGCACTCAATATGCCAGCAAATTTGGAAAACTCAGCAGTGGCCACAGGACTGGAAAAGGTCAGTTTTCTTTCCAATGCTAAAGAATGTTCACTCTACTGCACAACTGCAGTCATCTCACACACTAGCAAAGCAATGCTCAAAATTCTCCAATCTTCAGCAATATGTGAACCGTGAACTTCCAGATGTTCAAGCTGGATTTAGAAAAGGCAGAGGAACCAGAAATCAAATTCCCAACATCCACTGGATCATCAAAAAAGCAAGAGAGTTCCAGAAAAACATCTATTTCTGCTTTATTGACTATGCCAAAGCCTTTGACTGTGTGGATCACAACAAACTGTGGAAAATTCTTAAAGAAATGGGAATACCAGACCACTTTATCTGCCTCCTGAGAAATCTGTATGCAGGTCAAGAGGCAACAGTTAGAACTGGACATGGAACAATGGACTTGTTCCAAATTGGGAAAGACTATATATTGCCACCCTGCTTATTTAACTTATGTGTAGAGTACATTATGTGAAATGCTGGGCTGGATGAAGCACAAGCTGGAATCAAGATTGCTGAGAGAAATATCATTAACCTCAGATATGCAGATGACACCACCCTTATGGCAGAAAGCAAGGAACTAAAGAGCCTCTTGATGAAAGTCAAAGAGGACAGTGAAAAAGTTGGCTTAAAGCTCAACATTCAGAAAACTAAGATCATGGCATCTGGTCCCATCACTTCATGGCAAAGAGATGGGGAAACAGTGACAGACTTT
>SJYW01033628.1:109770-130491 GCA_006410735.1 Raphicerus campestris
AAGGAGTACATCAAGGGTATATATTGTCACCCTGCTTATTTAATTTATATACAGAGTACATCATGAGAAACGCTGGACTAGAAGAAACACAAGCTGGAATCAAGATTGCCAGGAGAAATAACAGTCACCTCAGATATGCAGATGACACCACCCTTATGGCAGAAAGTGAAGAGGAGCTAAAAAGCCTCTTGATGTAAATGAAAGAGCAGAGTGAAAAAGTTGGCTTAAAGCTCAACATTCAGAAAACAAAGATCATGGCATCCGGTCCCATCAGTTCATGGGAAATAGATGAGGAAACAGTGGAAACAGTGTCAGACTTTATTTTGGGGGGCTCCAAAATCACTGCAGATGGTGACTGCAGCCATGAAATTAGAAGACGCTTACTCTTTGGAAGAAAAGTTATGAGCAACCTAGATAGTATATTCAAAAGCAGAGACATTACTTTGCTGACTAAGGTCCTTCTAGTCAAGGCTATGGTTTTTCCTGTGGTCATGTATGGATGTGAGAGTTGGACTGTGAAGAAGGCTGAATGCCAAAGAATTGATGCTTTTGAACTGTAGTGTTGGAGAAGACTCTTGAGAGTCCTTTAGACTGCAAGGAGATCCAACCAGTCCATTCTGAAGGAGACCAGCCCCAGGATTTCTTTGGAAGGAATGATGCTAAAGCTGAAACTCCAGTACTTTGGCCACCTCATGTGAAGAATTGACTCATTGGAAAAGACTCTGATGCTGGGAGGGATTGGGGGCAGGAGGAGAAGGGGATGACCGAGGATGAGATGGCTGGATGGCATCACGGACTTGATGGACATGAGTCTGAGTGAACTCCGAGAGATGGTAATAAACAGAGAAGCCCGGCATGCTGCGATTCATGGGGTCGCAGAGTCGGACACCACTGAGCGACTGAACTGAACTGAACTGAATGTGGTGTATTACATTGATTGATTTGTGCATATTGAAGGATCCTTGCATCCCTGGGATAAAGTCCACTTGGTCATGGTGTATGATCTTTTAAATGTTTTGTTGGAGTCTGATTGATAGAATTTTGTTGAGATTTTTGCATGTATGTTCATCAGTGATATTGGTCTGTAGTTTTCTTTTGTTGTGGCATCTTTGGGTTTGGTATTAGGGTGATGGTGGCCTCATAGAATGAGTTTGGAAGTTTACCTTCCTCTGCAATTTTCTAGAAGAGTTTGAGTAGGATAGGTGTTAGCTCTTCTGGAAATTTTTGGTAGAATTCAGCTGTGAAGCCGTCTGGACCTGGGCTTTTGTTTGCTGGAAGATTTCTGATTACACTTTCAATTTCAGTGCTTGTGATGGGTGTTAAGATTTTCTATTTCTTCCTGATTCAGTTTTAGAAAGTTGTACTTTTCTAAGAATTTGTCCATTTCTTCCATGTTGTCCATTTTATTGGCATAAAATTGCTGATAGTAATCTCTTATGCTCCTTTGTATTTCTGTGTTGTCTATTGTGATCTCTCCATTTTAATTTCTAATTTTATTGATTTGATTTTTCTCCCTTTGTTTCTTGATAAGTCTGGCTAGTGGTTTGTTGATTTTATCTAACCTTTTAAAGAACCAGCTTTTGGCTTTGTTGATTTTTGCTATGGTCTCTTTTGTTTCTTTTGCATTTATTTCTGCCCTAATTTTTAAGATTTCTTTCCTTCTACTAACACTGGAGTTCTCCATTTCTTCCTTTTCTAGTTGCTTTAGGTGTAGAGTTAGGTTATTTATTTGACTTTTTTCTTGTTTCTTGAGGTATGCCTATATTGCTATGAACTTTCCTCTTAGTACTGCTTTTACACTGTCCCACAGGTTTTGGGTTGTTGTGTTTTCATTTTCATTCATTTCTATGCATATTTTGATTTCTTCTGTGATTTGTTGGTTATTCAGAAGCGTGTTGTTCAGCCTCCATATGTTGGAATTTTTAATAGGTTTTCTCCTGTAATTGAGATCTAATCTTAATGCATTGTGATCAGAAAAGATACTTGGAATGATTTTGATTTTTTTGAATTTATCAAGGTTAGCTTTATGGCCAAGGATGTGATCTATCCTGGAGAAGGTTCCGTGAGCACTTGAGAAAAAGGTGAAATTCATTGTTTTGGGGTGAATGGTCCTATAGATATCAATTAGGTCTAACTGGTCTATTGTATCATTTAAAGTTTGCATTTCTTTCTTAATTTTCTGTTTAGTTGATCTGTCCATACGTGTGAGTGGGGTATTAAAGCCTCCCACTATTATTGTGTTTTTGTTAATTTCCCCTTTCATACTTGTTAGCATTTGTCTTAAATATTGTGGTGCTCCTATGTTGAGTGCATATATATTTATAATTGTTATATCTTCTTCTTGGATTGATCCTTTGATCTTTATGTAGTGGCCTTCTTTGTCTCTTTTCACAGCCTTTATTTTAAAGTCTATTTTATCAGATATGAGTATTGTTACTCCTGCTTTCTTTTGGTCTCTGTTTGCATGGAATATCTTTTTCCAGCCCTTCACTTTCAGTCTGTATGTGTCCCTTGTTTTGAGGTTGGTCTCTTGTGGGCAACATATATAGGGATCTTGTNATTTTGTGATTTTGTTTTGTAATTTTAATATTGTATTTTTTGAGAGTCTAACCTCTGTCTAGATTTTTAATCTTTGCTTTTTTGTGTTTCTTATCAATTTTGTACCCTTTAGGAATCTAATGTCCAGTATCCATTTTCAATTAGGGATGTGATTACTGGCTTAATTGCTCTCTCCTCTTTTGACCCTCCCTTTTCTCTCCCAGATCACCTTTATCTCCCCCTTCCCCCTTCTCTTCTCTCCTTAACTCTGTGAATCTCTCTGGGTGTTCCAGACTATGGAGAATACTTAGGGAACTGATTACTGGTTAGATTGNTTTCTCTCCCAGATCACCTTTATCTCCCCCTTCCCCCTTCTCTTCTCTCCTTAACTCTGTGAATCTCTCTGGGTGTTCCAGACTATGGAGAATACTTAGGGAACTGATTACTGGTTAGATTGACCTCTCCCCTTTTGACTCCCCCTCTTCTCCTCCTGGTTACCTCTATCTCCCTCCTCCTTGTTCTCTGCTCTGTGTAACTCTGTGAATCTCTCTGGGTGTTCCAGACTGTATAGAGCACTTACGGAACTGACTACTGACTAGGTTGCTCTCTACCCATTTGACTCCCCCTCTTCTCCTCCTGGTCACCTTTATCTCCCTTCTCCCTCTTCTCTTCTCCATATAACTCTGTGAACCTCTCTGGGTGTCCCTCACTGAGGAGAATTGTTTCACCATTAACCTAGATGTTTTAGTATCTGTACTGTATGAATGGGGATGTCTTGAGGCTCAGTTCAGTTCAGTCACTCAGTCGTGTCCAACTCTTTGCGACCCCATGAATCACAGCACGCAAGGCCTCCCTGTCCGTCACCATCTCTTGGAGTTCACTCAGACTCACGTCCATCGAATCAGTGATGCCATCCAGCCATGTCATCCTTGGTCGTCCCCTTCTCCTCCTGCTCCCAATCCCTCCCAGCATCAGAGTCTTTTCCAATGAGTCAACTCTTCACATGAGGTGGCCAAAGTACTGGAGTTTCAGCTTCAGCATCATTCCTTCCAAAGAAATCCCAGGGCTGATCTCCTTCAGAATGGACTGGTTGGATCTCCTTGCAGTCCAAGGGACTCTCAAGAGTCTTCTCCAACACCACAATTCAAAAGCATCAATTCTTCAGTGCTCAGCCTTCTTCACAGTCCAACTCTCACATCCATACACGACCACAGGAAAAACCATAGCCTTGACTAGACGGACCTTAGTCAGCAAAGTAATGTCTCTGCTTTTGCATATACTATTTAGGTTGCTCATAACTTTTCTCCCAAGGAGTAAGCGTCTTTTAATTTCATGGCTACTGTAGGAATAAGACTGAAAGCCAGAAGCAGAAGGCTTAACTCCAAAACTTGAGAACATCAGAGAACTCCTGATTCCAGGGAACATTAATAGACAAGAACTCATCCAAAAACCTCCATACCTACACTGAAACCAAGTTCTACCCAAGAGCCAACAAGTTCCAGAGCAAGACATACCATGCTAATTCTCCAGCAAAGCAGGAACACAGCCCTGAGCATTAAAAGACAGGCTGCCCAAAGCCATGCCAAACCCATAGACACCCCAACACTCACTATTGGGCACTTCATTGCACTTCAGAGAGAAGAGATCCGGCTCCACCCACCAGAACACAGACCCAAGCTCCCCTAACCAGGAAACCTTGACAAGCCACTAGTCCAACCGTACCCACAGGGAGCAGGCTCCACAATAAACAGGAAACAAGAACTTTCAGCCTACAGAAAGGGCACCCCAAATACAGCAATATAAACAAGATGAAAAGGTAGAGAAGTATTCAGCAGGTAAAGGAACATGATAAATGCCCACCAAACCAAAGAGGAGGAGATAGGCAGTCTACCTGAAAATGAATTCAGAATAATGATAGTACAGATGATCCAAAATCTTGAAAACAAAATGGAGTTACAGATAAATAGACTAGAGACAAGGATTGAGAAGATGCAAGAAATGTTTAACAAGGACCTAGAAGCAACAGTTAGAAATGGACATGGAACAACAGACTGGTTCCAAATAGGAAAAGGAGTATTTCAAGGCTATATATTGTCACTATATTTGTTTTTTTCTTAGAGTACTTTCTCAGAGTACATCATGAGAAATGCTGGGCTGGATGAAGCACAAGATGGAGTCAAGATTGCTGGGAGAAATATCAATAACCTCAGATATGCAGATGACACCACCGTTAGGGCAGAAAGCAAAGAGGAACTAAAGAGAGCCTCTTAATGAAAGTGAAAGAGGAGAGTGAAAAAGTTGGCTTAAAGTTCAACTTTCAGAAAATTAAGATCATGGTATCAGGTCCCATCACTTCATGGCAAATAGGTGGGGAAACAATGGAAACAGTGAGAGGCTTTATTTTCTTGGACTCCAAAATATCTGCAGGTGGTGACTGCAGCCATGAAATTAAAAGATGCTTACTCCTTGGAAGGAAAGTTATGACCAAACTAGACAGCATATTAAAAAGCAGAGGCATTACTTTGCCAACAAAGGACTGTCTCATCAAAGCTATAGCTTCTCCAGTAGTCATGAATATATGTGAGAGTTGGACTATAAAGAAAGCTGAGTGCTGAAGAATTGATGATTTTGAACTGTGGTGTTAGAGAAGACTCTTGAGAGTTTCTTGGATTGCAAGGAAATCAGACCTGTCAATTCTAAAGGAAATCAGTCCTGAATATTCATTGGAAGGACTGATGGTGAAGCTGAAACTCCAATACTTTGGCAACCCAATGTGAAGAACTGACTCATTTGAAAAGACCCTGATGCTGGGAAAGATTGAGGGCAGGAGGAGAAGGGGACAATAGAGAATGAGATGGTTGGATGGCATCACTGACTTAATGGACATGAGTTTGAGTAAACTCTGGGAGTTGGTGCTGGACAGGGAGGCCTGGTGTTCTCTGCAGTCCATGGGGTCGCAAAGAGCTGATCACAACTGAGAGACTGAACTGAACTGCAAAGAAATAAAGAAGAGTCAGTCAATGATGAATAATGCAATAAATGAGATCAAAAGCACTCTGGAGGGAACCAACAGAGAATAACTATGACAGAAAATAGGATAAGTGAGGTGGAAGATAGGATGGCAGAAATAAATGAAGCAGAGAGGAAAACAGAAAGAAGAGTTAAAAGAAATGAAGAGAACTTCAGAGACCTCTCAGTTCAGTTCAGTTCAGTTGCTCAGTTGTATCCGACTCTGCGACCCCATGAATCATAGTACGCCAGGCCTTCCTGTCCATCCCCAACTCCCGGAGTTCACTCAGACTCACGTCCATCGAATCAGTGATGCCATCCAGCCACCTCATCCTCTGTTGTCCCCTTCTCCTCCTACCCCTAGTCCCTTCCAGCATCAGAGTCTTTTCCAGAGAGTCAACTCTTCGCATGAGGTGGCCAAAGTACTGGAGTTTCAGCTTCAGCATCATTCCTTCCAAAGAAATCCCAGGGCTGATCTCCTTCAGAATGGATTGGTTGGGTCTCCTTGCAGTCTAAGGGACTCTCAAGAATCTTCTCCAACACCACAGTTCAAAAGCATCAATTCTTCTGCGCTCAGTTTTCTTCACAGTCCAACTCTCACATCCATACATGACCACTAGAAAAACCATAGTCTTGACTAGACAGGCCTTTGTTGGCAAAGTAATGTCTTTGCTTTTCAATATGCTACCTAGGTTGGTCATAACTTGGACAATGTTAAACACTCTGACATTCGAATCATAAGAGTCTCAGAAGAAGACAAAAGAAAGAGCATGATAAAACACTTGAGGAGATAATAGTTGAAAATTTCTCTAAAATGGGGGAGGAAATAGCCACCTAAGTCCAAGAAACCCAGAGAGTCCCAAACAAGATAAACTCAAGGCAAAACACCCCAAGACACATATTAATCAAATACTGAGGATCAAACACAAAGAAAATATTAAAAGCAGCAAAGGAAAAGCAACAAATAACAAATAAAGGGATCCCCATAAGGATAACAGCTGATCTTTCAATAAACTCTTCAGGTCAGAAGGAAATGGCAGAACATACTTAAAGTGATGAAAGAGAAAAGCCTACAACCCAGATTACTGTATCCAGCAAGGATCTCATTCAAATATGAATGAGAAATCAAAAGCTTTACAGACAAGCAAAAGCTGAGAGAATTCAGCAAACCAGCTCTTCGAAAATGCTAAATGATCTACTCTAGACAGGAAACACAGAAAAGGTTTACAAATTCAAACCCAAAACAACAAAGTAAATGGCAATGGGATCATACTTATCAATAATTACTTTAAATATAAATCGGTTGAATGCCCCAACCAAAAGACAGACTGGCTGAATGGATACAAAAACAAGACCCCTGTATATGCTGTCTACAAGAGACTGATCTCAAGCCAAGGGACACATACAGACTGAAAGTGAAGGGCTAGAAAAAGATATTTCATGCAAATGGAGACCAAAAAAAAAAAAAAAAAGCCAGAAATAGCAATACTCATATCAGATAAAATAGACTTGGAAATAAAGGCTGTGAAAAGAGACAAAGAAGGACACTACATAATGATCAAAAGATCAATCCAAGAAGAAGATATAACAACTATAAATATATATGTACCCAACATTTGAGCACCTCAATACGTAAGGCAAATGCTAACAAATATGAAAGGGGAAATTAACAGTAACACAATAATAGTGGGAGACTTTAATACCCCACTCACACCTATGGATAGATCAACTAAACAGACAATTAGCAAGGAAACACAAACTGTAAATGATACAATGGACCAGTTAGACCTGATTAATATCTATAGGCTATTTCACCCCCAAACAATGAATTTCACCTTTTTTTCAAGTGCACACAGAACATTCTCCAGGATAGATCACATCCTAAGCCATAAATCTAGCCTTGGTAAATTCAAAAAAAATTGAGATCATTTCAAGCATCTTTTCTGATCACAGTGCAGTAAGATTAGATGTCAACTACAGGAAGAAACTATTAAAAATACAAACATATGGAGGCTAAATAACACACTTCTGAATAACCAACAAATCACAGAAGAAATAAAAAAGAAATCAAAATATGTATAGAAACAAATGAAAATGAATGCATGACAACCCAAAACCTATGGAATTCAGTAAAAGCAGTGCTAAAGGGAAAGTTCATAGCAATACAAGCTTACCTCAAGAAACAAGAGAAAAATCAAATAAATAACCTAACTCTACACCTAAAGCAACTAGCAAAAGAAGAAATGAAGACCCACAGGGTTAGTAGAAGGAAAGAAATAATTTAAAAAATTAGGGCAGAAATAAATGAAAGAGACAAAAGGGTGACCATAGCAAAAATCAACAAAAGTAAAAGCTGATTCTTTGAGGAGATAAATAAAATAGACAAATCATTAGCTAGACTCATCAAGAAAAAAAGGGAGAAGAATCAAATCAACAAAATTAGAAATGAAAAGGGAGAGATCACAACAGACAACATAGAAATACAAAGGATCATAAGAGACTACTTACTATCAGCAACTATATGCTAATGAAATGGACAACTTGGAAGAAACGGCCAAATTCTTAGAAAATTATAACCTTCCATAAGTGAACCAGGAAAAAACAGAAAATCTTAACAGGCCCATCACAAGCATGGAAATTGAAACTGTAATAAAAAATCTTTCAACAAACAAAAGCCCAAGACCAGATGGCTTCACAGGTGAATTCTACCAAAAATTTAGAGAAGAGCTAATGCCATCCTACTCAAACTCTTCCAGAAAATTGCAGAGGAAGGTAAACTCCCAAACCCATTCTATGAGGCCACCATAACCCTAATACTAAGACTGGAGAAAGATACCACAGAAAAAGAAAACTACAGGTGAATATCACTGATGAACATAGATTCAAAAATCATCAACAAAATTCTAGCAGACAGAACCTAACAATATATTTTAAAGATCATACACAATGATTTTATGTCATTATGGGCTTTATCCTGAGTATGCAAAGATTTTTAATATTTGCAAATCACTCAATATGATACATCACATTAACAAACTGAAAGATAAAACCCATTATCTCAATAGATCCAGAGAAAGCTTGTGACAAAATTCAGCATCCATTTATGGTAACAATCCCCCAGAAAGCAGGCAAAGAAGGAACATACCTCAACATAATAAAAGCCATATATGATAAACCCATGGCAAACATTATCCTCAATGGCGAAAAATTGAAAGCATTTCCCTTACAGTCAGGAACAAGACAAGGGTGCCGATTCTCACTATTACTATTCAACATAGTTTTGGAAGTTTTAGTCACAGCAATCAGAGAAGAAAAGGAAATAAAAGAAATCCAGACTGGAAAAGAAAAAGTAAAACTCTCACTGTTTGCAGACGACGTGATCCTCTACATAGAAAACCCTAAAGACACCACCAGAAAATTACTAGAGCTAATCTATGAATATGGTCGTTTCAGGATATAAAATTAATACACAGAAATCCCTTGCATTCCTATACACTAACAATAAGAAAACAGAAAGAGAAATTAAGGAAACAATCCCATTCATCACTGCAACAAAAAGAATAAAATACTTAGGAATAAATCTACCTAAAGAAACAAAAGACCTATATATAGAAAACTATAAAACACTGATGAAGGAAATCAAAGATGACACAAATAGATGGAGAAATATACCATGTTCATGGATCAGAAGAATCAATATAGTGAAAATGAGTATACTACCCAAAGCAATCTACAGATTCAATGCAATCCCTATCAAGTTATCAGCAGTATTTTTCACAGAACTAGAACAAATAATTTCAAGATTTGTATGGAAATCTAAAAAACCTTGAATAGCCAAAGCAATCTCGAGAAAGAAGAATAGAACTGGAGGAATCAACCTGCCTGACTCAGGCTATACTACAAAGCTACAGTTATCAAGACAGTATGGTACTGGCACAAAGACAGAAATATAGATCTTCTTTAAATAAGATCTATGGAGCAAAATAGAAAGCCCAGAGATAAATCCATACACCTATGGACACTTTATCTTTGACAAAAGAGGCAAAAATATACAATGGAGAAACAATCTCTTTAACAAGTGATGCTGACAAAACTGGTCAACCGCTTGTAAAAGAATGAAACTAGAACACTTTCTAACACCATACACAAAAATAAACTCAAAATGGATTAAAGATCTAAATGTTAGACCAGAAACTATAAAACTCATAGAGGGAAACATAGGCAAAACACTCTGATGTAAATCACAGCAAGATTCTCTATGACCCACCTCCCAGAGTAATGGAAATAAAAGCAAAAATAAACAAATGGAACCTAATTAAACTTAAAAGCTTTTGCACAATGAAGGAAACTATAAGCAAGGTAAAATGACAGCCTTCAGAATGGGAGAAAAAAATAGCAAATGAAGCAAAGAATTAATCTCAAAAACTGACAAAGAATTAATCTCAAAAATATACAAGCAGCTCAATACCAAAAAAATAAATAACCCAATCAAAAAACGAGCCAAAGAACTAAACAGATATTTCTCCAAAGTAGACATACAGATGGCTGCTGCTACTGCTGCTGTTGCTGCTGTCACTTCAGTCGTATCTGACTCTATGCGACCCCATAGACGGCAGCCCACCAGGTTCCGCCATCCCTGGGATTCTCCAGGCAAGAACACTGGAGTGGGTTGTCATTGCCTTCTCCAATTCATGAAAGTGAGAAGTGAAAATGAAGTCGCTCAGTCGTGTCCGACTCTCAGTGACCCCAAGCCCACCAGGCTTCTCCATCCATGGGATTTTCCAGGCAAGAGTACTGGAGTGGGGTCCCATTGCCTTCTGAAAAGATGCTCAACATCACTCATTATCAGAGAAATGCAAATTAAAACCACAATGAGGTACCATCTCATACTGGTCAGCATGGCCACCATCAAAATGTCTATAAACAATAAATGCTGGAGAGGGTGTGATGAAAAAGGCACCCTCTTACACTGTAGGTGGGAATGCAAACTAGTACCTCCCCTATGGAGAACAGTGTGGAGATTCCTTAAAAAACTGGAAATAGAACTGGTTTATGACCCAGCAATCCCACTGCTGGGCACACACACCAAGGAAACTAGAATTAAAAGAGACATGTGTACCCCAATGTTCATCGCAGCACTGTTTATAATAGCCAGGACATGGAAGCAATCTAGATGTCCATAAGCAGATGAATGGATAAGAAAGCTGTGGTACATATACACAACGGAGTATTACTCAGCCATTAAAAAGAATATATTTGAATCAGTTCTAATAAGGTGGATGAAACTGGAACCGATTATACAGAGTGAAGTAAGCCAGAAAGAAAAACACCAATACAGTATACTAACACATATATATGGAATTTAGAAAGATGGTAATGATAACCCTGTATGCAAGATGGCAAAAGAGACACAGATGTATAGAACAGACTTTTGGACTCTGTGGGAGAGGGAGGGGGTGGGATGACTTGGGAGAATGGCATTAAAACATGTATACAGTCATGTAAGAAATGAATCGCCAGTCTAGGTTTGATACAGGATACAGGATGCTTGGGGCTGGTGCACTGGGATGACCAGAGAGATGATATGGGCAGGCTGGTGGGAGGGAGGTTCAGGGTTGGGAACTCATGTACACCCATGGCAGATTCATGTCAATGTATGGCAAAACCAATACAGTATTGTAAAGTAAAATAAATAAATAAATAATAAAGAGCAAAAACAGAAAAAGAAATATTTCCTGAGAGCATTCAACATACTGATTTTTTTTTTTTTTTTAGGGTCTAGATACACAACAGTCAATGAAAGGAACAAAGCTATGACATTACATATACAAATCAACTTATTCTACAAATATTTAACAAATACCTACCCTATGCCCCAAATCTGCTAATTGTTGGAGACACCAGAGTGAGCAAAACTCTGACCTTAAGATGTTGACAGTTCAACAGAGACTGAAACAATGAAAGGGCAACACTGAAAAGGTAAGAGTGCTCTGGGAATACCAGATACGTAGATAATAGAGAGAAATGTACCTCTACCACTGTCTGGTCAATATATGAGTTATCTATATGCTTTGAGTGAAAGTTACTCAGGATCGTCTNCACAACGGAGTATTACTCAGCCATTAAAAAGAATACATTAGAATCAGTTCTAATGAGGTGGATGAAACTGGACCGATTATACAGAGTGAAGTAAGCCAGAAAGAAAAACACCAGTACAGTATACTAACACATATATATGGAATTTAGAAAGATGGTAATGATAACCCTGTATGCAAGATGGCAAAAGAGACACAGATGTATAGAACAGACTTTTGGACTCTGTGGGAGAGGGAGGGTTTCCAGGTGGATTCTTTACCAGCTGAGCCACAAGGGAAGCCCTATATGCTTTGAAGTTACAAATTTAAAATGATCTCTCTGCTTATTTAGTCCCGTGCAGTATTCTGCCATTGATCTGGTTACATTTAGAACATAAACTTAGGTAAATAGTAATTAACTATAGCATCTCTATCTGTATATCTTCATTTCCCCCCTTCTGTTATAAACTAGTAATTATTTTTGTTATCAATACTGTTCACCTTCTTTTGTAAGAAAGCCCTGATACACTCATTGTTCAAGCCCACTTCTTCAAGATACTGGGTTCCAGGTACTTCCCTGGTGATCCAGTGGTAAAGAACCTGCCTGTCAAAGTACAGGACACATGTTCTATCCCTGGTCCAGGAAGACCTCACATACTGCAGAGCAGCTGAGCCCGTGCACCACAACTACTGAGCCCTGGCTCTGGAGCCCATGTGTCACAACTACAGAAGCTCACGCTCCCTAGAAATCATGCTCCACAAGAAGAGAAGCCACTGCAATGAGAAGCCTGTGCACTGCAGCTAGAGAAAGCCCCCATGCAGCAATGAGGACTCTGAGCAGCCAACTATAATTTCAAAAGGATATTGGATCATGGATAGTTTTGGTCCTCACTGCACAACTTACTATGAATTCCCCAAGGCAGCAAGGTCACTAACAGAGCATCAGCCTTCTTAATTCAGCTTGGTCTGAAACTATTGGAAAGTCATCCCACTTTACATTCTCCTCAGGGACCCTCAGTCCCTGGCTCGAGTGATGGATCAGATCTGGGAAACAAGTGAATACTTTGCAGAAAAGTGAATCCTTAAGCTGGCTCTCAAGGGATGTGTAGGAGCTTATCAGGAGGATAAAGTGTATTTTGGCATCGGGGGGAGAGGCGACTGAGACCAGGGATGAAGGGAAATGAGAAAAAACAGTCTCAACAGAAGTAAGAGCCTGCATAATGGCCAGAGCCACACAGCCACATAGCAAGTTGAGGGAGACACGCATTCCTGAGCTCAGGGAGGGAGAGAGTTATAGGAGATAGGCTCAAAACTTCAGCNATGGGGGTGAGTCTGAGTGGACTCCGGGAGTTGGTGATGGACAGGGAGGCCTGGCGTGCTGCGATTCATGGGGTCGCAAGGAGTCAAACATGACTGAGAGACTGAACTGACTGAACTGATCTTCTCCTGCCTTGCACTCTTCTTTTTAAATTCATTATTATTTTTATTTTTATGACTGTGCACATGGCATGTGGGATCTTAGTTCCCTGATCAGGGATCGAATCTGTGCCCTTTCCTGTGGAAATGTGGAGTCTTAACCACTGATCCACTAGGGGAGTCCCTGCCTTATACTCTTCTGAGTCTTTTTTTTTTACCTATATGAGCTGTCCATCCTCTCCATCAGCCTCTGGATCTTCTCACTTTCCTGAAGAGCTTTCTTCGCTTTCTTCTCTGTGCCTTTCTCACCTGTCCTATTCAGCATCTTTATCACCAAAATTTAAATGATGGCAGAATCTCTCTCCAACTCCAACCCCAGTCTCAAATTCCAGCTGCAAATTTGGGCTGATAGTTGGATGTCTCTGCTGCTGCTGCTGTTGCTAAGTCACTTCATTCATGTCTGACTCTGCGACCCTATAGACAGCAGCCCACCAGGCTCCTCCATCCCTGGGATTCTCCTGGCAAGAACACTGCAGTGGGTTGCCTTTTCCTTCTCCAACACATGCATGCATGCTCAGTCACTTCAGTCGTGTCCGACTCTGTGCGACCCCCTGGACAGCAGCCCACCCAGCTCCTCTGTCCACATGATTCTCCAGGCAAGAATATTGGAGTGGGTTGCCATTTCTTTCTCCCTGGATGTCTCTAGAATTTTCTATTTTTCAGAACTGCAAACTTTGCCTCCCTCCTTTCTATCGCTTCACCCAAATCCTCATATTTTGTAAGCACCAGTTCTCCTCTCAGTGTTTTACTTCTGGCTTATCCATAACATCCCCATTGGCTAACTGTTTCATCCTGACTTCTTGCTTCTTTACCGGTTGTCTCCAATTTTGAGGTTGTAAAGTTCCTCTTGAACTTTCTTTCCTCATTATTCTTACTATTAGACCTGATAAAATCACTGCCACTAGTCCCTCTCTATTTTACACATCACTGTCATATTTAGTATTTGGAAGCATCTTCTAGCCTGTCATGAACAAATTGCATGCCCCCATTTTTTCTGTGGGAGGCTATATGGTCAGGCCCCCAAGATGGCTGCTCTTTTGATCTCTGTCCATCTCCTGCTCAGTCAGTCCCTGCCTCACCCACACCCTACTCGCCTGACTGACCTTCCTTCTTCTTCATAAAGCCTAACTGGTAAATGCCTACATACTGGCCCCCTTCTCCAGACAGGGATTATTTTAATCTCTAGATGAGAATAGCTCCGCTATGATAGTTCACCAAAGGGAAGACATCTGCCCTGTGGAGGTCGTTAGCCTGAGGGGTGGTGAGGGACAGGCCCTCTGCTGGTTTCCCTGGTAACCAGTGAGCCAACATTTCACTGGCAATCCCTGGAGCCAAGACTGCTGCTGTGTCCTGCCCGCCATCTGCTGCACGTGGCGGGGTGTCACTCCAGGACTTTGCTTCAGACATGTAAGATCGCCCCTCATTCATTAAGCCATGGATGTTTCTGTTGCTGGCTCCAGGACTCTCATTTTTTTTTTAAGTTTTTAAATTTATTTATTTTTAATTGAAGGATAATTGCTTTACAACATTGGTTTCAGTTCTCATTCCAAGGAGATTAGCTTGCCTTTTTGGAGGCCTGGGATCTTCTGCTGTTGCTTAGAAGTTGCTCTGTAGGAGCTATTCCATATTCTGATGAGCTTTTAATGAATTTGCAGGGAGGCAGGTGATCTCCCTGTCTTATTCCTCCCTCATCTTCCCCATCCTCCCAGGGCTCTTTCTTGAGGCTGGGCAAGTACAGGCTTGCAGGCCAATGAGTGCAGAGGCATGATGCCCAGTGCCACAGAATATGACTGTACTTGGAGCTGGAGGCTTCCCAGACGTAATCAAGTTAAAACGAGTCATTGGAGCAGGCTCTAATCTGATTGTATCCTTAATAGAAGAGGAAACTGGGGACACAGACATGCACAGAGGGAGGGCTATATAAAGACACAGTACGAAGACTTGCAAGTTGAGGAGAGAGGCTTCAGAAGAAACCAACCCTGGTGGTCCAGGGGTTAAGACTTCACCTTCCAAGGCAGGGGGTGTGGGTTCAATCCCTGGTAGGGGAGCTAGGATCCCATCACTCAAGGACAAAAAAATCAAAGCATATATGAATGGTTCAGGTTGGTGTTTGGCAGAAGCCAACACAATTCTGCAAAGAAATTATCCTTCAATTTAAAACATACATTTAAAATTAAAAAAATCAAAACATAAAACAGGAGCAATATTGTAGCAAATTCCATAAAGACTTTCAAAAATAAATAAACTGAATTCAAAATAAAGAACAAGAAACCAACCCGGCCAACACCTTGGTCTCAGGATTCTGCCTCTAGATGGGTGGCCTTCAGACTCCAGCTNCTATGATAGTTCACCAAAGGGAAGACATCTGCCCTGTGGAGGTCGTTAGCCTGAGGGGTGGTGAGGGACAGGCCCTCTGCTGGTTTCCCTGGTAACCAGTGAGCCAACATTTCACTGGCAATCCCTGGAGCCAAGACTGCTGCTGTGTCCTGCCCGCCATCTGCTGCACGTGGCGGGGTGTCACTCCAGGACTTTGCTTCAGACATGTAAGATCGCCCCTCATTCATTAAGCCATGGATGTTTCTGTTGCTGGCTCCAGGACTCTCATTTTTTTTTTAAGTTTTTAAATTTATTTATTTTTAATTGAAGGATAATTGCTTTACAACATTGGTTTCAGTTCTCATTCCAAGGAGATTAGCTTGCCTTTTTGGAGGCCTGGGATCTTCTGCTGTCGCTTAGAAGTTGCTCTGTAGGAGCTATTCCATATTCTGATGAGCTTTTAATGAATTTGCAGGGAGGCAGGTGATCTCCCTGTCTTATTCCTCCCTCATCTTCCCCATCCTCCCAGGGCTCTTTCTTGAGGCTGGGCAAGTACAGGCTTGCAGGCCAATGAGTGCAGAGGCATGATGCCCAGTGCCACAGAATATGACTGTACTTGGAGCTGGAGTCTTCCCAGACGTAATCAAGTTAAAATGAGTCATTGGAGCAGGCTCTCATCTGATTGTATCCTTAATAGAAGAGGAAACTGGGGACACAGACATGCACAGAGGGAGGGCTATATAAAGACACAGTACGAAGACTTGCAAGTTGAGGAGAGAGGCTTCAGAAGAAACCAACCCTGGTGGTCCAGGGGTTAAGACTTCACCTTCCAAGGCAGGGGGTGTGGGTTCAATCCCTGGTAGGGGAGCTAGGATCCCATCACTCAAGGACAAAAAAATCAAAGCATATATGAATGGTTCAGGTTGGTGTTTGGCAGAAGCCAACACAATTCTGCAAAGAAATTATCCTTCAATTTAAAACATACATTTAAAATTAAAAAAATCAAAACATAAAACAGGAGCAATATTGTAGCAAATTCCATAAAGACTTTCAAAAATAAATAAACTGAATTCAAAATAAAGAACAAGAAACCAACCCGGCCAACACCCTGGTCTCAGGATTCTGCCTCTAGATGGGTGGCTTTCAGACTCCAGCTGCAGTGTCAGCCCTGTGCCCGGTCTCCAGTCTGCCAGGCTACCCTGCAGAGTTCCACCTTGCTAGTCCCTACGATCGTGTGAAACAATTCCTTAAAATAAATCTCCCTCTGTCTGAAATAGATATATGTATGTCCTATTTGTTCTGGAGAATCCTGATTGCTTTCTTTTAAGGCAAAATGCAGTGCCAAATCTTTAGACAAGTAATCAAACTCCTTTACGGTATTTCCAAAGTCCCACTCCAATTACACTTTATATTACTTTCTTTCAATTATCCTTTGATGTTAACAATAATATTTATTGAAAGCCAACTAGTTAACATTTAAGAAACATGTTTTCCTGTCATCTAAAAGGACTAACCCAGCAATTTACTTAATTTCTCTAAGTTTCAGTTTCCTCATCTGTAAAATGGGAATGTTCAGCCAATTATTCTATAAGTGGCTGTTGAACCACTGTGGATGAGACAGATGCATTCATGATGTTGATGTTTTAAAGACTCAGTGGAGGCCTCCGACTGACTAGTCTTTACTAATTCCCTTTACTAAGAAGAAGACTGGAAAGTGCAAATTGGAGTCGCTCAGTCGTGTCCAACTCTTTGGGACCCCGTGGACTGTAGCCTACCAGGCTCCTCTGTCCATGGGATTTTCCAGGCAATAGTACTGGAGTGGGTTGCCATGAAGAGGACTAGTGAAGAGCAAATTTAGGGAAGGAGGTGAATCGCGAGTTTTATTTGGGCCATGTTCAGGATGAAAGGAGAAGGCAATGGCATCCCCACTCCAGTACGCTTCCTGGAAAATCCCATGAATGGAAGAGCCTGGTGGGCTGCAGTCCATGGGGTTGCTAAGAGCTGGATACTACTGAGTGACTTCACTTTCACTTTTCACTTTCATGCATTGGAGAAGGAAATGGCAACCCACTCCAGTGTTCTTGCCTGGAGAACCCCAGAGACGGGGGAGCCTGGTGGGCTGCCATCTATGGGGTTACACAGAGTCAGACACTACTGAAGTGACTTAGCAGCAGCAGCAGCAGCAGCAGCAGGATGAAAGGTCTCATAGATATCTATGGAGAGGTGGTAAATAAGCAGCAGAATATGTACTGGAGCTCTAAGATTAGAACAGGGCCAGACGAAAGTGGTCTGCCTTGAAATGCTTTCAGAGTCATGAGATAGACAACATGATTTCAGATGTATGGTGTCACATGAACCAATAGGACAAAATGCTTCAGGAGTTAGTGAGAAGCTTTGCAAAATGTTAGTAAGGAGGTTCCGTTATGGGATGATTGCATGAGGAGCTCTGAGGACCCACTCTCCATGGCAACACATAGTTGCTACCACATATTACCTAAAATGTCCAATTTTCAACAAAAAATGAGACATTAAAAAAAAACAGAAAAGTATGATCCATATACTGGGGAGAACAGAGGCAACAGAGATGGCATGTGTAAAGGTCCAGATATCAGATTTAATAGACTTCAAAGTGCTATTATGAATTTGTTCAATGAGTTAAAGAAAAACACACTTAAAGAAGGCAGGGATAATGATAATGTTTCATCAAAAAGAGATTATCAATGAAGAGATAAATGTTTGCAGAAAGAATCAAATGGAAATTATGGAGCTGAAAACACAATAGTTAAAATGAAAAAAAAGTCATTAGAGGGGTTTGACAGTAGATTGGTGCTGAAGAAAGGTAAGAGAATTTGAAATCATTGTAGATTTTTCAGTTGCTGAGTTGTGTCTGACTCCATGGACTGCAGCACGCCAGGCTTCCCTGTTGTTCCCTATCTCCGAGTTTGCTCAAACTTGTGTCCATGGAGTCGATGATACCATCCACCCATCTCACGTCACCCCCTTCTCCTCTTGCCCTCAATATAGATTATGTAATCTGAAAACAGAAACAGAAGAATGAATGAAAATGAACAGGGCCTTCGAGAAATGTGGGACACCAGTAAGTATACCAATTTAGGTGTAATAAGAGTCCTAGGAGAGAGTAAAAGGAGCAGAAAAAATATTTGAAGAAATTATGGCTGAAAACCCCAAATTTGCTGGAATAAAACTACATATCCAAGAAATTAGAAAACTCCAAGTATGATACATGCATAGATCCACACCAAGACAGACCATGGTAAAAATGCTGAAAGGCAAAGAAGCAATCCTGAAACTACCAGGAGAAACACGACTCGAGTCACAAGCCAGCAAGTCTTGGGGATCACCTCTTACCCTGACTTCTGAGCCCCCCGGTCGGGTCTGCTCTGCAGGTGCTGCTGAGCAGTGACGACTTCACCTTTATAACACTCTCTCCACTCATCAGTGTCTTAGTCGCTCGTGTTCAACTTTTTGCGACCCCATGGACTGTAGCCTGCTGTCCATGTAGGCCTCTGTCCATGGGATTCTCCAGGCGAGAACACTGGAGTGGATTGTTATTCCCTTCTCCAGAAGATCTTCCCAACCCAGAGACTGAACCCAGGTCTGCTGCCCTACAGGTAGATTCTTTACCACTTGAGCTATAGGGAAGCCTGGCAGTCAGGTTTGGGCACAGAATTTGTTGGGCCCAGTGCAAAATAAAAATGAGGGGCCTCATGTTCAAGATTTCTTAAGGATTTCAAGATGGTGTTAGCAAAGCATTCAAGTCAGGCTCAGGGACTATTCCGAGTGTGACACCCAAGGCATGAACCCACAGAACTGGCCATGCTTAGCTTCTCAATGTCTGTCTTCCTGGATCTTAAGAACCATGCAGCAAAGTACACAGTTGGTGTCTCTCTTGCTCATCACTGAATTCCTTTAGTTTTTCCCAGTGGCTATGGAAAGTCCTTAATTCAATTTATTTTTTGCTGAACAATAACAAAATTTTGCTTTGCTGTATGGTACTTATTACATTGTTTCACTCATAAAAGTCTCATGTTTTAGCATATTGACCCTTTCAGAAGAGTACAGATAGCTTAAGCCCAAATATTTTATATTTATATTGCAGTTCTTAAACAATTTCACCATACTTATAAATCCATTGAAAAAGAAAAAAGAAACCCATCAAACAGAATCCTACTTTTATCTGAGTTGATCTATTAGATATGCAGTTTGTAGTACTTTCATTTTACAATTACTTAGGAAGTATCCCATCATATTACACTGTTAACGTTGTCTTTAAGTAAGAACTCATCCATTTCTAGAATTAAAAATTTTTTTCCTTAATATCCTGACCACCCGCAAGGAATATGGGATCTTAGTTCCCTGACCAGGGATTGAACCTGCACTCCCTGCTTTGGCAGCTCCAAGTCTTAACCATTTGACCACCAGGGAGGACCCTAGAATTTTGAACTTTCTGATGAGTGAAAAATTGCCTTAGCTTTGGATTCCATTTACAAAGTCACCCTGCAGATGTTTCCACCTTCTATACTATACGACAGTTGTGAACAGGTAAATGTTGGTGGGTCTTTGGTTGTTCAAATTTCTCTGCCTGTTTTATATCTAATAAAATAGGGATACTACTACCTCTCTCACAAACTCTGCTAAAGAGAATTAAAGGGAGTGTCTTATATGGCACCTAGGAGAGGCCTTAACACTTAGCAGCTATACAATAGATGTTACATTTTTCTCCCACTTACAGGATAGTTTGTTGCCTTGATCGGCATGAAACACTATTGGCTTCTTTCCTAATTCACCCAAGTCTTTAATGCCTACCAAGAATCACCAGAGGTTAGGTTGTTTTTTGAAATTCTTCTGATTTAAACATGCTAATAATGAACATGTCTCATTAACCACATCTCTCTAGCATCAACTGATATTTCCTTTATATAGTAATTCACTCTGCCAAAACGTGCCTTCTGAAAAGCTAGAGTTGCAAAATTCTCACAGTGAAATTAAATGCAATGTTTCAATGCACATGTAAACCAAACAACATTTGAAAGAAAGCATTTCATTATACTTTAAAAAGATATTTAGGGACAGAAAAAGATGGCGGAGGAATAGGATGGGGAGAACACTTTCTCCCTCACTACTTCACCAAAAGAACATTTCAAAGCTGAATAAATTCCACAAAACAACTTCTGAATGCTGGCAGAGGACATCAGGCATCCAGCAAAGCAGATCATTGGCTTCAAAAACAGGTAGGAATAAATATAAGGGACGAGAAAAGAGACAAAGGAGGTAGGGAGGGAGCCCC
>SJYW01033628.1:142411-165431 GCA_006410735.1 Raphicerus campestris
GGTGGGAGGGAGGGGGTGCTGCTGGCTCCCTCCCCCACGGCCAGCAGCCTTGCGGCGGGGCTGGCACTGTGGCGAGACTTAGGTGCCCGCTGGAAGATGCCTTCACGTTTCTTCCTGTCTTCCTTGGGCACCGGGTCTTCGGGAGCCTGTGCTTTCGTGAGCTCTCTTATGTCCAAGCCCAGAGCCACCGATGCCAGCAGCATGGTGCAGCCATACAGAGCAGACTCCGTTTTCTTTCTCTGCGGGGATCTGCTCAGAGTGTTTGGAGGGGTCCCCTGAGGAGTGTCGGCAGCAGGGCTCACTGGGGTTCCCTCCTCCCAGCTTTCAGGTTCCACTGGGTTCTCTCTCTGGCCATCTTTCCAAAGAGGTAGATCGATGTAGGCCTGAGTTAGCGATTTTATCTGCTTTGGTTTTCTGTGTTCCAATCCATCGGGGGCAAGTTTTGGCTCTTCACAAGCACCTACATTGAAGGATAAACACACACATGCTAGGACCATTTTCCAGCAAAAACCATGAAAACTACACTGTAACACAAAGCTGAAATCTAATAAACACATATTCTACATCATGACCGTGGAGTCCTTTTCAGTTTAGCAAATGGTTCGTCCAGGAGGACCTTGCAGAAGGGGTATCCAGGGTGCTATGACTCAGGCTCCCTGCAGAGGGGCCTGCAGGGGCATTTGCAAGCCCTGAAACCAAGGCAAACATGATCAAGATCTGCGTAAGATCACACTGTCCTTTTGGGAGTCACTTAGGCATTCGGGAGACGCTGAAGGCTTGCTAGGCACCAGGCACTGCAAGTAGAGTGGTGAACACAACAGATAAACTTTTTGGCTTTGAGTTGACATTCTAATTTGTGGGTGATGACACATATATTATGGGTTCCATGTAGACAAATAAGAATTTTAGATAAGAGTGGTGAATAGGGAGAGAGGTTCAAGAGGGAGGGGACAGGTATAGCTATGACAGATTCATGTTGGTATATGGTAGAAGCCAACACAATATTGCAAAGCAATTATCCTCCAACTGGAAATCAAAAAATCAAAAATAAAAACACAACCAAAAATGTTATGGGGAAAATGGTGGAGCAAAATAAAATAAAATAAAATAAGGCCGCTTGAATTTCTGGTTTGTGTCACTTTCACCCTACCATTTTTTTTCTGAATTTCCTTCATGTGCTTTTGCATGCTTTTCTTTCTTAAAAAATAAAAGAAAAATCTGCCTCATAAAGAAAAAAAACAGTGATAAATAAATAAAAACAGGTACTGAGGGCTGGGCGAAGATACCACTTCAGCTGAGGTGGTCAAGGAAGGCTTTCCGGAAATTCTTGAGCTGAGACACAAACTCACAGAAGCACCAGGGCACACAGATGGGAGGTGGGAGGGGGCCTTCAGGCAGCACAGACAGTGTGAACCCTTTGCTCACTGACCCTTCCAGTGGACTACAGGGTTAACTTCATGGAGACCCAGCTGGGTCAGCTACATAAATCCTTTTATTTCCTCCAGTGACCTGTGGAGGAGTTATTAATAGGATCAAAATATTCTAAGAAAGAATAAAAACATTAAAAAAAAAGGAGGACTATCCAGTCACAAATAATGAAGCATGTACTGTAGAAATAACAGTTTTGTGACTACTGATTGCCCTTCATGACTCCCCAAATGACATTTGATGGTGCACTGCAGTATATAGTGAGAGAGCCTCTTGCCTTTATAGGCAAGACACAGTCAGCACACAGTAACGAATCTGGTGTCAGAAAGTGCTTATCTAGGATTCAGAGAGGACCTGCCTCTGTTTACCTGAATGCATTTGTGGAGATATTTAGGCTGAAACCACATGCTTGTGATAACACAGAAGAAGAAAACTAACCATGAACAGTGAGTGATAAGGTGCGTGCAAAATTGAACATAGCAGTAATAATAAATTCAAGACATCTACACCACGTTTAGCTAAAGCATCTTTCCTTTGATCACAGTATCAAAGAGCTGTCTTAAGTTGTTGAGGGTAAAGACCAATTTTGTCTTCTTTGGTGATAGCCATCATTGAGGCTAACATCATTCAACAACTACCGTATCTTTTCAATCTTTTAATATCTGAACACTGAACAGGAATGTTGAATACTGAAAGCAATGATGACTTACTTAAATTAGAGATTCCAATGTAACACTCTCCAGCAGTAGTTTTCCACAGCTAACTAGCTTGACAATATTTTATCATGTCGTAGGGTGGGAATACAATCTCAGCAGAATTTCAGGGTGCTTACATTTTCATATTTACTATTTCCTATACTAAATTAATTTGGATCTATCTAATTATTATACTAGTTTTTCTGTAAAAGAATAGGAGTTACAAATCCCTGGTAAACAATGTGGAGCCTGACGATTACTTTCCGCCATGAACACTGCCAGGACAGAAGATAAGTGTTGAGCTCAGCGTAGCCCCACTACCACTCTGACGCTGCTAACCTTTCTGACATCACTTCCAGAGCACTCACATGCTAAGTCTGTTTCCTGAAACCCATTTACCTGGCTGGTCCCCAAATAATGAAGCCAATGGCATGGTTTTCTGATTTTTTATTAATATGGTTGACCAAGGACTGTTGCCATCTGAGAGAGGTCTTATCCTACAAGAGAAAAATGTTTATTTTGAAATAATAGAACCACATGAACACAAACTAGGTTTTGGTAAATACACACTAACAAGATTTTTAGGTAGTAAAGAGAACACATTTGGATTCTGTGTTTTAAAGAGCTAACAAAGTACAAATAAAACCTTAACATGAGATGTAAAACATTTTTTAAACTGCTTAACCAAATAATAATTAATTAGCATGATAAGCCCATCCTAGAAATTAACTTGATATTCAGGTATCTTTGTATTACTCTAATTGCTTTTTAAAAGGTAAGCCTGGCCAATGCAACATGTAAAAGGCCCTGATAAAATAACTAAGTAAAAAAGCACTGCTCTGCGTCACAGTGCACACTGAAATACCACCAGATGTCACACGTGTACCTTTCTTTGCAATCAGTTCTTTCTTTCATTTGAATCGAATTTGGACCCCAGGTACAACCCTTTTTCTTGAAATTCCTTTTTATATCTTCAAATTCTTCTTGTCGACAGACGGTGTTTCTGCCCCAAGTTTTATTGCTTTCATCTGAGGTCACTAAACAGAGAGCATCACTCATTAACCAATCACAATTTTTTAAGTTTTAGGATGAATCAAATCAGTTGTAAAACTATCTTACTCAAAGTGTATAGATGATGGAGAAACATGAAAACAATGAAGAAATTATTTCTTTCACGCTACTCAAGGCAAATGTCTGTCTCTATTCATAACAGTAAGAAAAGTAAAAGGTAAACTTGAGGTAGCCACAAAGGGCTGATTATTTATTTATCTATGCATTTAACATGATGCAATAGTTAGGACTTCATTTTACTTGGGAGAAAAAGAAAAAGGCAAATTGAACATTTAACTTAGTACTTAATTTTTTAACCAAATCCCAAGTTTAGAACCTAAGGAACAAAGGTCTATTTTGAAGCTATAATTTCAGCCACTATTTCATTAGTCATCACAACTGTTTGGCTACAATTACCTTTTAAAACCTGAACATATGCAAGTTTTCCCACATCTTGCCTTATTTCATCCCCTTGTGGGGAGGTTTACATTCACGTCTGACCTCCACCCGTTGCTGACACACACATGTGACACGCAACTGCCTCCTCCCGCAGCCCCTCGCTGCTTGAGAGCCATGGGGAGAGTGGCTGCTGTTACTACACACTTAGAAAACAATCCTGTCACACACCAGAGGCGATAGAAACACAGCTGAAAGCATTATGACGTCTGCACAGGGGGTAGAAATCTACACTTTGGGTCTAACTGAAACTCGCACAAAACCATTGTAAGTTGAAAATGTAGTTAATACACCTGACCTACCAAACATGGCTTAGCCCAGCCCACCTTAAACATGCCCATGTACCCCCATGGCTGATTCATGTCAATGTACAGCAAAAACCACTACAATACTGCAAAGCGATTAGCCTCCAATTAAAATGAATTAATCAATTTAAAAAATGTGCTTAGAAGAGTTACTGTGTTTGTTTAGCTGCCAAGTTGTATACAACTCTTCTGTGACCCCAAAGACTGCAGCCCTGCAGGCTTTTCTGCCCATGGGGTTCCCAGGCAAGAATTCTGGAGTGGGAGGCCTTTTCCTTTCCCAGGAGATCTTTCCGATCCAGGGAATGAACTCGTGCCACCCGCATGGCAGCCAGATTCTGCATCATCTGAGCCACCTGGGAAACCCGCTTAGAACAGCCACATCAGTCTGCAGTTAGCAAAATCATCTAATGCAAAGCCTATTTTATACTAAAATTAAATAACTCGTGTGAGATGAGATGGCTGGATGGCATCACGGACTCGATGAACGTGAGTCTGAGTGAACTCCGGGAGATGGTGATGGACAGGGAGGCCTGGCGTGCTGTGATTCATGGTGTCGCAAAGAGTCGGACATGACTGAGCAACTGAACTGAACTGAAATATCTCGTGTAACTTACAGAATCCAGCAGTGAAAGTGAAAAGCAGAGTAGCTGTGAGTATATGGCTTATTCCTCCTCATGACGGCAGGGCTGACCAGGAGCCCAGCGTCTTGAGAGAGGATGGTACCCTGCATCACTCCTCAGGAAAAGATCAAAATTCAAAGTATGGTTTGCACTGAATGTGAATCACTTTAAAACCATCATAAAGTCAAAAAACCCTAAGTTGAATTACCCTAACATGGGGAGGCCATGTGCATTAGGTTGGTCAAAACACACCAAATGAGAGCTAAATCCCAAAAACCAGAATACTGTCTTCTTTACAAAACAACTGGAAGTAACCACAAATTCTGGATTTTAGTTTTCAAAACATCCACAAGTATGCTACTGATGTAATTAGGTTATACAAACATCGCAGGTACAGGCTTCACAAAATCTTTTAAGTCTCGAGATCTTATTTCAGTTTCTACTCTGTGGCCTGGTAACATCACCAACTGTGTAGAATCTAAAAATCATTTACTATGAAAATAAGAAAATTAGACTAAGGAGAAAATTTTGATTTTCAAATAGTTATGATACCTCCTGTATTTCGCATGCCTAGAAACCACTTATAAAAACATGTCTGCTTACATTAAATCAAAGTCGACTAGTGACAGAAACCCACCCAGAAGACCACACAGGGGAGAAAGCTTACGTTGTATTGCTCGGAGTCGGGGGATCACTGTGGGGCTGCTGGGGGGGCTGGAGCTGCTGCTGTTCAGACTTCTTCGTTTGTCCAGGTTGGGGGAGGCCTGTACGGTGATTTTGTGCTGGAAGTCTGTTGGACATAGGGAGAAAAAAGAGAACTGAGATTTGATGGTTTTAGGTGATTTTCATAGTCCCGTTTTCGGTATGTGGCAATAAAAGCAGAAATTGCCAGACAGTAAGAATATGGTATGTCTCAGATCTGTTCATGGTTTCTTCTCTTTCATTCAGCATTCAAGTCCATAAACAATGACTCAGAATCTTGATACATTAGGCGGCACCCTGAGACACACAGACACACAAGGAAATCAACTATTACTGAGCATCTGGAGAAACCAACAGTCTTCTGCGAAAAAGAGTTTCCTTCATTCAGTCTGACACATTTGAAATGAAACTGAAAGAGGAGACACCCTGGGTTAAATGAGCCCTGGTTCTGTCACTAACTGTGGACCCCAAGCCAGCAAGGAGCCTCTTGGAGTTGGTTTCCGAGGCTTTTGGCTAGTATAGCAGACACCACGATGGGGTTGCCGTGGTGATTAAAACAGAAAACGTACATTACGTGGGGTTCAGAACATGCTATCCCAACATTTACTCCTTTCTGTTGTTGTTTAGCTGCTCAGTCATGTCCAACTCTTTGTGACCCCATGGACTGTAGCCCTCCAGGCTCCTCTGCTGGTGGGATTTCCCAGGCAAGAACACTGGAGTGGGTTGCCATTTCTTCCTCCCTGGGATCCTCCTGACCCAGGGATCAAACTCCAGGCAGATTCTTTACCACTGAGCCATCAAGGAAGCCACATTTACTCCTTAACCTGTTACATTTCTACAAGACAGTTCACTCTTCATCAACATAGCATGGAAATATTCAGGTCTGGTTTTTTGGGGTATTCATTTCCTTATGCAGGCTCCCATGTCACAGAAACCTGTATTAAACACATTTTTATGCCTTTCCCCTGTTGATTTGGCTTTGTCAGTTTCAT
Source organism: Raphicerus campestris (assembly GCA_006410735.1). NCBI lineage: Eukaryota > Metazoa > Chordata > Mammalia > Artiodactyla > Bovidae > Raphicerus > Raphicerus campestris. Next base: position 148,660 of record SJYW01033628.1, read on the forward strand.
CTTCAGACCCAGTCAGGGTCAAGTGAAACTCCCCCAGCCTAAAGTTAAAAGTGTTTTGTGGCTAAGGTACCTATTATCTAACTGTGATACAGTTAGATACAGGCCAGATGAAATGCCAAGAACTATGGGAACATATGAAAGAAAAGTAACATTACCAGGGGAAAGAAAACTTTGTAAACTGTCAGAAAAAGTATTGAAAACTTAGAAGCAGGAAAAAGAAATGACTGGGTATTCTTTCATTGTGGTGTCGAGTTTTACCTCTGATTAATTTTCTATTGATGGGGCTATTTTTACAACTCAGTAGAGACAAAGGCTAACTTGTAGATTTTGTTTGGTGATGATGCAAATAATTTTTGCCTGGTGTGAAAGAAAATCCCAAAGGTTATTATTTATTGCCATAATGGGCATTAACCAAGTTTGTATTTAGCCTAGCAATCGAATGCTAATATTTCTTTATTAAATTGACCGTAAATACTAAGCTCCTCAAATTCCCATGTGAACCAGTTTACATGGGTTCCCCATTAATATTAATTAATCAATATTAATTATTAGTTAAATAAAATCTTTGACATGTTCTTTTATATTTGTAAGAAAGCTATAATTTACCTTATTGTATAAAATAATTACACTTTAAAGAACCACATGGTATTGAATGAGGAGTTTGAATCTGGTAGGCAAGACAGTTATTCAATTACTTATGTTAGAAATCTGAAGCTTTCCTTGATATTGTGTTCTCCCTGACCTTCCACATCTAGTCAAACACAAAATATCTTGTAAATTCTGTTCTGTATTCTTCTTAGAGCTATTGTTGAGAAATTTCTATTCCAGGTTCTGGAGTCAGCAAATTCCACATGTGAAGCCCAACTTACCACTTACTAGCCACATGAATTTGGGGAAAGTAACTTCATCTCTGTAAGTCACAGCATCTTCATTGACAAAAATGGGAAAAAGAATGATTCCTACTCCACAGGACAGTTAGGTAGACTTAAATACAATGAAGTACAGAAAGTACTTGGGTTTCCCAAGTGGCTCAGAGGTAAAGAATCCTTCTGCCAATGCAGGAGACTCAGGTTCCATCTCTGGAGGAGGAAACTGGCAACCCACTCCAGTATTCTCGCCTGGGAAATCCCATGGACAGAGGGGCCTGATGAGTACAGCCCATAGGGTCACAAGAGAGCTGATGTGACTGAGTGACTAAGCATGTACTCAGCACACATTAATGACCCTTCTTGTTCTCTGCATCTCCACTACCATCATTTCACGCTGCGGCTACTACAGTCCTTTGGTCTATCTTCCAGCAACTCCGCTGGACCCCTCTGCTCTACCTCACAGCAGCATGAGGCGTGCTTGCTTATTCATTTATTCACGGCTGTGGAGGTCTCTGCTGCAGCATGGATGCAGCAGTTGTGGCACAAAGGCTTAGATGCTACAAGGCATGTGGGATCTTAGTTCCCCAACCAGGGGTTGAACCCACACCCCCTGCACTGGAAGGCAGATCTTAACCACCGGACCACCAGGGAAGTCTCCAGGGACATGCCTGTCATTCCCTGCTTAAAGTCCTTTGAAGGGTTCTCATCATTCTTAAAATTATAGATCGAAATCATAACATCCCCTCTAAGTCCCTGCAAATCTGATCTGGCTTGTTTGTGCCACCCCTGTTCTCCCATCACTCACCATGATCTAGACAAGAGGACAGCAGGCTTTTCCTAAGTGCCACACAGTAAATACTGCAGTTTCTATGAGCCACATGGTCTGCTGAAGGAGCAGGAAAACATTCCAACAAAAACATAAAGGCGTGTGTTCCAGTGCAACGCTGCTATGGACGCTGCAGTTTACCTTTCCTGCAAGATTCACGGGTCAGAAAATCTTCTTTTCTAGTATTTAAAGTGTATAAATCGCTCTTTGCTTTGGGCTACAGGAAAGAGGTGCGAGGTTGAATGTGGACCAGCAGGTAGAGTCAAGCCATAATGGTCTTTCTTCAATTCCTGAAAGAAACAAAACTTCTTCCCATGTGCTTCCTGCCTGTTCTCTGGCTTCCCTTCATTGGTGGGGCTTCCGAGGTAGCTCAGCGGTAAAGAATCTGCCTGCTAATGCAGGAGATGTGGGTTTGATTCCTGGTTGGGTCAGGAAGATTCCCTTGAGTAGAAAATGGCAACCCACTCCAGTATTCTTGCCTGGGAAATCCCATGGACAGAGGAGTCTGATGTGCTCTAGTCCATGGGGTTGCAAAAAGTCCAACATGACTGAGCATGCATGCCAGGTCACATATTTGGCAAATTCCTACTTTGAGTCTCAATTTAACTTTTTCTTCTTGGGGAAGCTAGTTGTGATTGCCTTAGTCTAGGAGACATTGCTCTACTAATCACTGTCACGTGACTTTTCCTTCAGAGTAATTAATAATTACAGCCAAAACAAAAGAACATTTGTTTAATCATTAGCTTAAGACTCACCCCCCCCAGTACAAGGTCAATTCTCCATTGGGAGGGTTGTCAGTCGCCATCACTAATGGCACAGGGCCACGCACAGGAGATGCTGAGCGACTCTTGGCTGAATGAGTGTTTCCTCTGTTTGAGATTACAGTATCCATGAGGGCAGAGATCATGTTCCGAAGACAATGCAGATGGAAGTGAAGTGCCAGATGGGAGCTCTGTCCCCTTCCCATTTAAGAAAGAATGATCTGACAGGCAAAGCAGCTTAAGAAAGGGAAAGAATTGGTGCAAGAAAACAGTTCATCAGAACAGACATCTAACTGAACTAGGGGGAAGGGAAATAAGTAGGAAAAGAAAGAAACAGTCTCACCCAAAGAGATGAAACAATTTAGGCCGAAGAGCTTTATAAAGGTTCGGCTAGCCCGGTGGCTCAGTGGTAAAGAACCCAGCTGCAGTGCAGGAGCTGCGGTAAATGTGGGCTTGACCGCTGGGTCAGGAAGACCCCCTGGAGTAGGACACGGCAACCCACTCCAGTATTCTTGCCTGGAAAATCCCATGGACAGAGGAGCCTGGTGGGCTACAGTTCATGGGGTCACAAAGAGTCAGACACGACTGAGCACATACAAGCACATGGAAGATTTTACAGCGAGAGGAGCCTGCAGCCCAGAGTGGAAGGCATGCCTGCTCGCGCAGGCCTCAGAGCCAGAATCACAGAACCAGGCCACAGCATCTGAATGGCAAACCTCGAAGGACGAGTGATGGGGGAGGAGAGGCGGCAGGCACAGGTCAGGGAGCCACCACGGAAAACTTTACGCCAAAGGTGGTTGCAAAGGCACAAGACGGGATCTCAATGATACCTAAGATTCAGAGTGCTTTTGGTCTTCTGAAAAAAACCAAATGCTTGTACTCAGGGGAAAAAAAAAAGAGCACTCTGTGCTTTAAACATGAACAAAACATTCTTTATGATAAACATCCTGTTCCTACGAAACAGAGAAAGGTTGATTCTATCCCAGGTGCAGATTGAGGAAAACTCAGGCTGAACTGTTAAGGGGTCCTGGCTGATGTCCAGTGTTTTTCTGGACTGCTTGCTAGACCTGTTCTCAAGGTATCTGCTCATGGCAGATTATCATGTGGTTCACAGGCTTTTGATTGAACCTGCATATTTTCACTGGCAATATTTATGTTTCATGAGGGACACTGACACGGCTCAGTGGGAATCCTCATTTTACACTAAAAGTTTCAGTATTCATTGAAAAGTCCTTTGGGGGCTTCTGCCTTCTCTCCCTAGGCACGTACACACGCTTGCTCACATTCACGCACACNCATGCATATTAAGAACCAGTTTGTAGGAGTCTCAGATACATCTCTAAGAAATTCCTTAAGCTAGATAGACATGGAAAAATTCCTGCAAAAGGGATTTAAGTAGTTTGTAGCTGGAAAAATAAGTAACACCACCCTCCAATCTGTCATCTACCAGCTGTTTCTTCCTTAAAAATGTATCATGAAATACTAAAATCTGGTAACTCAAAGAATTTTCTAACAGATCATAATATTGGAATCCACTAACTCTCTTGAATGTAAGGTACAAATAACTGCTTTCTCCACTGAGCAAAACCACTGAAGGAGAAAAATAATTGTTTTTATAGTTCTGATTCTTTTCTGTGGGTCTTTGGATGCGCGTCCTACTTCGGGATACTGTGTAAGTAAACTCTGTGTGTGTGTGTTGGTGAGGTGGCTTGTAGAGTCGGGGGATTCTAATGAGTTTCCATGGAGGTACCAGTGTCACAGTGATGTAGCACCATCTTGTGGGCAGGAGAAGTAAATACCACCCTAAATTATAGAAACTGCGTTTCATGCCTGTAAAATGGATTAGGATTATAGCAATAGATTTTGAGGTTATGTTTTAACTAGAATCTTTTATTAAGTGGCACAAGGTAAAAAAAAATGTGACTAAAATGACCCCTTTATTCCCTCTATTCTCAGAAACAGAAAAGAGAACTACTACTATCCAGGAATCATACAAATCCAGCAAAACTATTCGAATATATTCACTTCGTGCTGAATAATGCAAGGTANCTCTTCAATAAGTGGTGCTGGGGAAAACGGACAGAGCTGTCTAGGTTTTACACATAGCTGTCGTAAAAGAATGAAGTTAGAACTCTTCCTAACACCATACACAAAAATAAACTCAAAATGGATTAAAGCTCTAAATGCAAGCATGCATATTAAGAACCAGTTTGTAGGAGTCTCAGATACATCTCTAAGAAATTCCTTAAGCTAGATAGACATGGAAAAATTCCTGCAAAAGGGATTTAAGTAGTTTGTAGCTGGAAAAATAAGTAACACCACCCTCCAATCTGTCATCTACCAGCTGTTTCTTCCTTAAAAATGTATCATGAAATACTAAAATCTGGTAACTCAAAGAATTTTCTAACAGATCATAATATTGGAATCCACTAACTCTCTTGAATGTAAGGTACAAATAACTGCTTTCTCCACTGAGCAAAACCACTGAAGGAGAAAAATAATTGTTTTTATAGTTCTGATTCTTTTCTGTGGGTCTTTGGATGCGCGTCCTACTTCGGGATACTGTGTAAGTAAACTCTGTGTGTGTGTGTTGGTGAGGTGGCTTGTAGAGTCGGGGGATTCTAATGAGTTTCCATGGAGGTACCAGTGTCACAGTGATGTAGCACCATCTTGTGGGCAGGAGAAGTAAATACCACCCTAAATTATAGAAACTGCGTTTCATGCCTGTAAAATGGATTAGGATTATAGCAATAGATTTTGAGGTTATGTTTTAACTAGAATCTTTTATTAAGTGGCACAAGGTAAAAAAAAATGTGACTAAAATGACCCCTTTATTCCCTCTATTCTCAGAAACAGAAAAGAGAACTACTACTATCCAGGAATCATACAAATCCAGCAAAACTATTCGAATATATTCACTTCGTGCTGAATAATGCAAGGTACCAGCCACATAAAATTTGAGAAGAAGAACCCCAGGAATTCTGTGACTTTGTTTAATCACTCTGTCATGAAGATTTAAGAATCACTGGAATGATTTCATTGTTTCTCCCAAGTTTCTTTCCCATCAATTTCTAATTAGCTCCCTTCTCCAAAGTTTCCCCAGGGAATCAGTGAATATTAATTATGGTAATATGGTCACAACACAGATAGAAGAACACTGATATAGCTCAGGACTAGAGAAGACTGTTTCTAGAAGACTAGAAACACACGGAATGCCTCTCTGAATTTGTTTATTGTCTATATCAAAAGCAGAAAGAAGCCTTACCTTAAACAAAATAGACCATTTTAAAGTATGTCTGACATATCAGACAGTCCAGTGAGTTGTCTTCCAAGGTACACTTTGGCTAAAAGCAAACATTAGAAGAGAACCTGGAAAAGCACCTTTTTTTTGTTCCCAAAGAGGTCAAAGGTAAAATGAATGAGGACCACATAGCCAGTTCTCACCTCATCAAACCACTTAATCAATGATGCATATTCTGTGTACTTCTGACTACCGCACAACAGCAATTTTCTGATCAATTAAGGACTTCTTCTGTAACCAAAGAGGTCACAATATGTAGCAAGCTGCAAGGATTTTGTAGTAAGTATCTTTACAAGACAATGTATACATATTTTATATAAAACAAAACTCCTGTTACTGTCATTTAAATCAAATTTCCACACTATTACCAAGCATCTCAGGAAAACACTGGAATCTGTAAAGAGCACTCTAAAATGTCATACATATATAGAAAGACAGATGCATCCAGATGTATACACACTGACTGTGTGTTCCCTATAGGCCGGGCTGCCTAGGAGGCTCAACAGTAAAGAATCCACCTGCCAAGCAGAAGGCATATGAGACTCAGGTTCGATCCCTGGGTCAGGAAGATCCCCTGACCAGGAGAAGGAAATGGCAGCCCACTCCAGTATTCTTGCCTGGGAAATCCCATGGACAGAGGAGCCTGATGGGCTACAGTCCATGGGGTGGACTGTAGAGTTCGACTTGGACTTGACTGAAGCAACTAACACCAACCCTATAGGGGCAGCCAGCTCTTGCTCTGTCATCATCCCTCCCTGCGAGAAAACTACTGCAAAACACAGAAGGACATCTGATATTACCTCAATCAAAGTGCAACACGTGACATCAAAGAACTTGACTTTATGAACTGACGTATGTTTGCTGTTTTGTATTCTGTTTAGTTTCTGCCAGCATGTAATCCATTTCGGTTCAGTCGCTCAGTCGTGTCCGACTCTTTGCAGTCCCATGAACGGAAGCACGCCAGGCCTCCCTGTCCATCACCCACTCCTGGAGTTCACTCAAACTCATGGCCATCGAGTCGGTGATGCTATCCAGCCATCTCATCCTCTGTTGTCCCCTTTTCCTCCTGCCTCCAATCTTTCCCAGCATCAGGGTCTTTTCTAATTAGTCAGTTCTTTGTAATCCATTTATGTTATATCGCAATGATTTAAAATATTTTTTAAAAGGTTGCCTAGAATTACTGGTTTACTTCCCTCGTGGCTCAGCTGGTAAAGAATCTGCCTGCAGTATGGGAGACCTGGGTTTGATCCCTGAGTTGGGAAGATCCCCTGGAGAACGGAATGGCTACCCACTCCAGTATTCTGGCCGGGAGAATTCCATGGCATACAGTCCATGGGGTTGCAAAGAGTTGGACGTGACTGACCAACTTTAACTTTCACTTTTATACCTCAACGATTTTGAACCCTTAGATGAAGGTGGGTGGTCATCGAGGCACAGAATATACTTTGCTAAGGGTGCGAATGGCAACCTCAGTGCCCCGGATAACAGCCAGCTCCTTGTGGAAGCAAGAAATTGATGTTCAGATTTTAAAAGTAACTGTAGCCTAACAATTGTGATGATTAATGAAAAGTTCGCTTGAATTACCTATCTTAAAATATACCTGTTGCTTAGTTTCAAACTTTGATTTGATTAAAAAATTAAGTACAAAGTTTAAGTTAAATGTTCCATTTGACTTATTCCCCTCCCCCTTCCCAAAAAACCCCAAAATCCTAAACTGTTTTATCATGCTAATCACATAGATAAATAATCAGCTCTTTCCTGCTAATTTGAGTTCGTATCTTTCTGTGTACTCCACTTTTCTTGCTATTAGGATTACAGACAGAAATTTGCCACTGGTGGAGGTCAAAGAAATCATTCCATGGCTTTTGTTCTTGATTGTTTCAGTATTTTGAGTAAGATGTGTTTGTTCTGGATTTTCACCATGGTGTGTAGTGCTGGTTCAATGCAATCAGCTAAAGAGAAATTCCGCTTTGATTTCCAAAGGAGTGAACAATAATGTCATTAACAGGAAAGGATGCCTGCAGTCAGACACACTGCTTCCCAGGCTGCTTCACACGTGAACACTCACTAGGTCGTTACATTCTGACCACGAACTGAAGCAAGAGGTGAAGATGCTCAGTCATAAGATCTCACTCCCCCACCTCTGATGAAACAAAGAAGCAGACAGGAGGGACGACCGCGTAAGTCTGAGGGGACGTCGGGGCGGGACCATACCTGAAGGTAAACTGATGCGATGGCCGTCTCTGAGCTTCAGGCGGCCCCTCTTAAATTTGCCCTTCCTCTTCTTGACGTTGGGCTTCTCCTGATTCAGCTGGAAGATGAGGATGTTGAGCTCTCGCTCCAGCACGTCGATCTCCCGCTCGGCCAGCTGCTGCTCCCGCCGCCGGAGCAGCTCCTCCTGCGACTTCTGCTGCAGGGCGGCCCGAGTCAGCTCCTCCTCGCGGGAGCGCAGCTCCTGCCGCCGGGACAGGGGACAGGATCAAGGTCACTGCAGGCCTCCCGGAGCCTCCCCACGGCCAAGACAGGCCAAGCTAGACCTCAGCTCGCCAGGGTCTCACACAGGCTCCATCTGGCAATTCTGGGGTGTTTCTGCTTTGTTTTGGGGGTGGGGGTAGGGAGCAGAATGGCTTATTTAATCCATGGCTCTTATTTGTATGGAGAAGGCAATGACACCCCACTCCAGTACTCTTGCCTGGAAAATCCCATGGACAGAAGAGCCTGGTGGGCTGCAGTCCATGGGGTCGCTAAGAGTCAGACAAGACTGAGCGACTTCACTTTCACTTTTCACTTTCATGCGTTGGAGAAGGAAATGGCAACCCACTCCAGTGTTCTTGCCTGGAGAATCCCAGAGATGGGGGAGCCTGGTGGGCTGCCATCTATGGGGTTGCACAGAGTCGGACACGACTGAAGCGACTTAGCAGCAGCAGCTTATTTGTATTAGGGGCAATTAGCATAATTAAGTAGTGGGTTTTGAGTCTCACCAGGTGCTGGATGGTAAAGAACCCAACTGCCAATGCAGGAGACTTAAGAGATGCAGGGTCAATCCCTGGGTGGGGAAGTCCCGGGAGGAGGGCATGGCAACCCACTCCAGTATTCTTGCCTGGAGAGTCCCATGGACAGAGGAGCCTGGAGGGCTACATTAACAGTTGCAGAAAGTTGGGCACAACTGAAGTGACAGCAGAGCACCATCAGGTGTTGGGTTTTGTACCTCACCAGGTGGTTTCTCAGATCTGCCCTTCTTCCCGGAAGGTTCTTTTTGAAAGTTTTATCCACCTTTTTCAAAGCCCAACTCAGAAGAAGGCAGGGAAGCTTCCCCCTGGGCTGAGGCACATCCTATCCACGGGATGCATGCAGGGCACCCGGCTGCAAGCTCAGGTGTGAAGGGTGTCAAGCTGGGGGCCACGATCCCATCCGTCCATGGCCCTTCTAGTTTTATGACCCAAGAAGAGGCATCACACGTCTTTACACCCGAATGTAAAGGCTCTCTCTGTCTCTGGCCTTTACAATCACCTGACACTCAAAATGTACATCAACACACAGCAGCCAGGTACTGATGTGAAGGGCCCATTTGAAGAAGACCCAGAACTCTACTCAGTGACCTACATGGGAAGGAAATCTTAAAAAGAGGGGATATAAGCATACTATAGCTGGTCACTGTATTGTACAGGAGAAACTAACACAACATTACTTCAATAAAAATTAGGGGGGAAAAAAGGCCCATTAAAGCCAAAAGGGAAAGCTTGATTAATTTTAAGGAAAATTCTTCTAGTCACCGAAGACTGCAGCAGGTCAGATTTCTTTCTTTAGGGATTTCCTTAGGGTATTTAAGAATTTGCTTAGGGAATTAACAGGCTTCCCTAGTGGCTGAAATGGTAAAGCGTCTGCCCGCAATGCGGGTAGACCCGGGTTCAATTCCTGGGTCGGGACGATCCCCTGGAGAAGCAAATGGCAATCTACTCCAGTACTCTTGCCTGGAAAATCCCACGGACGGAGGAGCCTGATAGGCTACAGTCCATGGGGTTGCAAAGAGTTGGACACGACTGAGCGACTTCACTTCACTTACAGAATTAACACATTGTGGTGGAGAGACTAAGGGGAAAAACAAAGCTAATATGGCAGGAGTCAGGTGAAGGCCCATCAGAAATGAAAATGCGACAGCTCTAAAAGGATAAGCCACTGGAAAATACAGTCAGTNCTTGCCTGGAAAATCCCATGGACGGAGGAGCCTGATAGGCTATAGTCCATGGGGTTGCAAAGAGTTGGACACGACTGAGCGACTTCACTTCACTTAAAGAATTAACACATTGTGGTGGAGAGACTAAGGGGAAAAACAAAGCTAATGTGGCAGGAGTCAGGTGAAGGCCCATCAGAAATGAAAATGCGACAGCTCTAAAAGGATAAGCCACTGGAAAATACAGTCAGTCCACAGAGGAATTTTTAGGATTCCGTGGATGGATGGAAACTGTCGCTTCACACACAGATGTCATGAATTAGCTAACAAAAGTCCCTCTGTCATGACACTTACTGATTAAAATATAACTTCCTCTCAGTTTTGGTTTTAGAATTATTGAACTGGTAAGAAATAAAAATTTATGAAGAATACTTTTATTCCTATTATTCAAAGACTTATTCAATAGTAAAACTGAGAACTCTACAGTTTTTAATCCACATCCCCATTCTTATTTCATTTCTGTAGTGTTCCGTTCTTTATCAGAGACGTAACTACCTCTTTTGGTGCTGAACTGCTTTCTCTTGTAGACTACCCTGCCATAAATCAAGCATTCACATAGAAAGCCAGGCATTTGCAAACTTTTATTTACACTGCACCAGACAAGTTCAATCTTAGAATGTGTGTCTTAGTCAGCTGTGTCTGACTCTTTGAGATCCCATGGACTGTAGCCCACCAGGCTCCTCTGCCCATGGAATTCTCCTCTAGGCAAGAATACTGGAATTGGTAGCCATTCCCTTATCCAGGGGATCTACCTGACCCAAGGATCAAACCTGAGTCTCCTGCACTGCAGACAGGTTCTTTACCATCTGAGCCACCAGGGAAGCCCAGATCCTAATGCCAAAAACTTTGTGAGAAACTCCACCTTCTCAGGCAGAGCCTTGGGTGGTGAACAGAGAGAGCTACAAGCTTGGTGTGAACATGTCACACTTCATATGAGCAGGCCACACTTTCCAGAGGCCACCTCAAAAGTACTGATGTGAAGAAACACTGCAAGACAGAGGCTCATGGAAAGAAGGAGAGTTGAGCCATGCGACTGGAGTCATAAGGGAAAATAAATATGGAGGAGCATCCTCCGGCAAATGAATAAGGTAATAGCAAGAAAAGAAGGAGAGTCCTAAAAATAAAGGATCAATTCTGACCTTACGGTAATTCTACCAAAGTAGACCGAAACTCACCTTTGAAACATTCCTTCAATTTTTCTTTCTAAACAAATTTCATAAACAAAATGATGAGAGAAATGATTTCCTTAAGACTAATCACTATTCAAATCAGTTCTGCTAATATGTATCAGCTGATTTATGAGGAGAGACCAGTATTTCTTCATTATATTGCGCCAAATATAAATAACTATTTATTACTTGAAAAGAAAAAAGAAAGAAGAAGGAAATACTAGCTGTTTAAAACAATTCAGAATCCATTATTTAACTAGCAGCTTTACAGTTTGTTCAAACTAGAGGTTTTACTATAGTGTATTTGGGGACAGAGGATCATTCCAGTCAACTTAACTCATTACTGTCTGCCCTTCTGTTAAGATATTACTTTTGAGGGATGTAGATAACAACTCAATTAACTATTGTGGAATGAAATGGCATAAGGAAGAGATAAAGGCTGTAAATGGACTTAGGCTTTTTGTGTTATTGCTACAGTAACTGAATAAGAAACCATTTTTAATTCCAGCTCTCAAACTAAAGTGTAAACCCCTGTGCAGTGACTTTATAAATTAAAAAAAAAAAAAGTCACTTGGTTCATAAGACTTCATAAAAGAAAAAAATAAGATCAAAGAGAAAGTAGCCAAGTACTCTTCCTTCTGAATGAGTTTTAAAGCATTCAGAAGTTTAAAAAAAAAAAAAACATAGTCTGGGGTATTAGAAGCCCTTTGGATTCTCTGAAATTATGAAGCACACAAAAACATTCTTTTGGTCGCTGAGATTACTAGGCAGAGCTATGTGTTAAATTGCTTGGCACAGGCCATTCTAGTAATGGAAAACCCAAATTCCTGGCACTAGGTGTTAATCATTAACAGTGACAAGCCTTCGTATAGTGGTTCAAAGACAGGTGCACACAGCCAGTGTACAGAGACAGACATGCAGAGATAAGAAGCCAGGAATTTGGGGAGGAACCGGTATCTATGGAGGCCACAGTTTACTGAGTAACACAGAGCACGACCAAGTCACTGACCATTAATTCCAGGTCTGACGCCTCCTCCCTCAAGCAATCAGTAAACAGGAAAGGGAGATAGAGCACATCTACTGTGCTTTTGACTCCATCAAAAAAGATGCAACTTGAAACCTTCCAGCAAAAAAAAAAAAAAAAAAAAAGACTACATATTCTTTAATTATAAATCAAAGACCGACAACCTACGGTAAATGCTGTATTTCAAAAAGCACTGCACAGAAATCATATATATATATATAATAAATATATCAGAAATCATATACATATATATATATGTAAAGATACCACTGTAGTATATTGCAAAAATGAACCCAAAGAATAGCAAAGAAACTACTTATAAGACCTCAACATGGAGAAAGCAGACATCTAGTCTTAAAGCATTCTTTTTTGATTTTCTCACCACATATGATAAGAACTGAGCTTCCCTTGTGGCTCAGCTGGTAAAGAATCCGCCTGTAATACAGGAGACCTGGGTTCAATCCCTGGGTTGGGAAGATCCCCTGGAGAAGGGAAAGGCTACCCACTCCAGTATTCTGGCCTGGAGAATTCCATGGACTGTATAGTCCATGGGGTCACAAAGAGTGAGACATGACTGAGTGACTTTAACTTACAATAAGAATTAACTCACCGGTTATGNAGAGTGGAAGGCATGCCTGCTCGCGCAGGCCTCAGAGCCAGAATCACAGAACCAGGCCACAGCATCTGAATGGCAAACCTCGAAGGACGAGTGATGGGAGGAGAGGCGGCAGGCACAGGTCGGGGAGCCACCACGGAAAACTTTACGCCAAAGGTGGTTGCAAAGGCACAAGACTGGATCTCAGTGATACCTAAGATTCAGAGTGCTTCTGGTCTTCTGAAAAAAACCAAATGCTTGTACTCAGGGGAAAAAAAAGAGCACTCTGTGCTTTAAACATGAACAAAACATTCTTTGTGATAAACATCCTGTTCCTACGAAACAGAGAAAGGTTGATTCTATCCCAGGTGCAGATTGAGGAAAACTCAGGCTGAACTGTTAAGGGGTCCTGGCTGATGTCCAGTGTTTTTCTGGACTGCTTGCTAGACCTGTTCTCAAGGTATCTGCTCATGGCAGATTATCATGTGGTCCACAGGCTTTTGATTGAACCTGTATATTTTCACTGGCAATATTTATGTTTCATGAGGGACACTGACACGGCTCAGTGGGAATCCTCATTTTACACTAAAAGTTTCAGTATTCATTGAAAAGTCCTTTGGGGGCTTCTGCCTTCTCTCCCTAGGCACGTACACACACTTGCTCACATTCACGCACACCAGGCAGGTGAGTGTGGCAGGCCTCTGGCTCTTGTGAAGTGGTTGAAGTTAGAACCTCATGGCTTTAGAGACATACCAACTCTCAAAAGTTTCAAAACCTCTTTGATCTATTTTATATGTTCTAAACACACAACTTGGCTTCAAAACAAACATAATACAGGAGTGATATAAAGTGGTCACGGTGTAAATGTGTCTGCCACAACCATTCTTTCTCTCTCGACAAGTTCCAAGACTGCACACAATTTAATTCACTCTTAGATTATGCCGCCTCATTGTATAAGCATTCATCTTCCTTATTAGGTAGCTATGCAGGATTGTCAACAGGAATAATTGCATTTGAGTTTTCCAGCAATAAATCATCCTAGCTATAAATAGCCATAAAATGAAAAGCTGCTATCAGTGATTATGAAGGAAAAAAATACGATGATTAGATAATTATTCAAATTTAATAACAATTTTTTAAGGAACTTTTAAGCAATATCCTGGCTCATCATCTAAATCATTCTCTAACCACCAAAATGATTCTTTGCTTAACTCCACCTTTTTAGAAGGCTTAGGTGAGGATTTGGCTATGCTAGTCATAAAGACAATGTAGGTTGATGTGTGTGTGTGTGTGAAAATTGCTTACACACAATGCTCTTGTTACAATGGCTGACCAATTTTTCAAAACAATGGAAAAGAAAAGAAAAGGGGGTATCTATGAATATTATGAACCTTCAATTGCACCAGTTGAGTACACAATGCTAGTTGAAGGTTAACTGACCCCCAACCAGTTTAATTTCCAAACAGTACAGAAAGCTTGAAGGAAAAAATATCTTTAGAATTCTTACCCTAAGGGAATACCTCCTACTAGGAGAACCTGATTTTTGCTCCCGGTGCCTTGAGACCAGAGCTCTCTAGATCACTTATCTTATCTAGACCATCACTTAAAAAAAAAAAAAAAAAAAAAGGAATGAGTCTTTTAAAATTTTCTTATTTTCAACTGTTATTTACTATTAGTGAGTTTTACTGGAACAAAACCAGAAATATAGACCAATGGAACAAGACAGAAAGCCCAGAGATAAACCCACACACCTATGGGTACCTTATCTTTGACAAAGGAGGCAAGAATATACACTGGAGAAAAGCCAGTCTCTTCAATAAGTGGGGCTGGAGAAAACGGACAGAGCTGTCTAGGTTTTACACATAGCTGTCGTAAAAGAATGAAGTTAGAACTCTTCCTAACACCATACACAAAAATAAACTCAAAATGGATTAAAGCTCTAAATGCAAGCATGCATATTAAGAACCAGTTTGTAGGAGTCTCAGATACATCTCTAAGAAATTCCTTAAGCTAGATAGACATGGAAAAATTCCTGCAAAAGGGATTTAAGTAGTTTGTAGCTGGAAAAATAAGTAACACCACCCTCCAATCTGTCATCTACCAGCTGTTTCTTCCTTAAAAATGTATCATGAAATACTAAAATCTGGTAACTCAAAGAATTTTCTAACAGATCATAATATTGGAATCCACTAACTCTCTTGAATGTAAGGTACAAATAACTGCTTTCTCCACTGAGCAAAACCACTGAAGGAGAAAAATAATTGTTTTTATAGTTCTGATTCTTTTCTGTGGGTCTTTGGATGCGCGTCCTACTTCGGGATACTGTGTAAGTAAACTCTGTGTGTGTGTGTTGGTGAGGTGGCTTGTAGAGTCGGGGGATTCTAATGAGTTTCCATGGAGGTACCAGTGTCACAGTGATGTAGCACCATCTTGTGGGCAGGAGAAGTAAATACCACCCTAAATTATAGAAACTGCGTTTCATGCCTGTAAAATGGATTAGGATTATAGCAATAGATTTTGAGGTTATGTTTTAACTAGAATCTTTTATTAAGTGGCACAAGGTAAAAAAAAATGTGACTAAAATGACCCCTTTATTCCCTCTATTCTCAGAAACAGAAAAGAGAACTACTACTATCCAGGAATCATACAAATCCAGCAAAACTATTCGAATATATTCACTTCGTGCTGAATAATGCAAGGTACCAGCCACATAAAATTTGAGAAGAAGAACCCCAGGAATTCTGTGACTTTGTTTAATCACTCTGTCATGAAGATTTAAGAATCACTGGAATGATTTCATTGTTTCTCCCAAGTTTCTTTCCCATCAATTTCTAATTAGCTCCCTTCTCCAAAGTTTCCCCAGGGAATCAGTGAATATTAATTATGGTAATATGGTCACAACACAGATAGAAGAACACTGATATAGCTCAGGACTAGAGAAGACTGTTTCTAGAAGACTAGAAACACACGGAATGCCTCTCTGAATTTGTTTATTGTCTATATCAAAAGCAGAAAGAAGCCTTACCTTAAACAAAATAGACCATTTTAAAGTATGTCTGACATATCAGACAGTCCAGTGACTTGTCTTCCAAGGTACACTTTGGCTAAAAGCAAACATTAGAAGAGAACCTGGAAAAGCACCTTTTTTTTGTTCCCAAAGAGGTCAAAGGTAAAATGAATGAGGACCACATAGCCAGTTCTCACCTCATCAAACCACTTAATCAATGATGCATATTCTGTGTACTTCTGACTACCGCACAACAGCAATTTTCTGATCAATTAAGGACTTCTTCTGTAACCAAAGAGGTCACAATATGTAGCAAGCTGCAAGGATTTTGTAGTAAGTATCTTTACAAGACAATGTATACATATTTTATATAAAACAAAACTCCTGTTACTGTCATTTAAATCAAATTTCCACACTATTACCAAGCATCTCAGGAAAACACTGGAATCTGTAAAGAGCACTCTAAAATGTCATACATATATAGAAAGACAGATGCATCCAGATGTATACACACTGACTGTGTGTTCCCTATAGGCCGGGCTGCCTAGGAGGCTCAACAGTAAAGAATCCACCTGCCAAGCAGAAGGCATATGAGACTCAGGTTCGATCCCTGGGTCAGGAAGATCCCCTGACCAGGAGAAGGAAATGGCAGCCCACTCCAGTATTCTTGCCTGGGAAATCCCATGGACAGAGGAGCCTGATGGGCTACAGTCCATGGGGTGGACTGTAGAGTTCGACTTGGACTTGACTGAAGCAACTAACACCAACCCTATAGGGGCAGCCAGCTCTTGCTCTGTCATCATCCCTCCCTGCGAGAAAACTACTGCAAAACACAGAGGGACATCTGATATTACCTCAATCAAAGTGCAACACGTGACATCAAAGAACTTGACTTTATGAACTGACGTATGTTTGCTGTTTTGTATTCTGTTTAGTTTCTGCCAGCATGTAATCCATTTCGGTTCAGTCGCTCAGTCGTGTCCGACTCT
>SJYW01033628.1:198235-219203 GCA_006410735.1 Raphicerus campestris
CAAAATTCTTGATATTTTAAGAGACTGTCAAGGCCACATGGTCTGCATCTGGAAGAAAAGCATCTATATGGGACAGAACATGTTCTAACAATCATGAGAGCATAAGATTCAAACCACTTATACGGATTCAGTCTTTGCACTTCTTCCCCTCCAATTCACTCCGAATAGTAGATCCATTCAGTTCAGTTCAGTTCAGTCACTCAATCGTGTCCGACTTTTTGCGACCCCATGAACTGCAGCACCCCAGGCCTCCCTGTCCATCACCATCTTCTGGAG
The DNA here is from genome assembly GCA_006410735.1 of Raphicerus campestris. Lineage (NCBI taxonomy): Eukaryota > Metazoa > Chordata > Mammalia > Artiodactyla > Bovidae > Raphicerus > Raphicerus campestris. The sequence goes on from SJYW01033628.1 coordinate 198,512, forward strand.
TTCACTCAAACTCACGTCTATCAAGTCAGTGATGCCATCCAGTCATCTCATCCTCTGTTGTCCCTTTCTCCTCCTGCCTCCAATCCCTTCCAGCATCAGAGTCTTTTCCAATGAGTCAACTCTTTGCATGAGGTAGCGAAAGTACTGGAGTTTCAGCTTCAACATCATTCCTTCCAAAGAAATCCCAGGGCTGATCTCCTTTAGAATGGACTGGTTGGATCTCCTTGCAGTCCAAGGAACTCTCAAGAGTCTTCTCCAACACCACAGTTCAAAAGTATCAATTCTTTGGTGCTCAGCTTTCTTCACAGTCCAACTCTCACATCCATACATGACCACAGAAAAACCATAGCCTTGACTAGATGGACCTTTGTTGGCAAAGTAATGTCTCTGCTTTTTAATATGCTATCTAGGTTGGTCATAACTTTTCTTCCAAGGAGTAAGCATCTTTTAATTTAAGGTCCTCATTGGTGTAGTTACTGGAGTTCCAAATAATTTGTTCCAAGGATTTGAGAAGACCTTGAGCAGAGTTTCTGCCAAGTTTTATGTGACTTACCCAAAATGCAGGCACAGATGGGACCATTATCTGAGAAGATCTAGCTCACAGAATGGAACTTCATACATAGAGTTTTCTTAATAGCTAGGTTTCCTTTTGACCAATGACAATATTATTTATCAATTTCTGGTAATAATTCCCGTGCCATGTGGAACGGATTGTCTCTAGATGACAAAACTGGGGGTGCTTCAACAAGACGGAAACATACTATCCTCACTTCTGCATTCTGTCCAAGTTCCTCTAATGGCTGGCACGGGTACCTAGCTTGACAAAGTACAGCACAATCCAGATCAAAGAACATCACCCCTCTGCTGTTCTAACAGTGTATCTTATGACCAAATTCTTGTAATTATTTGTCATGGTGGAGATTTTCAGTTTCTCCCAAGCTTTCGAAGTTTACTCCATTCATCTTAAAACACAAGCTTCAGAGGAGTGGTCCTAAGATGGCGGAGGAATAGGATGGGGAGACCACTTTCTCCCTCACAGATTCTTCAAAAGAGCATTTAAGCGCTGAGTAAATTCCACAAAACAACTTCTGAATGCCAGCAGAGGACATCAGGCACCTAGAAAAACAGCTCATTGTCTTCAAAAAGAAGAAAAAATATAAAAGACAAAAAAAGAGACAAAAGAGGTAGGGAGGGAGCTCCGTCCTGGGAAGGGAGTCTTAAAAAGAGAGAAGTTTCCAAACACCAGGAAACTCTCTCACTGCCGAGTCTGTGGCGGGCCTTGGAAGCACAGAGGGCAACATAACAGGGAGGAAAAATAAATAAATAATTAAACCCCACAGATTACGAGCCCAACAGTAACTCCCCCAGCGCAGAAGCAGCGCAGACGCCTGCATCCACCACTAGCAAGCGGAGGCTGGGCAGGGAGGGGCAGGCTGCAGTGCTTTTTAAGGAGGCCGAATGCCACAAGGGTAACCAGAGTGAACTAATTTGGGCTAGCATACCAGACTGTGGGATCGCCAACACGTGAAAAGCTCTGACATAAGACACCGCCAGGACCACACACAGAGCAAAGGATGGGGCAGAATTAGCCTGCTGCAGATCATCCCCCTCCGGTGACAGGCAGCCAGAGCCTGAAGGGCCGGAAGGGGGCAATCGCAGCCCCAAAGAGACATTATCCACCAAACTGCAAGCAGGCTTCTTTGCTAACTAAGACTTCTTGGGGTTCTGGACAGTCACCATCTGCCTAAGAAGGGGCACCAGTTGTACACCCAGAAAACTGAGCAGCAGGGACAGAAGAGGTGATAAGTCGCAGTGACCAAGCTTGCCAAACACCTNTATTCAATACTTTGGGACTCATTTCGGGCTTCCCTGGTGGCTCACATGGTAAAGAATTTGCCTGCAATGCAGAAGACCCGGATTTGATCTCAGGGTCGCGAAGATCCCCTGGAGAAGAAAATGGCAACCCACTCCAGCATTCTTGCCTGCAGAATCCCATGGACAGAGAAACCTGGCAGGCTACTATCCGTGGGGTCACAAAAAGTTGGACACGACTAAGCAACTAACACTTGGGACTCATTTAATGGAAGTGCAGCAACCAGTGTCCACTAGCATCTGCAACAGCAAAATGCATGGTGCTCACTTACCTCCAGATGTCGCTTCCCTTGGAAAACAAAGACGACTTGATAACTTCCGGGGCCATCCAGGCATACGTGCCTGCTGCGCTCATCCTGGTAGTCCTGTGCCATTCTCTTGCCAAGCCAAAGTCGGTAATCTTCAGTGTCTTGTTGCAGATGTCATCATACTCTATCTTCTCGAGGAGCAAAACTAAGGGAAAAACAAAGGGAGAGTGTTTGCATATTTTTGTAAATTTTCAGTGGCTTTTAAAATACAATCTTCACTGCAGTTAGCTGTGAAGAGAATAAACCTGCATTTTACCATTTTATCTTATTAATAATTAATCATGCTTTTCATAGCCTTTAGTGGGTCATTTGTGCCTGAAATTACAAGTTTAAAAAAAATCCAGACACAATACAGCTTAGCATCTTTATGAGAAAGCAAATGATTTCTAGGGGCAAGAAACATTTAACTGAGATATCACAGGGAGAATCAGAAGTCTGTGAAAGTTTATGTGACAGGAAAATAATACATGGTTTTCTTCTAAGAAGTTAGGTCCTAATCTAAAAATGTAGTATTTTCTACTGAATGTATTAAGAGTATTGCAAGTAGACAGCATATTACCATAAATCATTATTATCAAAGATTATCTTAAGTTTGTCAAATGTGAATAGATATGTTAACCCATTAAGTTATTTATGAGATTGGATTGCTTTACCAAAGATAACAATACAACAAAAAGTAAAAATTTCTAAGAAACATACAGATGCTGGTTTCCCAGCCCCCTGACAAAATGCAGAGTGTACAAGAGCAGCTTTCAGGAGCTGAGCTAAGGTCAGGACTGCCCTGAGCTCTCACGTGTGTGAGTGCGTGCTAAGTCCTTTACATTGTGTCCCTTTGCCACATTCAGGTAGCAGAAGCTGAAACAACCCTGCTTCCCATCACTGCCCACCTGCAGCCACCCGCCCTTCCCTTCCCAGAGCCTTGGGTTCCTCTTTCCCCTGGTAGATTTCCCTGCCTATAACCAAGCAGAAATGTCCCATTGTTTTCCATGAAGCTCTGATGCAGCTGCGTATCCATGCTACTCCTTCCCATCGGCTACAAAACTCATGGTTTAAACCTACTGTGTTTTCTAACTTACCTCCTTGCTCCTTCCTTAAAGCCCTCCTTCTAGCCTGCAGCTCAGTTATTCCAGTTCAACCTAATGCCCCACAGCCATGAAATTAAAAGACTCTTGCTCCTTGGAAGAAAAGCTCTGACCAACTTAGACAGCATATTAAAAAGCAGAGACATTACTTTGCCAACAAAGGTCCATCTAGTCAAGGCTATGGTTTTTCCAGTGGTCATGTATGGATGTGAGAATTGTACTATAAAGAAAACTGAGCACTGAAGAATTGATGCTTTTGAACTGTGGTGTTGGAGAAGACTCTTGAGAGTCCCTTGGATTGCAAGGAGATTCAACTAGTCCCTCCTAAAGGAAATCAGTCCTGAATATTCATTGGAAGGACTGATGCTGAAGCAGAAACTCCAATAGTTTGGCAACCTGATGTGAAAAACAGACTCATTGGTAAAGACCCGATGTTGGGAAAGATTGAAGATAGGAGGAGAAGGGGGCAACAGAGGATGAGATGGTTGGATGGCATCACCGACTCAATGGACATGAGTTTGAGTAAATTCGGGGAGTTGGTGATGGACAGAGAGGCCTGGCGTGCTGTAGTCAATGGGGTCACAAAGAGTCGGATGTGACTGAGCAACTGAACTGAACTGAATGCCCTGCAGATGCCCCTCGCCCACTACCCTGCCACCATCTCACACCGAATTACAGTCCTTCTCTCTGGACCAGATGTTGGCCCTCTCCTCTGTCACCCACACACCACCCCAAGCAGATTCATCTTCCTCCAGCTGTGGCATCCTCTTATCTTTTTAAGCTTCTCATGAATAAACTACCAATACATGTGAGTCTGAGTGAACTCCAGGAGCTGGTGATGAACAGGGAGGCCTGGCGTGCTGCGATTCATGGGGTTGCAAAGAGTCGGACACAACTGAGCGACTGAACTGAACTGAACATGTCACAATAGGGACGACTCTGAAAACCACTACACTAAGAGAAGGAAGCCCCACATGAAGGGTTTCGTACGGTGATTCTGTGTGACATCCTGGAAGAGGGACAGAAATCAGACCAGTAGCTTTGGAGGCTGAAGGGAAAGGTCTGAGGGCAGCACTCCGTGGGAGAGTTTTTCCAAGGTATGCAAATTCTCTCTCTTGGTGGTGGTGGTAACAGGATTATATGTATCTGTCAAAATGCATCAAAGTGAACCNTACTTTGCCAACAAAGGTCCATCTAGTCAAGGCTATGGTTTTTCCAGTGGTCATGTATGGATGTGAGAATTGTACTATAAAGAAAACTGAGCACTGAAGAATTGATGCTTTTGAACTGTGGTGTTGGAGAAGACTCTTGAGAGTCCCTTGGATTGCAAGGAGATCCAACTAGTCCCTCCTAAAGGAAATCAGTCCTGAATATTCATTGGAAGGACTGATGCTGAAGCAGAAACTCCAATAGTTTGGCAACCTGATGTGAAAAACAGACTCATTGGTAAAGACCCGATGTTGGGAAAGATTGAAGATAGGAGGAGAAGGGGGCAACAGAGGATGAGATGGTTGGATGGCATCACCGACTCAATGGACATGAGTTTGAGTAAATTCGGGGAGTTGGTGATGGACAGAGAGGCCTGGCGTGCTGTAGTCAATGGGGTCACAAAGAGTCGGATGTGACTGAGCAACTGAACTGAACTGAATGCCCTGCAGATGCCCCTCGCCCACTACCCTGCCACCATCTCACACCGAATTACAGTCCTTCTCTCTGGACCAGATGTTGGCCCTCTCCTCTGTCACCCACACACCACCCCAAGCAGATTCATCTTCCTCCAGCTGTGGCATCCTCTTATCTTTTTAAGCTTCTCATGAATAAACTACCAATACATGTGAGTCTGAGTGAACTCCAGGAGCTGGTGATGAACAGGGAGGCCTGGCGTGCTGCGATTCATGGGGTTGCAAAGAGTCGGACACAACTGAGCGACTGAACTGAACTGAACATGTCACAATAGGGACGACTCTGAAAACCACTACACTAAGAGAAGGAAGCCCCACATGAAGGGTTTCGTACGGTGATTCTGTGTGACATCCTGGAAGAGGGACAGAAATCAGACCAGTAGCTTTGGAGGCTGAAGGGAAAGGTCTGAGGGCAGCACTCCGTGGGAGAGTTTTACCAAGGTATGCAAATTCTCTCTCTTGGTGGTGGTGGTAACAGGATTATATGTATCTGTCAAAATGCATCAAAGTGAACCCTCAGAGGGCGAGCTTTACTCCATGTAAATTATATCTTAAACCTGTATTTAAAAATATTCCATGTTTCCTCATAACTCAGAGATAACATCCACACTCTGAAACCTGGGCAATCACAGCCCCTAGATTCACACAGCAAGCTACATTCAAACCATGCCCGGTTCCTCTGTGGATAAGCTTCCTCTGCTCAAGCCAAGCTGGCTGCTCCTCCAGCCCAAACATATCTGCTCAGTGACATCTTCCAGACATCCCGGGTCAGGAGCCGTCACTTCTGCCACACCCCGGGGCCTCTGTGTTTCTGTGACAGCTCTGCGAGGCACCAGGGACCACAGCGTTTGCGCTTACTTGATGCTTCCACTACTGTGAGCTCTGAGACAGTAAGTGTGAAAGAGTGAGTGTGTGAGTGAAGGAAAGAGTGTGTGTGTGTGGTGGGGACGGCACGAGAGGAGAAAGACAGTAAGAAACTTGTACATTCATGCTCACCCATATGGAACCACTCTGTGTTGCCTGATTCAGAACAGGCGCATTGAGTTTACAGGTGAGATGAACAAAACATGCCCATTCTTATGTTCATCCTTTGCCCATGCCAATTCCCATCTAACAGAAATAAGAAGAGTCCATAAGAGTCATTGGTGACTGTCAATATTCACTATATTCCTTGTACTTTACAGGCGTTATTTCATTTAATCCTCACAAAAATCTCAAGAGACAGGTCTTCATGATCAGAAGATAATTAATACGGAGAAAGAATTGAGCAACACAGTGCATCCAATCAAACAGTAATCCAAATTTCAGAGTTAATAGAGTGTATGTCTGTGTGTGTGTGTATAGGGGTAATTATTATTCAGGTTTCACCTTGAAAAATAACATGAAAAAAGTCTATTTTAATCTTTTTGCCAATTTTTCTAAATGTCCTTTGGACATCTAAAAACAACATATGAAATACAAAATTTTAAATATATTTGTGCAGGATACAAGATTAATATAAATTAATTAAATATATTAATCTATTATATTTAAATTATTAATGACATCATTCAAGATGCTCCTATTCTTATTTTTTCTGCACTTGATAAAATATTCTCAGAGAAATGTTAATATGTCTCACTATGATCATGTATTTTGTTCTTTTTCCTTATATTTCTTCTGATTTTTGTTTTATTTATCTTTCTTTGTTATTAAATGTCTAATGATTTATGATGTCCATCTTCTTTGTAAACTGCACATTTTATCATTAAAAATATTCATCTTTGTTTCATTTTAAAATGAATAACTGATTTTTTTTTGAAAAGCCTTTTATTCTTTAAAAACATTTTTGTCATTGTTGAAATCAGGCACTAACTCTTAAAAGGACCAAAATGAACAAGCATGGGAGATTTCTTAGAATAAATTATCTAAACAAAACTGGAAAGAAGCATAAGACATTCTTCATGTTTGATCCGTGGAAAGGGGGAAGCACTGTCCCAAACATTATAGGAATAATCAGCGTTGACTGAGCACATTCTGTCCGGTACACTTAACCGGTATTTTAATCAGATAACCCCCACCACAGTGCTATGTGGATATTATTTATCACCTGTACTTGATAGATAAGGAAACTGAGACACAGAGATGCTGAGTAATCTGTCCAAGGTCACGTAACTAAGGAGCAATGCCATTCAAGCTGTCTGACCCCTGGGTCCACGGTCCTAACTACGGCCTGCACTGCTCAGCTGACAGCTGTTATAAATTTTTCACAAGTGCTTTCTTGATCCCTTGGCAATCTCCTTGTATTCAGGAGCCGGTTGCCCTCCTTTCTGATTTCCTGCCATTCGATACTTATCATGTGATCTAAGTGGCAACCCTGCGGCATCACGACAGAAGCATGCATGCCAGGGCGGACTGCTCAGCTTGGACTCTGCGCTCCTGATTCCTGTCTGTCACGGGGATTATGACAGTGCAGGGAGGAAGAAAGACACACGCAGTGCTCAGAACGGTGTCTGAAGCACAATAAGCATTTCATAAGGATTACGCATACCTATACCCACATACACCCTTTATCAGTGGATTTGAAAGCGTTTTTAGCAAATCTTCAAAATCACTTTCATGGAAGTCAGGAAATCCTATCCCTTTGCACGCCTTGAAATTTCACTTTGTAATGGATTCACATTGGCGTCATCAGTTTAGACAGTCACAGAAGTCACAGAGTTAATGCGACATGAGCTAGCTGAAGGGGGGCCGATTATATAAGTTGCCAATTCTGAATAAATACTGCTGTGCTGTAAAGTTCCTTCCCCTAGAATTTCTAACTAATATGCAGAGAGTAAGGACCCCCTTCTATCTCCCCAACATCACCTAAGGCAGTACCTCACACACCAAACACTCAACAGTTTTTAGTAATGATAATTATTAATATCACCATTCATAATAAGGATATTGTCTACCACTAACTAATCCTCTTCTATGTAGAGTTGTCTCCATTTCATATCTCATTGGACCGTCATACCATTCTGTGACAGTCTAGAATTTACAGTTTCCAGGTCACAGTTAGAAATGTAACCCAGATCATATGGCTACCATACAGGGCCTGGCTTCAGATCCCATCTGAAGAGCATGCCTCTGAACAACCGGGCACAAAGTGGGCACACCAAATTCTGGGCCACAGAAACAGACAATTCTTGCCAGTCTTCCTTGTTACTAATAACGCTACCAGTTATTAGTATAACTGGTAGAATAATCAGAAATTTCATTTTGTTAATTTTTGAATTTTCCTTTCTTCTATGTCAGCTTAAGGTATATTTATTTCTCAGGGCTGATTCCTCATAAATATCAAGAAAAAAAAATCAATCTCTGATCCTTTAAAACCCTATATACTTGAACCACAGAAACAAAAATCAGAATAATAATTCTATTTTTAGAATAATAATCAGAATAATCAGAAATTTCGCTTTGTTAATTTTTGAATTTTCCTTTCTTCCATGTCAGCTTAAGGTATATTTATTTCTCAGTGCTGATAAATATATAAATATCAAGAAAAAATCAATATCTGATCCTTTAAAATCCTGTATACTTGAACCACAGAAACAAAAAATAGGTAATTAGCTACAGGGACTTCCCTGTGGCTCAAATGGTAAAGAATCTGCCTGCAATGCAGGAGACCGGGGTTTGATCCCTGGGTTGGGAAGTTCCTCTGGAGAGGGGGATGGCAATCCACTCCAGTATTCTTGCCTGGAGAATTCCATGCACAGAGAAACCAGGCGGGCTATAGTCTGTGGGTTGCAAAGAGTCGGACACGACTGAGCGACCGACACACACGCACACGCTACTTCATCTGCTGTATGATGTTTCTCCCCGCGTAATACACACTAATTTCACTTTTAAACGATGATATTCTTACACCGTACAAGACTCGACATTAATGACCAGGTTGGCTCGCAGTTCTATAGAACTGTGTTTTCCAAGACACTTTCCCGTATTTTATCTCTTCCTTCTGAAAAACATCCAAACAAGAAGGCATGAGGAAGCCTTGATTAAAATGGGCCTTATAACCAACCCACAGCTCCAGGCCCCAGGTAATGCCTGGCAGCCCTTGAGAAGCAAAAAACCTCAGAAAGGCAACTCTACAATAAAGGCAGAGCTACCGGGGAGCAGTAAACACTCAGTATTTAAGAGGATGGCATTTCTAACGCAGTGACACGGCCGAGTGCACCATTAGCGGCCACTGCACCGGAGCTTGCAGACACCTGCCCCCACCTGCAGCCCAGGCTTTCCACGGAAGCTTTGAACTAACAGAAAACAAGTTAAAATAACACTCTGAATGTCAAACGTGTAGAGTTCCATGAAAGGCCCATTGTTCTGGATTCTATTTCAGAGGTGTTCAGCAGAATTCTTCAAATTCCTTATCTTTTGGGCAAAATGACCGAAACCAAAAATAGCCAGTGTCCCGACAGGTAACGTGACCGGGCACCTGGCCAGGTTCCAGTGGAGGACAGGCTGGCGGTGCTTCCGCGTCCTGCCCCCTGCCAGGAAGAGGACCCCAAGGAACAGCCGTGCGTGACGCGGGCACATCACCTTCTGGGCCACAGAAAGTAGTCAGTTCTCGCTAGCAACCCAGTGACCAATGTTTGAGCCCCTTTTTGTGAGACTTCAGTAAAGATTTTTGACCCCTCTTAGCCCCATTCTTGAACAATCAGCCTTTACAACCTGTGTTTCATCTACTTATTCAACCATGAGGCACTTGATTTTTTTCTAGCTCCTTTGAAGTTTCACTTTGGTATTTTCCGAATTATAGTATATAATGTGTATATTTCTTAAAGCAATTACAATGTATCCATTCTATTTCCTCACCATTTATGGGAGTGCCAGTCCAAATTCCATTTGAGTCAAATAGGTTCATTTCAATTAACCTTTAACTAGGACTATGTTATATATATATTAAAAAAAGTCTGTTAGAAAGAAATCAATTGAGGAAAGCACCAATGTGAAAGAATATATTAACAAAACACCACCTCTCAGCCTGAGACAGTAATGTTACTCTGTGAATTTCAATTCTGGAAACAATCAGCCATTCATTTCCAGGGAAAAAATGATAGCTTTCTAAGTTTACCAAATAGCACTGAAGTGTCTCATGTTTCTTCCATCTATTCCCACACCTGTAGCACTTACTCACTCACCAGTCTCTGGAGGCCTTCATCTTGGTCTTCAAGTCCCTTCTCAATCTCATCTCCATGTCTTTTCAGCTCTTCCTGGACTTTCCAAAAGGAATCCTACACCCTAAAATTTCTGTACATTAAAGGCCACTTCTAAAAAACATGCCAACATGCCATTACATTAGCGTCTCCTTGCTCCTGATGCCAGCTGTGTGGACCGCCTCCCCCCCTTGCACCCTCCACAAAACCACACCTGGCCTCCACTTCCCATGGAGGCAGCCCAGCTCCAGCCCTGGATTCTCGCTGCAGCACCTACTGTGAGATGGCCTTCAGGTCCACTGGCCTTTGGAATCTCAATTTCCTCTTCTAGTAAAAAACCAAAAAACCAAAAACTAACAGCTTTGCCACTCTCTGCCTGCTCCCATATTATATGAGCCTGTAAATGCCATGTCCCCCTGGGTGCCTTCCCTCAGGACTCCTCTAGATGTTCTCTGCATTTCTAAGGCACTTAAGCTGAGCCACTCCCCTTACACTTAAACACTGTCTTATCTCATTTGTTGGTCTCATCTCTAATTAAATTATAAGCGCCTGGAGGATAGAATGTGCACCTAACTCTTTGTATTCATTTATTTCTACTGCACAGCAACTACCAGTTGCTAAATGAGTGACTACTATAAGGGGAAGAAGGAGCAGGAAGATGAACCTTTCCATGTGAAGCCAGCTGCTGAGTATGGAAAACCAATGCACCTGTTCCTCCTAAAACAGTACAGACTGCTTTAGAAATAATGATAGCAAAGTAGTTATTTGGATATTGACTCATCGGCTGCAACTGACGCAGTTGATCACTCTCCCCTGAACCCCGTTCTTCTCTGGCCTCCAAGTACGAAAACACTCTCTCACTTTCATTACTTTACCAGCTGCTCCTTTTTCTGGTTCCTCCCTCTTTGCAGGGCCTCTAATCCCCGGTGACCTCCAGAGCTCAGCCCTCGGACCTCTGGTCTTCTCTATCAGCACTCAGCCCCCAGATAACGTCAGCCACTCTCGGGCCTTTTCATGCCATGGACATGTTGCTGACTCCCAAATGATCACTTCCACCCTAGTTCCTCATGTGTTCTCAAAACTGCAGACTGTGTGACCTGCTGCAATGTCACTCAGAGCCAGGCCTCGGTTCAAACACTTTCCAGGGGCCACCCACCCCCTCTCTCCCGGCTGCCCTATGATTCCCTTCCAGGCCTCTCCTGTCAGAGCAGGCTTCTGCTCTGGGGAGTAATTTCTGTTCTTCAACCAGAGTTTGTTTCTCCAGGTGATCCGCTTTCCCACTTCTTCAGGTTTTGCTTCCTTTTCTGGAAGGCCTTTCTTAACCACATGTTAATCTTGAACTGCTCACTCTAAGATTTTAAACTTCCTTTTCAACTTTTAGTTTTTCTACTAAGCAATTGGGCTTCTCAGGTGTTGTTAATGGTAAAGAAGCCATCTGCCAATGCAGGAGACTAAGAAACGTGGGTTTGGTCCCTGGGTCGGGAAGATCCCCTGGAGGAGGGCACGGCCACCCATTCCGGTATTCTTGCCTGGAGAATCTCATGGACAGAGGAACCTGGAGGGCTAGAGTCCATAGGGTTGCAAAGACTGAAGTGACTTGGCACTCACGCACTAAGCAATTAGCACCCTCCACCATACTACGTCTTTCACCATTTACCCTCTAATGTCCACACTGCCCACTGGCATGTAAATTCCACGAGGGGAAGAACATGTTCTCTACTTTCCTCACCACTGACTATCCAGAGCCAGAAGCATCCCTGGCATGCAGTGCAGAGTCAGTAAATGACTGGTGTGATGAATGAGTCAGCCCACTATATACAAGGAGAGAGACCTCTGCAAGTTCCGGGCGCGTGATCAGCTAAATCATAACTTCATACGGCCCTTAACACCATAGACACACACAACATTCAGTTTCAATGAGAAAACTTCTTACATTTCATTGTGTGTGAAACACACACATCACTCTATCGGCTGAACATTTTACATATTTTATCGAGGTACGGAACAAAGCAAACTCAAGAGGGAGAAATCTGCTGCAATATTCTACATTAATACGTTAGTAAACAGAAAGTAATATAATTGATATTATTTGAGTCAATATTTGAAGACAACCTGAAACAAAGTAACTCTTGAAAGTCAGTTAAGCCAATAATAACTCAAACCGCCTATATGTAGTCAAGACACTCTCCCCAAATGGCATGTGATTTGCTTTTTCAAAAAGCATAAAAAAGTCCCAGTAATGAATTCTGCTACTGTGCTTAGTTGCTGTCGTGTCCAAATCTTTTTGACCCCATGGACTGTAGCCCACCAGGCTCCTCTGTCCACAGGGATTCTCCAGGCAAGAATACTGGAGTGGGTTGCCAAGCCCTCCTTCAGGGGCTCTTCCCAACCCTGGGATCAAATCCAGGTCTCCCGCATTGCAGGTAGATTCTTTACCGTCTGAACCACCAGGGAAGTCCAATGAACTCCGTAGCGAAACAGTTAAAACAGCAATTGAATACTTCATGCCTTCTCCCTGACCCTCAACTTATCAAGCCAAGTTACAAGCAGACTGGCCAAAGTGTGCAGATGGCAGCATTCCTACAGAACAAAGCGCGAGACTGTTTCCTTGTACAGCTGGCTGGCCTGGATCAACGGAGCCAATTTAAGGATGAAGACTCTGACCTCCAACTAAACTGAATAAACGTATGATAACATGGCACTATATTCTACAGAAATAATAATGTCCTTGGGTTATAAAGAACTGTGGAAAGCTTTTAGGTATCAACGAGTTCACACACAAGAAAGTTAGGAACTATTTAAGGCATTCAAAGTGTTTCTAAACACTTAGTATAGTCACTAGCTTATATTTAGATTGCATCTTACAGTTTATTAAGTTATTTGACATATACAGAAGTCAGGGNGAACTGTGGAAAGCTTTTAGGTATCAACGAGTTCACACACAAGAAAGTTAGGAACTATTTAAGGCATTCAAAGTGTTTCTAAACACTTAGTATAGTCACTAGCTTATATTTAGATTGCATCTTACAGTTTATTAAGTTCTTTGACATATACAGAAGTCAGAGAACTACATCCTATGGGCCAATCTGGAAACTGAGTAGCTGCAACAGGAACTATACGGCTTGCAGAGCCAAATGTATTTACCACCTGGACCTACAGGGGAACAGGTGCTGATGCCAAGCGTGCACTTTCAGTGATCCTCACACGACCCTATTCAGAAAGTTAGAGCCCATGAGCCCACTGGCTGGAAGAAGCAGAGTCAGCGCTAACTAAATTCTTGCTGCTTTGGAGTCAGTTGTACAAATATAAGTTCTAGGCTCCAAAATAAAGCCATCACAGTTCTCCCAGCCTCCCTAGGAGCCCTTCTTCTGCCCCCTAAAATTCCTTCATCAAGGTATTTCTACCTTGTGGGAGCCACTCAAGTTCCACAGAGAGTTTGGGAAGTCATACTGAAATTCCAAGTTAAAATCATCAGCCTGATATAGTAAATCTGGTCATTATTTTCCAACTCTGGTAAGTTAGAGGGAGAAAGTGCCCTATATTAGCTCACTAAATAAATGGTGATTATAAAAATTAGGTTCTGGTCATAGGTGATAAACAAATTTATGCCAAATTGATGTCTAAGTATTTTATTTTTCATTCCTGACTCACTAATAATAGTGGGTCTTGGTAGATATAGTTATAAAGTAAGTTACTCTAAGCTTATACACTTTTCTTTGTAGATATTTGTCGCACAGATCAGAGCACTTTCCTCCTCAAAACTGTCCATGGCTTGCTTTTGCCGTCAGACAGTTCATAATTCCTGGCGTGGCATTCAAGGCTGTGCTAACGTCTGGCCACAAGCTAAACACCAGTCTCCTTCTCAACAAAAGCCACTGTCTACTTTTCATTCTAGCACACCTGACTCCTAACTGTTCACTAAAAAAGCCATCTGTTTTCATGTAGAATGTACCCAATTGCCTACGAAGGGTTTTAAAAAAAAATTACATTTTTCCCCTAAAGGTTCCTGTCCATCTCCAAGAGAGGAATTCAGTAGACAGTATCAGAAATCAAGGCTTTCAGGCTCAGTGAGTTTATATAACTTGCCCAAGGTTACACAGCTCGTAGATGACAATACCAATATTCAAACCCAAGTCTGACCTCAAAGCCAAGGCTCCTTTTGGTACCATAAGGTTCTAGAAGAGTCCAACCCTCACATGCCAGTGTGGGAAAGCAGGACTTACAGACAGCCTTCTGAAATGATGGAGGAGATCTATCTTGGCTTTCCTTTCCCACACTCTGATACACTTGACAATGACTACAAAACGATCTGAGATGTACATTATAAAATGAGCATAATGTGAAAAGTTAAAGTCACTCAGTCATGTCTGACTCTCTGTGACCCCATGGACTGTACAGTCCATGGAATTCTCCAGACTAGAATATTGGAGTAGGTTGCCATGCCCTCCTCCATGAGATCTTCCCAACCCAGAGACCAAACCCAAGTCTCCCACATTGTAGGCAGATTCTTTACCATCTGAGCCACCAGGAAAACCTATAAAATGATCATCAGCACCAAATTACTCACAACTGTTAAAAAAAAAATCAGAAGTACTATTTATTTTCCAACAAGCAAGCATAAAAATAGAAGGGGAAGACATACCTGATCAAAATCAAGACCCATTTTGATTGCCATTCTTCCAAAGATATATCTTTAGTCAATTTTGTTTCAGAAGCAGACAGCTCTCTGTCATCACTGGGCTCTCTGAACTAATCTCCCTGAACCCCTAGAATAGGAAGAGGCCATGGCATGAAGCTGCATGTCTGGAGTAAAAGAACAGACGAAAGAAGGGAGAAGACGCACGTCTCTCAACTGATAATAGCATAATTAATAGCTCCTCCAAACCACTCTTATGAGCTTTTTAAGCACCTTATTTGGAGATCACACTGGCTATAATTTTCTCAAATAGCTCCTTTATTTACACTGCACTAATGAGAAAAGCAAAAAAAAAAAAAATTTAGACTCCTTTTGTAGTTTTAGTAAGAGCTCTAAATTGCATTTCATAATAAATATAACTATGTCTATTTATAGACTGCAGATGTCCTTGTAGATAATAATATATAATAATTATTCCCAGGAGGCTAAAAAAAAAAATCAGGATAAAAGATACCTAATCATTGAAAGAAAAAGTACACAAATAAGCAGCTACAAGGTCTGTGGCTCAGTTTCTCATGCAACGTTTATTTTCTGCTTAAAAAAAAAAAAAAAAAAAAAGGTAGCACAGTAAGCAACATTAGCAAAAAAGGAACCATAAATTATGCCAGGCAATCTTCTTTCTATCCTGAACTATGTCAGAACAAACAAAACACTTAAGACTAAATTCTAATCATTCAAAGCCTTCTCAGCAATTCACATATTGTACTATTTTCTTTTCACTCCTTCCTGGTAACTTCCCTGAAAACCACTTCCATTGCTCAGCCAAACCAATGCTTTCTCTGGCCTGGACAATTTCCCCAGTCTTCACTCAGGCCAATTCCTAGTCCACTCTTCAGAGTAATCTTATAAACACAGGCATTTGATCATGATCATGCCCCTCCTCTGCACAAAATGCCCTGAGGCTTTGGACTGATGGATGGTGCTCAAAGGGAAACCCCACGTGGACCAAGGGCCTGCAAACCACCCCCAGCCCACACCTCTCTTCTACTCTCTGCTCCAGCCCTCCAGCCCACCTTCTTCCCAGTTATCCAACAATCCAGGCTCATCTACCCTTTGCCTGGACCTTCGCTTGACTCATTTCTCCTCCTCCAGGTCTCTGTGTCACTTCCTCAGAGTGGCTGCCCTTGACCACCCCGTCTGATCAGCATCCTCACTCTCCACCCCTCATCATGCTTTCTTTTCTTGACAGCACTTACTGATATTTGCATGACTGCCATTTATCTTCCCTATGAGACTTAAGTTCTGTGCTGGGGGAACACTGTTTACCATCTGCTTTCGTACTATATCCTGGGGACTAGAAGTCCCTGGTAGAGGGTGGGCCCTCATACTCTGTTGAATAAATGAGTTCCAGCTCACAATGATTTTTCTCTTTCCTGAGTGCATATAACACTGGTCCTTTTCACAGTAACCCAAGGTTGCCTTGTATTGCTCTCTAGTTGTGGTACACAGATTCAGCAAAGCATTTTCTATTTACTTTGCATCTGGGAGTGACAAGGCCTAGCATATTTCAACAACATAAATGATGCTCAAAACTTGCTCATTTTGCTCAACTTTCAATCTTTTATTGTCTCTTGAAAAAGGGACAAAATTGTACATCACAAGATTGGTTTTTATTTCAACAAACATTGAGTTAGAATGATATGACAGGACTTAAAAAAAAAAAAGACTGATGAGAAAAGAAAGAAAATACACCAAGAGCCATATCTTAGTTTGATAAACTTAAACATTTGTTTTAAGACAATAATTTCTACTAGCTCGGGTCCAAGTAGTTGTATTCTGGCTCTTTGTTACAAGAGCAGAATAAAGAGTAAAACTAAATTTCAATATTGATTTTTTTAAAACCTTGTTTACATTATCATTAACTCACTACCACCATTAGCAAATAGCCAATAGAGTCAAACAAAACATACTGTGATAGAGTCTCTGCTGTACTGAAAGAAGTCTCAACAAGGAGTTATGGCTTCATATATCACAAGAGGGCTCCGAGGGACCTGCATTAATTCATTGAATAAATAATACCAGAGCCAGGATAAGACAATGTGCTAGACCCTGCTCTGCACCTTTTAGGCCCTATTCAAAATGCTTATGTCATAGAAAATAAAAACTGTAAAAGTGGTCATATCGTAACAAATATTTGGCTAGGCAAGTGACCTAGCCAATTAAGTTGTTTTAAAAGTGCGATAATTCCACTCTG
Organism: Raphicerus campestris; assembly: GCA_006410735.1. NCBI lineage: Eukaryota > Metazoa > Chordata > Mammalia > Artiodactyla > Bovidae > Raphicerus > Raphicerus campestris. Next base: position 215,526 of record SJYW01033628.1, read on the forward strand.
CCTAACAATTACAGAAATTAAAATGCTCCAGGAAGTTTGGCAACTTACTCTGAGGGTGAAAAGGCTTTCAAAAACTAAATTGCAGCCTATAATCACCTTCATTACATAATATCTCCCCGAGACACAGTAAGCTACTTGTTCCACGGTACAAGTTTTTCTGGTGTCAATAAAAACTTTTTAACCATGTTATTATTCCAAGGTCATGCTATTTCTTTTCACTATTTAATAGATTAGCACTTTAAATGTTTTAATTTATACACTGGAACATGGGTTAACCTGCCCTTCTGCACTTTTTCCACAAGAAAGAAAGAAAGAAAGTGAAGTCGCTCAGTCGTGTCCAACTCTTTGCGACCCCATGGACACCCAGGCTCCTTGTCCATGGGATTTTCTAGGCAAGAGTACTTGACTGGGTTGCCATTTCCTTCTCCAGGGAACTTCTCAACTGAGGGATCAAACCCAGGTCTCCCACACTGTAGACAGACGCTTTTTGTCTGAGCCACCAGGGAAGCCCAACCGAACAGCCTAAGCTTAATGCAAAAGTAAGAGTTACAGACCCTTTAATTTTGGGGTCTAAGGATCAGTCCAACACAAACTGCTGGTGTTGGCGATTTGACATATAGCAACAGAGTAAGTTTGTAGGATGCCAGGTTCCATGTCTATCACAGAACTATAGCAACTGCCAAGAGCCAAAATGAGCAAGATGCTGCTGCCATCCTTAAAACACTTGGTTCTGCAGAAAACTCAGCAAAGGCTTGTGGGCTCCACTAGGGGTAGGGCTTCTGGGACACACAGATCATGCTCTTTGGCAGCAGGTTAAACATTTCTTTCAGTAAAAGCATAGTTTAGGCAATAAGCTCGAATTGGTAACAAAAACTGTGTCAGGTGTTAAGCAGTTACAAAAATTTAGTACATCTGAAACTGTGCTATGTCTTTACTGCAACACAGTCCAAAAGTAAGTAAATGGCCTCATGTGGCCTCTGTCAAGACTCAGGGCGCACACCACCCCTGCCACTTTTCTGCCCATATTTTGTTAGAATTTGTTCCTGTCACTCAAGCAGCTGCAATCTAAATTGTAAGATGTGGGGGTCAACAGAAGTCATGAGATTGAACAAAAAAAAAAAAATCCAATGTTTATTTGTAGTTCCCAACACTCATGTTATTTACAGTTCCGAAATGCTACATTAGTCATTTTCAGGTACATTGCTGCAGGATTTTGAATAGGAGAACAAGTCTACATAAACATACAACAAACGTATCCTTTCTTCCTGTCACTCTCCCGTCGGAGAAGGGCAATGTTTCCATCACTCTCCCCTCTTGCAGTGCAGGAGAAGGGCAATGTTTCCATTTGCCTCAGCTTCTGTCCTAGCAGGTTTTACAAGGTTGAAACACACGCAGCTGTGGTAGGTAGGCCAATGCCAGTTCTGGCTGCATCCTTTAATCTTTCATGAGATTTCACCTCATTCTAAGACTGTGAAGAGATCTTCAATACCAAGCGAATTCTAGTAGCTCTTTTATATGATGAAATTTAATAGGATTTGGGCTGAGTTCCTTTGTCGGTTCTTAATGGACATCTGTAAAACACACTTTGATTTATAAACAAAGTGAATGATACAGGCCAGGTTTTCTGGATTTCAAGTACCTGCACAAGGACAATGAACCTGCTCTTAAATCAATCCAAACATGCATGATGGCACAAAATGGTGTTTCTGGTCTGGAGACAATTCCCTAACACGCAAGCCACTGAACCAATAATGAAATCATAATTCACGGGCAGAGACATCTGAATGAAAACACTTTGGAGACGTCAAAGGACACGAAGCCATATTGAAAGTGGAAGAGAAGAGACCTCAATACAGTGCTTGTAAGCTGAAGGAAAGGGCAGGTTGATGAAGGCCACTAGACAAGATGGGGACGTCAGAGGGCATGGGTTTTGAGAAAGGCCTCAGTTGGCAAAGTTCTATCCAAACGAACTACTTATTGTACCTAAAGGCCCAACAGCACCATGAGGTTTCCAGAAAGTCCAGATCTTTTACAACTGTGTGGTCTGCAAGCAAGTCTGATCTGAATTAAAACAAAACAAAACAAAACCCAAAGGCACCTAAAAGCAACAAAGCAAGGTGTGTCACCTGCTCCAAAGCAAGTAACCAGGGTGCAAATGGGCCTCTGAGCCCTGGAAAGTCTGCGCAGGAGGTTTTTTGGGAGTCCGGAGGTCGACCAGCCTATACAGGTGGACTGTGACAGGTGCAGCTGAGTCTTCCTCTCCCCCATCCCGCCGCCCCACCGTCCCCACTCACTGTTGCTGGACTTGAGGTCCCGGTGAAGGATGGGCACCACCGCCTCCTCGTGCAGGTAGAGCATGCCTCGTGCGATCTGCACGGCCCAGTTGACCAGCACGTGCGGGGGGATGCGGCGCGCGCGGCGCGGGGAGGGCGCGCGGGGGTCCGGGGTCGCATTGGCGGCGGCCAGCGCGCGGTTGAGCGCTCCGCCGCGGGCAAACTCGAGCACCAGGCAGAGGTGCGGCTGCCGCAGGCACACGCCGCGCAGCTCGATGATGTTGGGGTGCCGCAGCATGGAGAAGAGCCGGGCCTCCCGCCGAACGCTCTCGGCCGCCGCCGCCGCGTCCTGCTCCGGGTCGCAGCGCGCCGCCTTCACCGCCACCTCCTGGCCCTGCCAGGTGGCGCGGTACACCTGCCCGAAACCGCCGGCGCCGATGAGCTCCTTCAGTTCCAGCCGCTCGAAGTCGACGTGCACGGGCGAGCCGGGCCGCGGCGGCGGCGGTCTGATGGGCTGCGGCACGGGGTGGGCGGCCGGGCGGCATGGCGCCACGTAGTTGGCGGGGAAGATACCGAGGCGTCGCTGCACCTGGCCGGCCCACCAGCCCTCGTCGCCCGACACGGCGGCGTCCTGGGACAGCACCTCCACCAGCTGGCCGCGGCGCAGGCTCAGCTCGTCCTCGCCGCGCGCCTCGTAGTCGTAGAGCGCGGCCCACAGCCCAGCTCCTGCCGAGGCCGAGCCGCCGGAGGAGGCGGACGAAGACGACGTGGAGCCGGTGGGGGCGCCCCGGGCCGGGGATCCCGGCCGGTCGGGCGCGCCCTCGGCGCCGGGCAAGGCCATGGTGGGTGGGGGCGAGGGGCGAGAACCAGGCGGCGGGCTCAGCCTCCCGGGCGGACTGGTGCGCACATCGTCCAGCGGGGTCACCGCCTGCGCCCAGAAAGGCAGGGAACGGGAGTCTGGGCACAAGGACGGCGAGGGTTCACTGGCCCACTACCCGAAGGCCCCGTCTTCAGCCTCCGTTCCTCCTCTGCTGTCTCTGCTGCTGCGGCGGTCCCCGCGGCCGCCGGCCCTGCCTCTCCATGGTGGTGCGCTGGGCCTGCGGCCGGCCTGCGGCACGTTCGGCCTAGCAGCCGCCTGAGCCCACCCCCTTCCAGCCCGGCCCTCCCTACCCGGGTCCGTCCCGCCCCCGAAGCCTTCACCGTACTCAGGGTCTGCCCGGCCCTCCCAGTCCGCGGCCATCTGGGCCCGCCCCCTCCGGGCCTGTTTCCCACCTCCGACCAGGGCCCACCCCGCCTCCAGGAGCCGCTGTCGCCTGGGCCCGCCCCCTCGGGGTCTGTCCCGCCCCCTACCGGGGCCCGTCGCGCCTCCAGGGGCCGCCCTACCTCCAGGGCCCGCCCCACTGCA
>SJYW01033628.1:236508-252254 GCA_006410735.1 Raphicerus campestris
ATGGCAACCCACTCCAGTATTCTTGCCTGCAGAATCCCATGGACAGAGGAGCCTGGTGGGCTACAGTCCCTGGGCTGTCTCTTATACACATCTAGATGTGTATAAGAGACAGGTTATACATGTATTATATACATATATATACATATACACACACACACATATATATACATTCTTTTCATTATGGTTTATCACAGGATATTAAATATATTCCCTTGTTGTTTAACAATTCTGTATGTTGAGACTGTAAATGAACATTTCCTGAATCTAGCTCTCTGGCTTCCTTTTCATAAGTTTAAAGATTCAGGGTTAAATGAATAATAATAACATTGATGATGATGGATCAGAAATAATAAGTTAATGCTTACTGTCATGTTTTCTAAGTGTTGACACTTTGAATTGAGTCTGTGTGTCAGGCTGCTGTTTATTCTCAAAGTTTCAGTTGGCTTTCAGCTTTAGACCGAGTCATCGTGATTTTCAGAGTTTCTGTAACTTTAATCACTGGACAAGACTGGCGCCTTGCCCGTCTATGCTTACAGTTACAAATTCCAGTCAGAGCTACTCAGATGCACAATGAACAACTTCACTGAATAATCCAACAATGTAAAAATCTGAGTGGTTTCAGAAAGTCAAGGCCTTTTTAAATTCTTGATGATAGCTTCTAAAGGGAAGCTACAAAACTCACGACCTTGGACCTGAGATAGAAAGGTCGCCATTCTACCAAGTTGCCATTTGAGTACATTTTGTCCTATCAGAATTAGTTTCTTTTATTTGTAATTTGCTAGACTCTTTTCAAATATAATGACTAATTCTTAACAAACTGCTAGAAATACTAAACAGAGGATGCTGAGGACAAAGATGATTTTAAAAGGAAAGAGCAACTCATCCTCCTAATATTGCAGTGAATAAACCACAGAGAATGAGTTCATACTTGCTCTGTTTAGTTTTTATTAAGTGCCAGCAGCTTGCTAGTTATGTCACAAAATATACAGTAAGTTCATGTTCTTGATCAGAATGTCTGATTCTTAGATTCATGGCTCACAGATTCGTGGGTCTGTTTATATCAGCTGATTTTTCTAATCTGGACAAATCTACTCTGTCTGTGTTCTTTTGTGGTGTTCATTCTATGAAAAGAATCATTTTCCTGCACATCAAATCTCCTTTGGGAGTATGGGAGTGGAAGCTTCCTAAGACAGACCGAGACTCACAACAAATCTACACCACGGACCTTCTTAGAGACCTTAAGCTTTTGTTTCAACTGTCCAATTTTTTAAAGTACACATAAAATTAGAATACAAAGATACTCAAGAACAGGATGCAAACCATGAGAATTAATGAAAACAAAATTAAACAGCTCTTTTGAAATTCTTAGAAGGAAAACTAAATCCAAGAATTCTTTTTCCTAATTACTGCTTTGGGCATACACTAATCCAGTCCTGGTCTATGTGGTTCAGGGTTCTCTCATGAAGTAACCACTTTCTTTCAGTCTTTTTATTTTTAAAAATTAAAAAAGATTTTGGCCCTGAAGCATGTTGGATGTTAGTTCCCTGTCTAGGGGGGGGACCCCTTGCCCTGCGGCAGTGGAAGCGTGGAGTCTTAGCCATCGGCCTGCCAGGGAAGGCCCCTCTCAGTCCTTTTGCATTTCTGCGGAAGTTTCTTCAGAACTCTTAAATGAACCCAGCTGACCTTGTCTTCCTTTAAACACAAAGGTGGTGCATCCCAGCTGTAGCTACCCTGTTTCCATCCGTTCCTGCTGTCCCCGTTTCTCCTGCCTCAATGTGAGTCCTAATCTCTGTAAGAAGTTTTCAGGGCCCACAGCCACAGCATCGGCGTCATCATATGGACTTGCTGATTTTCTGGGGGTTATTGTTACCTTCTAGGGTTAGTTGTATTATGCTGAAGGAACTGGTGAGTGTGAAGTTCTGTGAAAACTGAAATGTGTCCTATAAATGTCAAGCATTGTTTGTGCTTGTTACTTACTGACAGGATTATTTGAAGTCTTTCTGATCTTCTCTCAAGTCACTTGATTAAGCTGAGGGTTCAATGAGGGAAACCTTTCAGGGAATATCTATTTCAAGGAGCGTTGTCTTATCTAATAATGCTCTTGAGCAAACTGGTTTTTCTAGAACGGTAAGAATACCATTAAAAAAAAAACCCCTCAANCAGGATTATTTGAAGTCTTTCTGATCTTCTCTCAAGTCACTTGATTAAGCTGAGGGTTCAATGAGGGAAACCTTTCAGGGAATATCTATTTCAAGGAGCGTTGTCTTATCTAATAATGCTCTTGAGCAAACTGGTTTTTCTAGAACGGTAAGAATACCATTAAAAAAAAAACCCCTCAAATCCTCAGTCTCTCAAAGATTTGAAATTTAACATCTTAAAAAAAATTAACACATCATGATATATTCACCACATAGAATCTGAGCCTCAGCTTCCTCTTATGCCAGTTATTGATTTTCCTTAATATTAAGTTTGGTACTGGAAACTTTATTTTTCCTACCTTTGATGGATTCTAAGTCTGCTTTTTCAAGTGAAACTAATATTCTTAAAAAAAAAGTATTTATTTTAATTAGAGGCTAATTACTTTACAATATTGTAGTGGGTTTTGCCATATATTGACATGAATCAAGTGAAACTAATATTCTTCTAGCAGTTTGTTATTCCCTTGACTGACTGCCCCATTGTTAAATATTTTCCATGCTTGGACTCTACCTGGAAAGAACCTTGAAAAATCTTCAGTGTATTCACGTGTTCTAATTATTCATTTTTGCATACACATTTTTAATTCTTTATTGACTCTGCTACAATGTTGCCTGTTTTAGTTTTTTGGTCATGAGGCATGTGGGATCGGAGCTGCCTGACCAACAACTGCAACCATACCGCCTGCACTGGAAGGCAAAGTCTGAACCACTGGACCACCAGGAAGTTCCTGAGTATATATTTTAAAAAAATTTTTCTTACTGTGACTAAGACTGAACATCGTTTCAGGCATCTGAGTCATTTGAATTACCCTTTCTGTGAACTGTTCTTTCCTTTTGTTCATCTTTGGTTGACCTTATCTCTTGTTGATATGTAGGGGGTCTGTGCCTATTATATGACTTATCAATAGACGTGTACCTTACATGTACATATATTGATATGTGTACCTTATTGATTATGAGGTACACATATTTTTACTGGTGTGTCTAGACTTTTTCTCTCTGCATAACTTTTTTTTGCCAAATGCTTTATTTTTATTTATTTACCTGAAGTATAGTTGACTTAGAATGTTGTGTTAATGTCTATTGTACAGCAAAGTGATTCAGTTACACGTATACATATGTTCATTTTTCTATTCTTTTCCATTCTGGTTTATCTGTGTGATTTTTTTAATGAAGTTTTTAAATTTTTCTTTTAACTTCTATATAGTTGAATCTTTTTTCCTTTATGGAGTCTAGGTCATAGTAGAAAAGTATCCCTTAATTATTGAAACTGATTTTCTACAAGTTTTCTCTTAACATCTTCCCCTGTCTCCCCTCCATCCTTCTATCTCTCTGACATTTCTGTTTACCTGTGCTCCAGGACCACAATACTACAGTGTCAGCTAGGACTAATCCTTCTCACTAATAGTTGTTTCCAGAATTTTCCTGGCATTTCTACTTACTTATCTGTACAGAACACAAACTAATCTCATTTGTGTAAGCAGCCCAGAGATCAAGAAAAAGAACATCAGTAGAAACCTAGAAACCTCCTGTCCTGACACCATAAATTAGGTTTACCTCTTTTAAAATTTATTACACATGAAATCAGGGTATGCACATATTCTTTTGAGATAATTGTGTTCAATTAGCTTATATTTGTAAGATTTATCCATGTTGTATGTATTTTTAGTTTGTTCCTTTGGGTTTCCTAAATTTGGATTTAGGAATTGGGATTGGGATTTAGGAATTAAGAATCCTAAATTGGGATTTCCTAAATAGGGCTGCAAATTAATTCACCCCAAATTTGTAACACTGAAATCTTCCAAGCTCACAATTTTCTGTTAAGTCTTTTTATTTCCTTTGGTGGTGGTGGTTGTTTAACTGCTACGTTGTGCTTAACTTTTGTGACCCCATGGACTATAGCCCATCAGGCTCCTCTGTCCACGGGATTCTCCAGGCAAGAATACTGGAGTGGGTTGCCATTTCTTTCTCCAGGGGATCTTTCCCATGCTAGACTCAAACCCAGGTCTCCTGCATCGCAGGCAGATTCTTTACCAACTGAGCTATGAGGGAATTCATGGTCGGTTTCCTTTGGTAGCCTTTAAAGTTTTCATCGTGTGATATCTTCTCTAAGACACTGACCAGTGTCCCCAGATTATACCAAGTAATGGTTTTNCGCAGGCAGATTCTTTACCAACTGAGCTATGAGGGAATCCATGGTCAGTTTCCTTTGGTAGCCTTTAAAGTTTTCATCGTGTGATATCTTCTCTAAGACACTGACCAGTGTTCCCAGATTATACCAAGTAACGGTTTTCATAAGGGACATCCTAAATTTACCTCCTTTAATGGTACCCTTTAGGGGCTGAATCATCTTTGTTTTCCTGGAATGAGCCTGCCTTTACTTTTAATGTGGTGCTATATTCAGGTTGCTAATGTATAATTTGGATTTTTGCATCAATATTCATAATTGTGATTAGCTACAGTTACAATATTTTATTTAATTTTTGGAATATATGTTATGTTACCTTCATATAAAGGATTCAGAATTGTCTTTCTTCTTTTTCAGTGTTATGAAACAGTTTAATTATACTGGAATTACCTGTCTCAAAAAGTTTGAACAAATTTGCTGTGCAACAGTTTGGGTTTTGTGCTTCTTGAATGTGTACCATTTCATAATATTCTCTATCAATTCCATAAGGTCATTTTTTGCTTTAGATTTCCTCTCTTCTGGGCTGAGATTTGGTAATTTTATTTTCCTAGATAATCACCTATTTCACCTGGGTTCCCACATTTATTTAAATATTCTTCAGTAAAATATTCTCATATGATTATTTTAATTTCTTTCTATTTTCTTTGCTTTAAATTTCTTTTTGCCTAGTTATGTTTTCTACTTTTGTTTCTGTTCAGGAGAGCCATTGATTTATCTACTTAATTGTCCTCCCCCCAACAAAACTTTTGTGTTTTTGTATTTATTTATTAATTCTATTGCTTTTCTCTTTTCTAATGATTAATTTTTGCATTTATACTCATTTATACCTTCTATCTGCTTTCCTTGAGTTTGTTGTTGTTTTTCTTGATTTCTATGCTTAATTTATTTTCATTGTTTCTTATATTAGCTAGGGCAGGCTAAGCTGCAGTAGCAAATGGATCCCCCAGTTTTGGTGACCTAATGCAACAGAAATTAATTTCAACTGTAATCTATTTCCAAGTAAGAAGAAGGTATTTAGGCTGGTGAATCAGCTACATGCTGAGGCTACTCAGGGCTCTGGTGTTCTGCTTGGAAAAATACAATTATTTTTTGCTAAATGGACCCAGAACTGTCCATATGCACACGTATTCTTTTCTTTTCCAGTTTCTTTCTTTGGAACCATAATCCAGTAGCTGTTGGTAGGTATCTGAGTCCTTGAAGAGGACATTGTTACCAAAAAAATGTATAACTGCATAACTTGGGTCTCCATCCTTCCAGTCTGTAAGATGTTTCCTTGCGATGACCACTCTTAGGTTTTATTACATTTGTATACTATTTCAAGCTAACAGTTTCTGTGTTAGAGTAGTTTTGCTACAGTAGAAATAGACTCCTAAAACTTATTCACTTAACAAAGTGAAAATGTGTATGTTGAATGTTAGAACGATACTAGGGAGGAATTTCTGCTTTATGCAGTTGTCTTAATTTTTTAAAATATTTGTTTGTTTTATTTATTTGACTGTCTGTGTCTTAGTGGCAGCATGTGGGATCTCTCATCTTCACTGCAGCATGCAGAATCTTTAGTCGAGGCATGCGAACTCTTTTAAAAACAATGTTTATTAATTATTTAAATGATTTATTTTTGGCTGAATCAGGTTTTAGTTGAGACACACAGGTTTAGTTGCTCTGTGGCATGTGGGATCTTAGATCCCCAACCACGGATAGAACCCTCCTTTGGTAAGTGGATTCTTAACCACTGGACCATGGGGAAGTCCTGGCATGTGAACTTAGTTGTGGCACGTTGAGATCTAGTTTCCTGATCAGGGATTAGACCTGGGCCTCCTACATTGGGAGCATGGAGTTTTAGCCACTGAACCACCAGGGAAATCCGATGGAAGTCCCCTTTTATTCTCATAAAAGCAGCTATGAGAATAGAGGGGTTATAAAGGAGAATATATTTATAATAATATAGTTTTTAATATATGCTTGGGTAGATACCTTTACTGGTGCTCATTGTTTCTTTGTGTGGATTGGAGTTGCTGTCCAGTATCTTTTCATTTCAGCCGAAAATATCCTTTTATCTTTCTATAGGGTTCTTGCCTGGAGAATCCCAGGGACGGGGGAGCCTGGTGGGCTGCCGTCTATGGGGCTGCACAGAGTAGGACATGACTGAAGTGACTTAGCAGCAGCAGCAGCAGGGTTCTGTAGGGTGGATCACTGAGCTTGGAAAGGAAGGAGAGATGGGAGTAGCTCCTGTTAAAATGTCACAGACCCTACTGTCTTACCTAAGTTCAATAATTCCTCTTGTGGATGATCTGAAGTTCAGTCTATGGTTTGGTTAACTTTCACAGTACTGAAATGGTTGCTTTTGATTGCTCTGCCTGTATTTTCATTTTTTTTTCTTGTGGGAGAGTGAGTTCACCAAGATCCTGTTCTGGAGATGTCAGTTGCCCTTGGCGCTATCTTCCTGTTCACTTTTCTGTCGTTTTGGGGCATAGGGGCATATGCACCCTTTTATGTTTTTAGGTAAAGCCCTCTTTTATTTCTGTAAAGTTTTAAATTAGAATTTAGAGTATACTTTGGGTGCTATTACTTCTGTTCTTTGGGGACACTAATTGGTATATAAGGTTAAAAACTGATTTAGATAAATAATGGCCACCCACAGTGGTCTTCAGAAGACATGAACAAACTAATCAGGGGTATGTATTAGTATCATTTTGGAGGCAAGCTTAGTTTTGCTTTGAAGTGTCTGCAATAGGCTATAGTTCACTTCATTTGATGCAGTGCTCTGGTGCCACCTAGTGTTATAGATGAGTAAAGGCCACTCTACCTTTTTTTCAATAACGACAATAATAATTGGTGTTTTCTACTTCAATAATGTGCCATTAACAAGACAAAAAATGTGTTTTATATGTTTACTCTTATGCATAACTAGACATATTTGGGAAAATCTCAAGTTATCTTGGAGTGAAGAGTTAGTATTCTATTGATTAGGAATTTCTCCTAAATGCAGTCTTGTTGTCCTTATTTCCATACTTCTCCGTGCTTACTGACTGAGGATTAGCCTATTTTTTCTCTGCTCTCTCCAGATCCTTTATGGATACTCTAAGAAATCCCTGAATGTAAATGTCACTTTACCTCCAACTCTGACACAAAAGTACCTACGCCCTGCCTGCACCTCTCTGTGCTCCTTCTATATACGTGTCCTCCACATCCTGGCATTATTCTTTCTACTGCACAATTTTACCACTATTAGAAATATCTTNCTGAGAAATAAGAAAGACTTTTTAAAAAGATAAAAAGGTAATAGCTCTTTCTCCTTGGGTATTAAGAAAAGAAAAGTTACAAAGCTAATAAAATTTGAAACCTTCTCCAATTTATGCTTAATAAATACTTAAAAAATGTTTTCATATATAAGATAAAAATAATCCTACAAGCAAATAATTTTCCTCCCTTTCTTTTCTCTTCTCTAGGCTTTTCCTCCAGATGCCATCACTGTATTTTTTTACTGCAGTTCAGTGACCATATTGTTCACAATAATCAAATTGATCAGTTATCGCCTACACCTCATGTTTGATAAAGGAGAAGTGATCCAGCAGAGACCCTCTGGAAAGAAAGAAAAGCCAAGTAAAGACAAAGAGGCCAACGGTGACCATATAACTAATCACAGAAATCCAAGGTAACATTTCTAATTAATGCATCAGTTTATAATTTAAATGTTTTAATCTTGATTAAAATAATTTTGCTCATTTATTTGGTGTTTATGAAAATATGCCAGGAGAGTCAGACACAAATATGTACATTTTTCTTTTACATATACACTTAGGCATAAAAAATTTTGATGATCCAGATGGTTAAATTGACTGTTTAATGTGACCTTATACCATGCTGTGAAATTCATTTGCATTAGGCTTAGCATAACAGAATATTTCACTTTAGTCTTTCTATCTCATCATTTAAATGCTTAGCACATGTGAGTATTTTCAGGAAATTTGTGTTTGTTGATTTAAAAATAATACATTGTGTGGAACTAAAATATTAAAGATAATTCTCATGTGGGCATTCNATGCCCAGGAGTGGGATCATCCTTCTGTGTTTTAGAAACAGTATACTCTCATAGAGCCCTTGCCTACATCACACCACTAGAAAAATCCATGGCTTGATGATATTAACCCAATGGGAAATCAGGTTTTTTTAATTTCTTTCTCCTTTCCTCTGTTCTCTGCAAGGGTGTTTGTGTTTTGTTGAAGAAAACAGCATCTCAGAGGCTTTTCTCTGGCCTTGAAGACCACATGACTATAGAATAAAGAGCTAGTAGAAATGGGGAGTCTTGCTATACTGTATCTTTGATTCTGTGAGGTTCCTGTCTGCAAATCAAATCTTGGTCATTGCAGCTAGCGGCAGAACCTGAGAAATAAGAAAGACTTTTTAAAAAGATAAAAAGGTAATAGCTCTTTCTCCTTGGGTATTAAGAAAAGAAAAGTTACAAAGCTAATAAAATTTGAAACCTTCTCCAATTTATGCTTAATAAATACTTAAAAAATGTTTTCATATATAAGATAAAAATAATCCTACAAGCAAATAATTTTCCTCCCTTTCTTTTCTCTTCTCTAGGCTTTTCCTCCAGATGCCATCACTGTATTTTTTTACTGCAGTTCAGTGACCATATTGTTCACAATAATCAAATTGATCAGTTATCGCCTACACCTCATGTTTGATAAAGGAGAAGTGATCCAGCAGAGACCCTCTGGAAAGAAAGAAAAGCCAAGTAAAGACAAAGAGGCCAACGGTGACCATATAACTAATCACAGAAATCCAAGGTAACATTTCTAATTAATGCATCAGTTTATAATTTAAATGTTTTAATCTTGATTAAAATAATTTTGCTCATTTATTTGGTGTTTATGAAAATATGCCAGGAGAGTCAGACACAAATATGTACATTTTTCTTTTACATATACACTTAGGCATAAAAAATTTTGATGATCCAGATGGTTAAATTGACTGTTTAATGTGACCTTATACCATGCTGTGAAATTCATTTGCATTAGGCTTAGCATAACAGAATATTTCACTTTAGTCTTTCTATCTCATCATTTAAATGCTTAGCACATGTGAGTATTTTCAGGAAATTTGTGTTTGTTGATTTAAAAATAATACATTGTGTGGAACTAAAATATTAAAGATAATTCTCATGTGGGCATTCGTCACTATTCTTGGTTTTATTTCTGATAGTTCTTTAAAAGAGCGTATCTTGTTTTAAAGTAATGTTTATTGGCTTTTTTGTATACCATGATTTTTCCTTTCTGTTTGTATGTATATTTATGGGCGTGTAGTTGACGTACAATGTTATATTAGTTTTGGGTGTATAGCAAAGTGATTCTTTTCTGATTCTTTTCCCATATAGGTTATTACAAAATATCAAGTTGAGTTCCTTATGTTATACAGTAGGATCTTCTTTATTTATTTTATATATAGCAGTGTGTATATGTTAATCCCAAATTCCTGATTTATTCATCCCTCTCCTTTCCCCTTTGATAGCTATAAGCTTGTTTCCTATGTCTGTGAGTCTGTTTCTGTTTTGTAAATAAATTCATCTGTGTCATATTTTATATTCCACATATAAGTGATGTCATATGGTATTTGTCTTTCTCTTTCTCACTTCCCTTAGTATGATAATCTCTAGGTCCACCAATGTTGCTCCAAATGGCATTATTTCATTCTTTTTTTATGGCCCAGTACTATTCAGTGGTGTATACCATGAATATGACAAAGTGGAAACAAGGAAAACAATTGTTTAGGGACTAATGCTGAAAGAGCCATACTTCTATTTTATAACATCACTACCCCTGTGTTTCTCATGCTGGATTAGCAATAACGGACAGATTAACAGCGGCAAAAAAGAAGCCGATCGAGCCGTCTCCACACCTCCTCTCCATGGCAGCTCCGGTGGACAGAGCGTAAACTCTCACCACTCTTCTGGGCTCCTGGTGAGTGGTCTGTTTTCTCTTCCAGTCTCTCATGCTGCTGTTCCGTTGATTCCGGAAGTGTGCAATGGCAGTGGTTGCAGAGTACACGTGCTGGTTGTCAATACTTGTCTTTGGGTGGCAGTGACCTGAGGCCATGAGATAAACACCTAATCACATGCTCCAAGCACACCCACCAGCCTCCTCTGCAGTCCGTCCACCCTGCTGGGGTGCACGTGACCAGACCCCATAAACACATCTGCACTGCACTTCCCTGGGCCTGTCTGTCATCCATCTCACTCACTGTGAGATTTTCAGTGCCTTTCCCTGGAGTCCAGTCCTTCACTCCACGTGAAATCACACTTAAATCACCTCCTTTTCCCCCCACTAGATTCACTTTCTTGGACTCTCTTCCTTAGAGTATAAAGTAGCACATTATTTGTCTCCTTACTTTCTTAATGATCAAACTCCCCTTTAGCACAGCTCTGGCGTCCTGGGTGGATGTCTGTACCTCTATATATTTCAGTGTCTGTCTTTCCTACCCATCTGCCTCATACATGTAGTGTCCAGTATCGTGGACATTATATTGTCTCTTCCCACCTGCCATTTAGAAAAACAGTGGTTGTTCTGTGTCTGCTGACTGCCTGGAAGTGAGCAAGGGAGCTGAGTCATTGATTGATTTTTCTTCTTTCATTTATTTAGGACCTGCCAGCGCAGGAAACAGTGGAAGATCTCAAAGGTAGAGTGCTTATTCTCATTATTTAATATTTTATCACAGCATTATCCTCAGTGAAACGCAAAGTTTTTATAAAGCCAAATGCCAATGAAGTCATTAAGATTTAGAACTGTACCTAAGATTGTACATTTATATTTTACCTTCACTTCTTTAACTCTTCATTTTAATTATTTATCAGAATTTTTATATCATGTCTATGTTCAGACTGTGATATTGTATTGATCATATTTCATTGTCCTTTCTCCAATCTATGCCTCTTTCCATAAGGCTCATAATAACTGATATAAAATAGGTTAATTCATCATCAACACACATACTTGCTGCTTTTTTTTTTCCAATTTTTTGGCTGAACCACCTAGCATGTGGGAATCTTAGTTCTCCTACCTGGGATTGAACTCTTGCCCTTTGCATTAGAAGGGCGGATTCTTGACCACTTAACAACATTGTGTTCTGTGTATTTGCATTTCTCTCAATTTACAGATTTTGTTTCTGGGATTTCCTTTAATCCTCCCACCCCAAATATTTATTTTACTCTTTTGCTAAGATTTTATTTTATTGTTTTTTGACTGCCTTCAGAAGACTTGTGTGCATGCGAATCCACTTCAGTCAGTCTTGTCTCTTTGCCTGCCAAACTCCTCTCTCCATGGGATTCTCCAGGCAAAATACTGGAGTGGGTTGCCATGCCCTTCTCCAGAGAGTCTTCCTGACCCAGGGATCAAACCCATGTCTCTTACGTCTTCTGCATGAGCAGGCAGGTTCTTCACCACTAGCGCCACTGAGAAGCAAGACTTAGAAGACTTAAAAAAAAACTTTGGGAGGCCTGAATGAACCTCTTCCTTTCTCTGCACTGAAAAACTTCTGCTGAGGTCACATTATAAAATCCAAGCTGCTTTGGCTTGTCAAGTGCTGTACTGGATTGGCCAAAAAGTTTGTTTGGTTTTTTCCATTACATCTTACAGAAAAATCTGAATGAACTTTTTGGCCAACCATATATTTTGGAGCTTCCTGGCCTTGGTTTAGAAGGATTAACTTACCCAATGTACTGTTGCTAGTAAATAGCACAGCCAATATCTTTCTGATTGCAAATATGTTGTTTAAATCATACTAGTCTGCCTCCCAAGCTTCCCAGGTGGCTCAGTGGTAAAGAATTCGCCTGCCAGTTCAAGAGATGTGGGTTTGATCCCTGGGTCGGGAAGATCCTCCTGGAGAGGAAAGTGGCAACCCACTCCAGTATTCTTGCCTGGGAAATTCCATGGACAGAGGAGCCTGGCAGGCTACAGTTTATAGTGTTGCAAAGAGCTGGACATGACTGACCAACTGAGTATGCACGAGTCTGACTCCCAGGGCCACAAAAGAGGGAGAGCTAGAAGTCTGAATTATTATCTTAAATATGGAGATTTCCTGATCAATTTCACAGCAGAGGTGGTATTTAAAAAATAAGCATCTAGTCACATTTGTTGCTGGTGTTAAATTTTTATTTTTATTATATATAATAATAATAATTTATTATTAGTTGGTCTTGCTCTGGGACATCATTCATCCATTCTGGATGGGAATCAGATGCTCTTGTTGATTTCAGGTGTCATTCTGTCAGATGACCAACCCATAGCACTGGTGCCATCTACCTCACCTGGTATCAAAACGGAAAGCTCACCTGCTTCTAAAGCACCTGTGCTGGGAACCATTAACACATCAGCAATACCACCGAAACCCATTGTGGCAGAAACTTGCATCGGTGATCAAGGGAAGGAAAGAGGGGGCAGGGGGCAGCCTCCCTTCCACCACAGATCTGAGGGTGGCTTGGTGGACAAAGAAACCGTCAAGAAGTTGCCCTACCTGTCTTTGTCTCAGTATGACTTACTGGAGACGGATGTTTCTGTCCAGCCTTGGGGGAGTGAGAATTCTGTCTTGATTCCAGAACCTGGTCATTATGCCTCCGTTAGGGACAAGTTGCAGAGTAAGTCCCCTCAGGACAGCCTGAGCAGCAGCTGCCCGCAATGTAACACCGTCATTGCCAGACCTGGGCAGGAGCAAGTTTCCCAGCAGGTGGACTTGACCTTGAACCAGGACGTGGGCAACTCAGATAGTGAGGTCGCCGTCACTCTGATAGATACTTCTCAACCTGGTGACCCGCTGAGTCTGCACGAACCCATTAGGATCGTCATTACCATGAGCAGTACGCCCAACTCCATGACAGACTTGGAAAGCTCACTGCATCTCAAGGCGGTTGGTACTCAGCCATCTGGCTTCCAGGCTGATGCTGAGCCAGTTCCCCCAGGGGCGGCCGGTCCCCCAAATGTGGAGCAGATGAGAATTCCCGTCATCACCTTCCAGCTGTCTGAGGATACAGGAGGCCTGATGTGTCCTGAAAGCAGTGGAAGTGGCAGGACGCCAGAGAGACTGATGGTGGAGGCGTCCTCCAATCCGTGTTCTGGCTATGAATCTGGAGAGGGGGGCAGTGCCACCCAGGACCACAGTCCTTCCCCAGGAGACCACTGTGCATCCCCCCCACCTACACCTAACATGATCTCCGCGTCTGAGGTGGGAATGGAAGCCCAGGCCACCCTTGATCCATCATCTTGTAGAACCAGCCAGGAGAAGAGACATGCCCGGGTCCTCAGCGTGGACAGTGGGACAGATGTCTTCTTGAGCAAAAGTTCCGCAGAAATTATGAATGATAAAGAACAAACAATGCCAACTTCCAAATCTGACCTAGAGGCCAAGGAAGGACAAGTACCAAATGAATCCAACTTCCTGGAATTTGTCTCCTTGTTAGAATCGATTAATACTTCCAAGGTGGTGGTATCTAACCAAAGGAGTGAGCCAACAGAGCAGAACAAAGACAGCAGGCCTCCTGCAGGTAGGATCCCACATCTGTTCTGTCCTGCTGATACAGAGAAGACAGTGTCTCTCTTTGTCATTGTCTTTCTGTGATTTGACTTTGCAAACAGCAGGACAGCTATTGTGTAACTGTTGGCTGTTTGGCTCTTCACTGGTGTTTGCTGAGTATGCCAAAACCAAGCTGTGTGATGAACATAGATTAAAACTAGCTCACTCCTCCAGGAAATTTTAGGCATAGTAATGAAGATTTGGCTTCCCTAGAAGGCAGGAATATTTATTTCTAAGGAAATAAGCAATTATATGTTACCATGGTGACGAAAGCCTTCAATGGATATCTCTGCTATTATAAAATAGACGCATTCTGGGAAAGCAAATTGCAAAGCAAATTAAGTGAATCCACTTTTCTGTGGAATTACATTATACAGTCCTGTATGCTGAATTTCCTAATTATCCCAAGTTGTAAACATAATTATAACACATGGCCCTTAATATATGCCAGTGAAAGTGTTAGTTGCTCAGTTGTGTCTGATTCTTTGTGACCCCATGGACTGTAGTCTGCCAGGCTCCTCTGTCCATGGGGTTCTCCTGGCAAGAATACTGGAGTGGGCAGCCATTCCCTTCTCCAGAGAATCTTCCTGGCCTAGGGATCAAATCCTGGTCTCCTGCACTGCAGGCAGATTCTTTACCATGTGAACCACCAGGGAAGCCCAATTTATGCCAGGCACTGTCCTAAACCCTTTACAGATATTAACGAGGGTGACCATCTGTGGTGGTTTGTTTGACAAGGTCCTTGTTAGCATGTGTTTTGCCAACATAATTATTAATAGCACCACCTCTCTCTCACAAAAGTGTTCCCAGCTTGAACAATAAATTATACAGTTACTGTATAATGGAGTGAATTATATACAGCTTCACTCATTTGCTCCTCATATAACCTTATGTTGTGGGTCCTTTTATCATTCCTTCTGGAAAGGTGGTTTTCTCTAAGTTTTCCAAGTTATCCTAGCAAGTCTGGAGCTGAGTTTTGATCTTGGTGTTGCTCCAGATTCAACATTCATAAATAATAAAACTATATTTCTTGCATGAATGTAAGAGTCATTCAAGTTACTTAATATCTCTGAGCTCAGTTTCTTCCCTGGCAAGGGATGTTACTGGACTAAAGTTTCTGCAAAGTCTTTTTTTATGTTCTCTTTTTTTTGGCTGAATTGCATGATATGCAGGATCTTAGTTCTCTGACAAGGGATCCGAGCCAGGCCCCCTGCAGTGGAAGTGAGGAGTCCTAACACTGGACTGCCAGGGAAGTCCCTACAGTTTTTAACTTTCAGTTCAGTTCAGTCGCTCAGTCGTGTCCGACTCTTTGCGACCCCATGAACTGCAGCACACCAGGCCTCCCTGTCCATCACCAACTCCCAGAGTTCACTCAGACTCACGTCCATCGAGTCCGTGATGCCGTCCAGCCATCTCATCCTTGGTCGTTCCCTTCTCCTCCTGCCCCCAATCTCTCCCAGCATCAGAGTCTTTTCCAATGAGTCAGCTCTTCGCATGAGGTGGCCAAAGTACTGGAGTTTCAGCTTTAGCATCATTCCTTCCAAAGAAATCCCAGGGTTGATCTCCTTCAGAATGGACTGGTTGGATCTCCTTGCAGTCCAAGGGACTCTCAAGAGTCTTCTCCAACACCACAGTTCAAAAGCATCAATTCTTCGGCGTTCAGCCTTCTTCACAGTCCAACTCTCACATCCATGCATGACTACTGGAAAAACCATAGCCTTGACTAGACGGATCTTTGTTGGCAAAGTAATGTCTCTGCTTTTGAATATGCTATCTAGATTGGTCATAACTTT
>SJYW01033628.1:280485-327853 GCA_006410735.1 Raphicerus campestris
TTCCAAACTTCCTATTTTTCATCTGGGCCCTTAAAATTGTCCCTAGCTCTTTCTAGCTCCCAGCCACTTCGCTCAAGCCAGTCTCTACTCTGCAGTCAGAGAGGTCTTCCAAAACCACAGTCTGACCTTGTCACCTCCCTGCCTAAAACCTTCAATGACTCCCTAGTACCGTCAGGTCCTGTGTGGATTGACCTGTCCACCCCTCCAGTCCCAGTCAGTCCGACCCTCTGCACCCTCAGCTTTGGCTCTGGCCATACTGAATTGCAGGTCAGCTTTGTCCTAGCACATCACTGTCATTCTTTCTCTAGAATATCCTTTTCTCACCATCACTGTCATTCTTTCTATAGAATGTCCTTTTCTCACCATCACTGTCATTCTTTCTATAGAATGTCCTTTTCTCACCTGTCCACTGGGGAACTTCTAGCTGAACTTCAAGACAGGGTTGTAATGTCTCTCCCTCCAGAAAGTCTTCTCCTCCCCCTCCCCTCATTTGCGAGAGTGTCCTCAGTCCTCACCTCTCTGCTGCTCGGTCACCTGTTCCCCCCCCCACCCCCCACCCCCGCTGTGGCACTGAGTAGCCCATAAAATAATCCCTGGGGCACTTGCTGAACATCTCAGCTCAGCCTAGAGGGCAAGGGCTACATGTTCACTTGGGTATCTGAACAACCTAGTACAGTGAAGTGAAAGTCACTCAGTTGTGTCTGACTCTTTGCCACCCCATGGACTATACAGGCCATGGAATTCTCCAGGCCAGAATACTGGAGTGGGTTCAGTTCAGTTCAGTTGCTCAGTCATGTCCGACCCTGCGACTCCATGAACCACAGCACGCCAGGCCTCCCTGTCCCTCACCAGCTTCCGAAGTTCACCCAAACTCATGTTCATTGAATCTGTGATACCATCCAACCATCTCATCCTCTGTTGTCCCCTTCTCCTCCTACCTTCAATCTTTCCCAGTACAGTATTAGGGTCTTTTCAAATGAGTCATCTCTTCGCATCAGGTGGCTAAAGTACTGGAGTTTCAGCTTCAACATCAGTCCTTCCAATGAACACTTAGGACTGATCTCCTTTAGGATGGACTTGTTAGCCTTTCCCTTCTCCAGGGATCTTTCCAACCCAGGGATCAAATCCAGGTCTCCCACATTGCAGGCTGATTCTTTACCACCTAAACCACCAGGGAAGCCCAAGAATACTAGAGTGGGTAGCCTATCCCTTCTCCTGGGATCTTCCCGACCCAAGAATCAAAATGGGGTCTCCTGCCTTGCAGGCGGATTCTTGACCAACTGAGCAACTTAGTACAAGTCCTGGTGTAAACCATGCTCTTGGGAGATGTTTGAATGAATGGACTGCTGGGCTGTGGGAGCCTGATTGGGATTGCCGCTCCAGTCTGGGGGAAGTTGGGGTCCTAGAGCTCCCAGGCTGGGCACCGGGACGGGCTGAGACAGGAACTCAGCCTGCCCCTGGGGAGGTTATTTTGGTCATGGCAAGTAAACCGCTTTGGAAAATGTGACCAGCTTTTGACCCTCGTGTCTTCACTCTGGACGCCCTCCTTTCAGCGTGTAACGAAGGCAGCGGCCTCCGTTAATAAAGAATAATTATGGGGTTGGCTTAGGGAGATTTTCAGGAACAGGTGGAGCCCCTGGCCCCCTCCCTGCGCCGTTCTGCCCGGCGGGCGGTGGCAGGGATGAGCTCACACTTTCCCCCTCTCTGGGGAGGATGTGCCCCCCGGGAGGGGGCCTCCCAGCACGGCTGCTAATCCTTTGAGGATGGGAGAGAATTCTCCGGCCGCTTACTTCCTACCAAGTCCCAGGTGAGATTCCAGGGGATCAGCGACAAAAGATCCCTCCCCACACATCAGGAGGCCCTGACTCTCGTTCCTGCCCACTTTTTAGAAGGCCAGAAGACAGAGGGCATGAGGGTGTTGGAGGGGAAGGCCCCACTGTGGTGGCAGCCTGTGCGGATTCTCATCCCGGCTCTGTCCCGGGCACAACCCTGGATGACCTGGGGCCTTTGTTCCTAGTTCGGCTTCACCTTCCTCATCTGTCCGGCAAGGCAGTTGGACTACACCAGGCTGTCCTGGTGGGCCACAGCCTAGGCTCTATAGAAATCAGTTCCAATTTTTCAATCTATGAGAACTCAGGGGATGAAAGTCCCATGACCCCTTCTTAAAGATGAACTTGTTAAGGAGAAATTGTGGCAAAAGGCCTAAAGACTGACGGAGAATTGAATTCATGGTCTTTGTCTCTAAGACTAAAACCAAATGGGGGTCATGATTATGGAACAGAATGAAATGCAGAGAAATGAATGAAATTGTGTAGAAACTAAATAACCAATAAATATTAGGAGAGCAAGGGGGAAAGACGGTACAAAGGGATGTAAACACACAGATTTGCTCATCTTTTATAGCTAGAGGACCAAGACGTAATTTAAATATGAAAATTAAAGTAATATAGATATGCAGGTAAACATTAAAATACGTAAAATAATAACTCTGGGTCATGGAGGGAGAAAGAGGAAGGAAGAAGGAATAAGCTAGTCCTATCATTATTTCTAATTATGGCTGTCGATGTGTTAGTCACTCAATCGTGTCTGACTCTTTGCGAGTCCATGGACTGTAGTTTGCTAGGCTCTTCTGTCCATGGAATTTTCCAGGCAAGGATACTGGGGTGGCTTGCTATTTCTTTCTCTAGGGGATCTTCCCAATCCAGGGTGCGAACCCAGGTCTTCTGAGCTGCTAGTGGAGTCATTAGCTCACAATTCAATACAACAAGAAATAAACAGCAAAAGATAAAATGTCCACACTTACACATCTCAGGTATCAAAAAAAAAATGAAAATGGGTTGCAGAAATCCAGAGTCCAGAGAGCTGAGTTAATAATAGCAATCCATAGGAGAGCTACGAAATACCACTAAAGCAGAGATCAGAGGAAAAAAAGTTCATAGCTCTAAACAGTTTTGTTAATATATAATAAAGATTAAAAACTTCTAAATTAGGTATCCAATCTAAGAACTTAGAAGCACAGCAATAAAATAATTCTAAAGAAATCACAAGAAAAAAAAATATAAAGATAATAGTGAATACAATGAATTAGAAACCAGAAAAATACTAGAACTAACAAAGATTATTTTTTAGAACCAAGTAAAATAGATAAGACGTTAGGTAATCTAATCCAGAAAAAAATGAGAAAACACACATTCATGAAATAAATGATTATGGAGAAATAACCTTAATTGCAGAGGAAATAAAAGAATGCCTAAATATATTTGAGAAATTAGTTGAAATCGATAATTTTTAAAGAAAATATAACTTATAAAATTTACCTAAAAGTACATTTAGGTAGTAAAATCTAAACACATTAATAACCACGGAAGAAACAGAGATAGTTTCCTAAAAAAATCACTAGATACAGATAATTTCACAAGGAATGCCATCAAACATTTAAAGAATTATTCAAGTTATTTAAATAGGCCCAGAGCTCATTTCCTTCATATATAAGGAATTCCTGTAAATCAATAATAAAGGGCCAAAAACTCAGTAGAAAAATAGATGGACTATATGAACAGACCACTCACAGAGAAGGAAAACAATGACTCAGAAATGGCTATGAGAGATGATCAGCCTTACTCAAAATAAGAAAACCGCACATTGAAACTATAGTGTGATGCCATTTTTCACCCATCAGAAAAAGACTGTGAAATCAGAGAAATCACTGGGTTAGTTCACAGGAAAAAACGAACATAAGTTGCTGGTAGAAATGCAAATTGTTACAACTTTATGAAAAGCAC
Organism: Raphicerus campestris; assembly: GCA_006410735.1. NCBI lineage: Eukaryota > Metazoa > Chordata > Mammalia > Artiodactyla > Bovidae > Raphicerus > Raphicerus campestris. Next base: position 284,268 of record SJYW01033628.1, read on the forward strand.
CTTGGCAATATCTTTGCCTTTGACCCAACAATCTTACCTCTAGGAAATTTTTGCACAAATAAGCTCACATTTGTGTGAAATAACATTTCAGCAACATATCTGTGCAGCGAGAGGTGGGACACAGCCCGAGTGTGTCAGGAGGAGAGGGGCTATTATATACTTTATAATATATATAACCACCAACAAGCAAGGAGGCAACCTTCAATGTGCCAAGACAAACTACTGCCAAGATCCATTGTTAGCTGAGACAAAAATGAAGTATGATGTGCTATTTACCTGTGTAGAAATGAACTTGCATATGTATTTATTAGTATACACCTAGAATAAATCTACACTTGATACTACACTTGATCTTAGCCAAAAGGCGTTCGGTTCAGCCGCTCAGTCGTGTCCGACTCTGTGACCCCATGAATCACAGCACGCCAGGCCTCCCTGTCCATCACCAACTCCTGGAGTTCACTCAGACTCACGTCCATCGAGTCCATGATGCCATCCAGCCATCTCATCCTCGGTCATCCCCTTCTCCTCCTGACCCCAGTCCCTCCTAGCATCAGGGTCTTTTCCAATGAGTCAACTCTTCACATGAGGTGGCCAAAGTACTGAGGTTTCAGCTTTAGTATCATTCCTTCCAAAGAAATCCCGGGGTTGATCTCCTTCAGAATGGACTGGTTGGATCTCCTTGCAGTCCAAGGGACTCTCAAGAGTCTTCTCCAACACCACAGTTCAAAGCATCAATTCTTCAGTGCTCAGCCTTCTTCACAGTTCAACTCTCACATCCATACATGACCACTGGAAAAACCATAGCCTTGACTAGACGGACCTTAGTTGGCAAAGTAATGTCTCTGCTTTTGAATATGTTATCTAGGTTGGTCATAACTTTTCTTCCAAGGAGTAAACGTCTTTTAATTTCATGGCTGCAGTCACCATCTGCAGTGACTTTGGAGCCCCCCAAAATAAAGTCTGACACTGTTTCCACTGTTTGCCCATCTATTTCCCATGAAGTGATGGGACCGGATGCCATGATCTTCGTTTTCTGAATGTTGAGCTTTAAACCANAGTCTGTTCATAGTTTATTTCAGTTGTCAACAGAGGGCGCTGTACACTAGATTTCCTCACATCTCCATCCTGCCCCTGGCTGTTTATAGTCGTCACCTACATTACCTACAGTGAAGTCAGATTAATCTTTTGGGTTTAGTGAAGCTTTGGTATTTGCTGAGTTTGGAGTTTCTCTGAATTTGTATTAACAAGATCTTTCCAATTCTATTGTATTTAGCTATGAGATGACAGACGTGTAGTCCTCAGAGGTTTCTACACAAAGCGCAAAGGTTTGAATGAACATTGTTTTTATACATCCAACTTTTTTTCTCTATTGGTAACTGATATTACACCACCAATATGGACAGGAAGCAAAAGGACTGTCTATGGAACAATCATCTACATAATAGAAGGATAGGATTTTTAAGTTTTCAAAATCCATGTACTTATCCCACGTGACTCACTTCTCAAGCCCTGGTGTTAACATACAATATTTCCTAAGTGGTTCTTTACAAGGAGGCCTTTATTGAATGTGTCATCAAATGATCATAAATCATGTTTCAAAACTGTAGAGAAATCTGTGTCTTTGTGCGCGTGCATGTGAAAATAGTGGATGTATTTTAATCACCGTTCCTGGAGAGTATTTGTCTGTTCATGAATATAGTAGTAGAGAGTTGGGAAAAAGAAAGATCTGAAAACTTGTCAGAGACTTTGTACTGAAACATGAGACTAGAAATCAGAAGACATTACCACTCAGCCATAAAAAAGAGCAAAATAATGCCATTTGCAGCAACCTGGATGGACCTAGAGATTGTCATACTGAGTGAAGTAAGTCGTACAGGGAAAGACAAATATCATATAATATCATGTATATGTGGCATCTAAAAAAATTGTACACATGGATTTATTTGTGAAACAGAAACAGATTCACAGATATAGAAAGCAAACTTCCGGTAACCAAAGGGAAAACTGTGGTGGGGATAAACTAGGAGTTTGGGATTAACATATACACAATACTATGTATAAAATAGATAAGCAACAAGGACTGATTGTATAGCACAGGGACCTCTACTCAATATTTTTAAATAACCTATATGGAAAAAGAACCTAAAAAGAACATATACATATTTGTTGTTGCTGTTTAGTTGCTAAGTCATGTCTGACTCTTTTGCAACCTATTGACTACAGCTCTTGAGGCTCCTCTGTCCATGGGATTTCCTAGATAAGAATACTGGAGTAGGTTGCCATTTCCTTCTCCAGAGGATCTTCCCAATTCAGGGATCGAACCCAGGTCTCATGCATTGCGGGCAGAGTCTTTACCACTGAGCCACCTGGGAAGCCCTGTATAACTGAATTGCTTTGCTGTACACCTGAAATTAATACAGCATTGTAAATCAACTATACTTCAAAAATAAATTAAGATTTAAAAAACTGAAAAAAAAAAGTAGAGAAACTTGCCTGTGAGCATCCATATCTGTGGCTGCCACCCCTTTGTTTCGTGGCTGCCTCTTAGAGTAGCGTTGCACTCCTCTGCCAAAACCAGGACTGGCCAGAGTGAATGGAGTTCCCATGATGGGCATGAAGCGACCAGGATTTACTCCAGGGGTCAGGGAGGGACCTCATCTGTTCTGGAGCGAGCGTACAGTCTTGGATGATTGAATAAAACTAGAGTTCCATGAGCAGGAATTCTGTTAGAAATGGCTGTGGGTGAGGCGACCGATTGTCTCCTCAAAGATATGGGTGCCCTGCTATAAAAGCAGATGGAGGAGTTTATTCTACTTGTTGCTTTCTGACCCAAAGGGAAAATGCCAAGCTTGAGTTTGCTTAAAGAGTTCTATTAATTTTAGTCCTGTCAGTTTATATGCAATTAACAGCAATAAAGTTCTTTAGATACAGATCACAGCTAGCTTATTAATGTCCTCTTTTACAACTGCCTGAGGCATTTCTTTGCTCTGCTCTGCACTCTCGTTGCTTTGGGTGGAGGTGGGGGTGAGAAGAAGGTGCGGATAGTGTTGGGGGTGAAGGAGGTGGCAGAGGTGTTAGATCATCGCTTTTCTTCCTGATCAGTGTCTTCGGAACGATCCAGCTCACTGTTTATTGTTTGTGCAAAATATGAAGCTAGAGACTGTTGCTACCACCTCCCCTTCCACTAAATATATAGAAAATTGAGATCATTGTCTTTAGAACACCAAGTGTCCACCTGCTTATCCCACAGCACCCGATATCTCTGGACAACCTGAGTTACTTGAATGTATGCAAGACGACTGCCCTTCTTGCTGAAGGTAGCATGGCATACGCAAATGTCAACTTAGAACACTCATTGTTACTGTTGTTCAGTCACTAAGTTGTGTCAAACTCTTTGTAACCCCATGGACTGTAGCATGCCAGGCTTCCCTGTTCTTCACTGAGTTTGCTCAAATTCAAGTCCACTGAGTTGGTGATGCTATCTAACCATCTCATCCTCTGCTGCCCTCTTCTCCTTTTGCCTTCAGTATTTCCCAGCAGTGGCCACAGGACTGGAAAAGCTCAGTTTTCATTCCAATCCCAAAGAAGGGCAATGCCAAAGAATGTTCTAACTATTGTATAATTGCACTCATTTCACATGCTAGTAAGGTTAGGCTCAGAATCCTTCAAGCTAGGCTTCAGCAGTATGTGAACTAAGAACTTCTGGTGTACAAGCTGGAATGAGAAAAGGCAGAGGAACCAGAGATCAAATTGCCAACATTCGCTGGATCATAGAGAAAAGCAAGGAAATCCAGAAAAACATCTACTTCTGCTTCATTAACTACGCTAAAGTCTTTGACTCAGTGGATCACAACAAACTGTGGAAAATTCTTAGAAATGGAAGTGGAACTGCTCATGCAAGGTGGAAAAAACTTACTTGTAGCCTGCATTAAGGACCCATGTGTCTGGGGGTAATAAATAGCTGATTTCCAGTACTTCTGGGTAATCAAAGTTTTGATTTGTTTTGCCCATCCTCAGAGACTTGCAGATTAGCTCCTCCAGTACCACGACTTCTGAGAGTCAAGATCCTTCTTCTGGGGACCCTGCAGTCAGTGCTCTTCAACAACAGCTGTTACTGATGGTGGCTCGGAGGACCCAGTCAGAAACCCCACGGGTAAGTCTCAGCACCACCGTTTGTGAATGTTCCAGAAGCAGGCGTCCTGAAACCTGTTTCCAGGTTGGTTTCCCTATCAGAATTAGTCCAGTCGTGTCCTGAATTTTACATCAGAGGGTTGTGGTTACATCACTTCATGGTAGTCTACTGGATGAATGTGAAAAGAGATCATTTAGATAACATGCCATTTAGATAATACCTTTTCATTGATGCTAATGGGTTATTAGTCTTGATCTTCCAGTGTATTAGAAATTGATTTACATTGATCTTTTGTTGCTGAGTTACACAATTTCCACAAAGCCTCACTTGATTGGAATGGCTTTTTCTCGCTGCAGGGTTTGGAAAGTATCTAGATATTTATTAATTTATTATAGCCTTATAATTTAGGCATGCAGAAATTTTGAAAGAGAATCTTGGCTTGAAGAGAGACTTTATTCATGGAACAAATGACATGATCATCAAGAACTTAAAAGATGCATCTTCCCATTATTTTACCGAGAGATTAACTTACTGATGTTCATTCACTTATTACTTCACTTTTAATGAGACTCTGTAAGACACAGAGCAAAGAATTCAAAAAGAACATGGGAGGAAAGACACACAACCAGTCATGAACTGAGAGCTACGCATTCTATCAGGGTGTTTTGGGGAATGGCTCGGAGAAGGCTCCTTAGAAGAAAGGACACTTGGGCTAGACCTTGAAGGAAGGTAGATTTCAGTAGGTGCACATTGAAAGAAGAGGGCTATAAATGGGATACTGTCAAGTTTGTCTAACATTTCTTTACTGCTCTGCTTACCTTCTTCCTGACCATGTTTTGATTTCTTCTAGAGAATCTCGCCTACAAAAAGAAATACAGTAAGTCCTGTATATACAAATGTGTTCTGTTCTGAGCGTATGTTTGTTAAGTCCAATTTGTTCATCAATGCAACAGTTAGCCTAGGTACCCAGCTAACACAATTGGCTATACAGTACTGTACTACAATAAGTTTGCAATACTTTCCACACAAATAATACATAAAAAAAACAAATAAGTACAAAAATAAGGGAAACAGTTTTAATCTTACAGCGTAGTACCTTGAAAAGTAGTCATTGTTGTTCAGTTGCTCAGTCGTGTCCTACTCTTTGCAACCCCGTGGACTGCAGTGCTTCCTTGTCCTTCTCTATCTCCCCAAGTTTGCTCAAAATTCATGTCCATTGAATCAGTGATGCCATCTAACCATTACACCCTCTGGTCACCCCCTTCCCCTCCTGCCCTCAGCCTTACCCAGCATCAGGGTCTTTTCCAGTGAGTTGGCTCTTTGCATCAGGTGGTCCAAGTATTGGAGCTTCAGCTTCAGCATCAGTCCTTCCAATGAATATTCAGGGTTGATTTCCTTTAGAATGGACTGGTTTAAGCTCCTTATAGTTCAAGGGACTCTTAAGAGTCTTGAGAGTCAGCCAGCACCACAGTTCAAAAGCATCAATTCTTTGGTACTCCAGTCATCCTTATGGTCCTGCTCTCACATCCATACATGACTACTGGAAAAACCACAGCTTTGACTATATGGACCTTTGTCAGCAAAGTGATGTCTCTGCTTTTACATATACTGTCTAGGTTTGAAAAATACAGTAGCCCAGCACAACAGTTGGTGCTTCTTAGCTCTACCAGCTATAGCACCACTGCTTTTACACAGGCTTCCAGACATCCTGGGCTTGAAATAGATAATATATTACTGTGCTCCGTACAGTTCAGTAAAGTACACAAAAACACAGTGATTTGTAGAGGAGGCACTCACGTGACAACGTACACCAAACACACGCACTAACTTACGTGACTGGACGTGTGAACATGCATTCACATCTCTGAAAGTTCACAACTTGAAGGTTCGTATGCAGGGGACTTAGTATAATAGTTTTAGATTCAATTTCATATTTGCTTAACCAGATTTTTTCAGAAGAGGCTTGATGGTAATTTATACACCCTTGTTCAAATGTGCAGGAAACATGTTGTGCTACTTTCTAACTGATCACATGTTGTTCTGGAGTCCTTGTTTCTGCTGTGCTGTGTTTAGTCACTCAGTCATGTGTGACTTTTTGTGACCCCATGGACTGTAACCTGCCAAGCTCCTCTGTCCTTGGGGATTCTCCAAGCAAGAATACTTGAGTGAGTTGCCATGTCCTCCTCCAAGGGATATTCCTGACCCAGGAATCAAACCCAGGTCTCCTGCATTGCAGGCAGATTCTTTACCATCTGAGCTACCAGGGAAGCCCAAGAATACTGAAGTGGGTAACCTATCCCTACTCCAGCAGATCTTCCTGACCCAGGAATTGAACCGGGGTCTCCTGCATTGCAGGTGGATTCTACTGGCGGAGCGACATTTTAAAGTAAAATTGTAAAAGATTTTAAGTTTTACTCTATGTAGGTATACGTGTGTGCTAAGTTGCTTTATTTGTGTCTAACTCTTTGTGACCCTATGGACTCTAGCCTGCCAGGCTCCTGTGTCCATGGGATTCTCCAGGCAAGAACTCTGGAGACTCAGGTTCAGTCTCTGGGTTGGGAAGATCTCCTGGAGATAGACAGGGCAACCCACTCCAGTACTCTTTCCTGGGAAATCCCATGGATACCGGAGCCTGGTGGGCTAAAGTCCATGGGGTCTCAAGANTTCTCCAGGCAAGAACTCTGGAGACTCAGGTTCAGTCTCTGGGTTGGGAAGATCTCCTGGAGATAGACAGGGCAACCCACTCCAGTACTCTTTCCTGGGAAATCCCATGGATACCAGAGCCTGGTGGGCTAAAGTCCATGGGGTCTCAAGAGTCCGACTTGACTTAGTAACTGAATAACAACTGTGAGGTTTTGAGAAATAAAGGTAATATATTGCATAGTTATACTTTTAAGAATCAGTGGCAGTTATTAATATATCATCAAAATACTTATTAGTTATGGGACTCCTGAAGATACCATTATTTTGTCTCTTTTATTTTTATTTTTAAAAATTTTGTTGAAGTATAGTTGATTTACAATGTTGAGATAATTTCTGCTGTACAGCAAAGTGATTTAGTTAAGTATATAGATATATTCTTTATATATTCTTTACTATTATGGTTTATCATAGGATATTGAATATAGATTCCTGTGCTATACAGTAGGACCTTATTCTCCATTCAGTCTATATATAATAGTTTGCATCTGTGGAGGAGTTATTGGAAGTTTGAGGATTAGAGAAAATATATGACAGAGTTATACTTTTAATAATCAGTGGCAATTTTTTTCCCCTTTTTAAAATTAGTTTCTTTTTTAAAAATTAAAAAAATTTAATTGAAGGATAATTGCTCTATAGAATTTGTGGATTTCTGTCATATATCAACAAGAATCAGCCATAGGTATACCCCTGTCCCCTCCCTCCTGGACCTCCCTCCCGTCTCCCCCCCATCCCACCCTTCAGCCTGTCACAGAGCCCCTGTTTCAGTTCCCTGAGTCACACAGCAAATTCCCATTGGCTATCTATTTTATATATGATATTGAAATTTCCATGTTACTCCCTCCGTACATCTCCCCTTCTCCCTCCTTCCCTCCCACCATGTTCTTAGATCTGTTCTCTATATTTCTTTCTCTATTGCTGCCCTGAAAATAAATTCATCAGTGCCATCTCTTTAGATTTCATATGTATATATATCAGTATACAATATTTATATTCCTCTTTCTGAGTTACTTCACTCCATATAATAGGCTCTAGGTTCATCCACCTCATTAGAACTGATCATATGCACTCCTTTTTATGGCTGAATAGTATTCCATTGTATATATGTACCATAGCTTCTTTATCCATTCACCTGTCAATGGACATCTAGGTTGCTTCCATGTTCTTGCTATTGTAAATAGTGCTGCATTGAACACTGGGGTGCATGTGTCTCTTTCAAGTTTGGTTTCCTCAGGTTATATGCCTAGGAGTAGAATTGCTGGGTCATATGGTGGTTTTATTCGTAGCTTTTAAAGGAATCTCCATACTGTCTTCCATAGTGGCTATATCAGTTTCTGTCCCCTCCAGTAATGCAAAAGGGTTCCCTTGCCTCCATACCCTCTCCAGCATTTATTGTTTGTAGACTTTTTAGTGACGGCCATTCTGACCGGTGTGAGGTGGTGTCTCATTGTGGTTTTGATTTGATTTCTCTAATAATGAGTGGTGTTGAGCATCTTTTCGTGTGCTTGTTAGCCATCTGTATGTCTTCTTTGGAGAAATGTCTCTTCAGGTCCCTTTCCCATTTTCTGATTGGATTGTTTGCTTTTCTGGTACTGAATTGCACGAGCTGCTTTTGTACTTTGGAAATGAATCTTTGTCAGTTGTTTCTTTTGCTATTATTTTCTCCCATTCTGAGGGTTGTCTTTTCATCTTGTTTGTAGTTTCCTTTGCTGTGCAAAAGCTTTTAAGTTTGATTAGGTCCCACTTGTTTATTTCTGTTTTTATTTCCATTACTCTAGGAGGTGGGTTATAGAAGATCTTGCTTTGATTTATGTCATCGAGTGTTCTGCTTATGTTTTCCTCTAAGAATTTTATAATTTCTGGTCTTACACTTAGATCTTTAATCCATTTTGAGCTTATCTTTGTGTGTGGTATTAGGTAGTGTTCTGATTTCATTATTTTGCACATAGCAGTCCAGTTTTACCATTTATTGAAGAGGCTATCTTCAGGGGCCATTATTAATATCATCAAAATGCTTATTACTTATGGAACTCTTGAAGAGACTATTTTTTAAAAATTTTCATTTAAAGTTTTTTGTTGATGTATAGTTGATTTACAATGTCATGTTAATTTCTGCTGTACAGAAAGTGATTCAGTTATATGTATTCTTTTTCATACTCTTTTCCATTATGGTTTATCACAGGATATTGAATATATTTCCCTATGCAGTAGGGCCTTGTTGTCCATCCATCCTATATGTGGTAGTTTGCATCTGTGGAAGAGTTATTATGAGGTTTTGAAGATTAATGATAATGTATGGCAAAATTATGCCTTTAATAATCAGTATTAATTGTTAATATCACAATTCTTATTAGTTTTATAGAACTCTAGAATTTTTTCAGATAGCTTGGGGGAAATACAGTTCTATTGTCTAAGACACCCCATTTGTGGTCCTTCATTGTGTTAGCCCTAGCAAACTAACACTGAAGTCAAATCATTTTTTCTTTGTATTAAATTCTGAGATGATTTTCCTTTAAGCAGCAATAAATAGCACAATATGCCAGAATACTTAATAAGTTTTGCAAAAGATGCAGACATAGTCTTCATGTGATTTTTTAATAGTGACCTTCCCTAAAACTACTATCTGAAAGAGAATATTTTCTTACTATTCACAAGAATGTTGTCAGCTTCACTGTTGCTTATCCTTGACATGTTTATACATCATGCTAAATTCCCATATCACAGAATGGTAAACCCTACTTGGCTGGCACACATGTTTTATTTCTTACTTGCACTCTTAGTTCATGGAGCATAAAGGGAAAGGATCTCGTTTCAGAGAAAGATTTACTCTAAATTACAAATTGGAAAGGATCTCGTTTCAGAGAAAGATTTACTCTAAATTACAAATTCACTGGGCTTCCCTGGTGGCTTAGACAGTAAAGAATCTGACTGCAATGTGGGAGACCCAGGTTCAATCCCTGTGTCGGGAAGATCCCCTGGAGAAAGGAATGGCAACCCACTCCAGTATCCTTGCCTGGAGAGTTCCAGGGACAGAGGAGCTGGCACACTGCAGTCCATGAGGTCACAAAGAGTCAGACACGACTGAGCAAGTAACACTTTGGCTTTCATAAGTTCATTGTCATTAAAAGAAGATGCTTTTCTTGCTGACATGACAGCGGGAAGTTTCTTCGAGGCTCTCTTTTCTGTTGGAGTCAAATTCCAGACACAAGCAGCACTTATTACAATCTCAACTTACCTCTAATAATACAGCCCAATCCATCCTGTATATTGTCAACCTGCATATTACCTTCACAATGGATCAACTTTCCCTTGAAATGTTCTTTGTGTTAATATTTTATAGTCTGAATAACTCTACGCTCCATAGCTTTCAGGGAATTAGCAGGTGGGAACAGAGAGATAGGGGAGTCAGCCTCCTAAGAGGCTTCTACATGGTCTCCAGTGAGGCAGATGTGTTGCCCTTATGCATGCCAGGTGTTTTGACATCAGCGACTTTCAGTGAATTAAGGAAAAAGTACGCAGTCTGCCCAAGTATGAGCTTCTGCTTTGTAAGTCTGAGAGGAGTGAATGAGGCCACGGAAAGGGAGCTCTGCCCCACGGCTGCTCTTCCATGCTGTCCTCCTCCCTTAGCTTATCTTGGTCCTGCTTCTCGGTCTTCTGCGTCTTCTGTTGTTGTTCAGCCACCAAGTTGTGTCCGACTCTTTGTGACCCTGTGGACTGCAGCACGCCAGGCTTCTCTGTCACTCACCATCTCCTGGAGTTTGCCCAGATTCATGTCCATTGAATCAGTGACATCCGCAACCATCTCATCCTCTGTTGCCCTCTTTTCCTTCTGCTTTCAATGTTTCGCAGCATCAGGGTCTTTTCCAATGAGTCGACTCTTTGCATAAGGTTTCCAAAGTATTGGAGCTTTAGCTTAGCCTATAGGAAATTAGAGCCTACTGAAAAATCCTTTTTAGAAAAATATAGGATGAAAGCAAACCAATAAAAATGCAAGCTAGCATAATCCACCAATTCCACATTTGGTGTATATTCAAAGAGCCTAAAGCAGGGAATCCAACAGATATTTGCAGGTGCATGTTCACAATAGCGTCATTCATGATTGTGAATAGTGAATATTCCACCAAGAGATGGACGCAACCCAAGTGCCTGTCGCCAGATGAATGAATAAACAAAATGTAGTCTATACATAAAATGAAATTTTACTCAGCCTTAAAAAAAAATTTGACACCTAAAACATGATAGAACTTGAGATCATTATGATAAATGAAATAAGTCAATCACAAAGGAATGGTACTCTTTAATTCCACTTACAGGGGGTACCCAGAGGGGTCAAATTCCTGGAGACAGAAAGTAGAGGAGAGTGGAGAGTTAATGTTCAATGTAGACAGAGTTTCAGTTTTGTAAGATGAAAACATGAATAATAATATGAATATTATTGCTACTGAAACACATACATACAAAATGGTTAAGATATAAATTTTAAATTACATATTTTTTTAACCACAGTTACAAAAAAAAAAGCAACCCCACAGATTAGAAATAGAAGGTCTGCAGGGGGCTGAGGCTCATTAAGTATTTGTTCAGCAAATGAATGGAGACTAATTTTTTTCAAAATTGAATTTCTTTCCACTAGATTAGATCCAATCAGAGATGAATTTGGGGTGAAAATGTTTTAAATCTGAGATTAAATTCCTCCACCTGTCTCTGTTTTATTGGTTTAATTTTTTTTTCTGACACATATTTCAGGTCTTATATTGGGCTTCACTAAGGACCTACATACTGTGGATGAAAATCTTTTTACTTTAAAAAATTTTTAAATATTTATCTGGGTATTACATTAAATAGCATACCTTTCAAAGATTATGTCATTTAAGGCCTTTTTTTGAATTCTGATCTTTCATAATAANGTTATAGAAGATCTTGCTTTGATTTATGTCATCGAGTGTTCTGCTTATGTTTTCCTCTAAGAATTTTATAATTTCTGGTCTTACACTTAGATCTTTAATCCATTTTGAGCTTATCTTTGTGTGTGGTATTAGGTAGTGTTCTGATTTCATTATTTTGCACATAGCAGTCCAGTTTTACCATTTATTGAAGAGGCTATCTTCAGGGGCCATTATTAATATCATCAAAATGCTTATTACTTATGGAACTCTTGAAGAGACTATTTTTTAAAAATTTTCATTTAAAGTTTTTTGTTGATGTATAGTTGATTTACAATGTCATGTTAATTTCTGCTGTACAGAAAGTGATTCAGTTATATGTATTCTTTTTCATACTCTTTTCCATTATGGTTTATCACAGGATATTGAATATATTTCCCTATGCAGTAGGGCCTTGTTGTCCATCCATCCTATATGTGGTAGTTTGCATCTGTGGAAGAGTTATTATGAGGTTTTGAAGATTAATGATAATGTATGGCAAAATTATGCCTTTAATAATCAGTATTAATTGTTAATATCACAATTCTTATTAGTTTTATAGAACTCTAGAATTTTTTCAGATAGCTTGGGGGAAATACAGTTCTATTGTCTAAGACACCCCATTTGTGGTCCTTCATTGTGTTAGCCCTAGCAAACTAACACTGAAGTCAAATCATTTTTTCTTTGTATTAAATTCTGAGATGATTTTCCTTTAAGCAGCAATAAATAGCACAATATGCCAGAATACTTAATAAGTTTTGCAAAAGATGCAGACATAGTCTTCATGTGATTTTTTAATAGTGACCTTCCCTAAAACTACTATCTGAAAGAGAATATTTTCTTACTATTCACAAGAATGTTGTCAGCTTCACTGTTGCTTATCCTTGACATGTTTATACATCATGCTAAATTCCCATATCACAGAATGGTAAACCCTACTTGGCTGGCACACATGTTTTATTTCTTACTTGCACTCTTAGTTCATGGAGCATAAAGGGAAAGGATCTCGTTTCAGAGAAAGATTTACTCTAAATTACAAATTGGAAAGGATCTCGTTTCAGAGAAAGATTTACTCTAAATTACAAATTCACTGGGCTTCCCTGGTGGCTTAGACAGTAAAGAATCTGACTGCAATGTGGGAGACCCAGGTTCAATCCCTGTGTCGGGAAGATCCCCTGGAGAAAGGAATGGCAACCCACTCCAGTATCCTTGCCTGGAGAGTTCCAGGGACAGAGGAGCTGGCACACTGCAGTCCATGAGGTCACAAAGAGTCAGACACGACTGAGCAAGTAACACTTTGGCTTTCATAAGTTCATTGTCATTAAAAGAAGATGCTTTTCTTGCTGACATGACAGCGGGAAGTTTCTTCGAGGCTCTCTTTTCTGTTGGAGTCAAATTCCAGACACAAGCAGCACTTATTACAATCTCAACTTACCTCTAATAATACAGCCCAATCCATCCTGTATATTGTCAACCTGCATATTACCTTCACAGTGGATCAACTTTCCCTTGAAATGTTCTTTGTGTTAATATTTTATAGTCTGAATAACTCTACGCTCCATAGCTTTCAGGGAATTAGCAGGTGGGAACAGAGAGATAGGGGAGTCAGCCTCCTAAGAGGCTTCTACATGGTCTCCAGTGAGGCAGATGTGTTGCCCTTATGCATGCCAGGTGTTTTGACATCAGCGACTTTCAGTGAATTAAGGAAAAAGTACACAGTCTGCCCAAGTATGAGCTTCTGCTTTGTAAGTCTGAGAGGAGTGAATGAGGCCACGGAAAGGGAGCTCTGCCCCACGGCTGCTCTTCCATGCTGTCCTCCTCCCTTAGCTTATCTTGGTCCTGCTTCTCGGTCTTCTGCGTCTTCTGTTGTTGTTCAGCCACCAAGTTGTGTCCGACTCTTTGTGACCCTGTGGACTGCAGCACGCCAGGCTTCTCTGTCACTCACCATCTCCTGGAGTTTGCCCAGATTCATGTCCATTGAATCAGTGACATCCGCAACCATCTCATCCTCTGTTGCCCTCTTTTCCTTCTGCTTTCAATGTTTCGCAGCATCAGGGTCTTTTCCAATGAGTCGACTCTTTGCATAAGGTTTCCAAAGTATTGGAGCTTTAGCTTAGCCTATAGGAAATTAGAGCCTACTGAAAAATCCTTTTTAGAAAAATATAGGATGAAAGCAAACCAATAAAAATGCAAGCTAGCATAATCCACCAATTCCACATTTGGTGTATATTCAAAGAGCCTAAAGCAGGGAATCCAACAGATATTTGCAGGTGCATGTTCACAATAGCGTCATTCATGATTGTGAATAGTGAATATTCCACCAAGAGATGGACGCAACCCAAGTGCCTGTCGCCAGATGAATGAATAAACAAAATGTAGTCTATACATAAAATGAAATTTTACTCAGCCTTAAAAAAAAATTTGACACCTAAAACATGATAGAACTTGAGATCATTATGATAAATGAAATAAGTCAATCACAAAGGAATGGTACTCTTTAATTCCACTTACAGGGGGTACCCAGAGGGGTCAAATTCCTGGAGACAGAAAGTAGAGGAGAGTGGAGAGTTAATGTTCAATGTAGACAGAGTTTCAGTTTTGTAAGATGAAAACATGAATAATAATATGAATATTATTGCTACTGAAACACATACATACAAAATGGTTAAGATATAAATTTTAAATTACATATTTTTTTAACCACAGTTACAAAAAAAAAAGCAACCCCACAGATTAGAAATAGAAGGTCTGCAGGGGGCTGAGGCTCATTAAGTATTTGTTCAGCAAATGAATGGAGACTAATTTTTTTCAAAATTGAATTTCTTTCCACTAGATTAGATCCAATCAGAGATGAATTTGGGGTGAAAATGTTTTAAATCTGAGATTAAATTCCTCCACCTGTCTCTGTTTTATTGGTTTAATTTTTTTTTCTGACACATATTTCAGGTCTTATATTGGGCTTCACTAAGGACCTACATACTGTGGATGAAAATCTTTTTACTTTAAAAAATTTTTAAATATTTATCTGGGTATTACATTAAATAGCATACCTTTCAAAGATTATGTCATTTAAGGCCTTTTTTTGAATTCTGATCTTTCATAATAATTACTTTCATGGCAGTTTCCTGGCCTAACAGTAGTATTTTGATATGAGTAGCATAATTTTAATGTCACATTATAATGACATTGAAATGTATTGGTAAAAACGACCTTTTCTGCAATAAGGATCTACTGTATAGCATAGAGAACTATACTTGGTATTTTGTGATAACCTATTAGGGAAAAGAATACAGAAAAGAATGAATATATGTATATGTATAACTAAACCACTTTGCTCTACAACTGAAACTCACATAACATTGTAAATCAGTAATACTCAGTACAAAAAATAAAGCTGGAAAAAAAAAAGACCTTTTCTGTTGATCATTATCCTTTTGTTAGGGTGCCCATTTTTTTTTTTTTTATGGACTATGTTGGTTTCCATTTCAGAATTTGAACATCTGCTTTTGGTACTTTTAAATCAGGAGGCTTATTTTTATGACAATAACACGTCTATATGAAACCCTCTCTCTGTTTTTTCTTTCGGTGTCTAAAAGCATCTGAGTCAGGATCTGGAAGATTCATCCTGTTCTTCCACACAAGGAAAGTTTAACCGAGAGCAGTTTTACAAGTTTATCATTTTCCCTGGCAAGTGGATTAAGGTCTGGTATGATCGCCTTACCTTGCTGGCATTACTGGATAGGTAAGCCTCGAGGCCTGCACATGTGCTGGGGAAGGACATGAGTGGGGCGTGGCAGAGTGCGCTTGCTTGCTGATAATAAGCAGTTTGGACTCAGGCTGAAATTCTCTGGGGCTTTTCCGGGGTGTCCACTTTTTGTGCTGCAATCCCAGACTCAGAGCAGTGAGATCCTGACAAATGAAGAAACTGTCATTGAGCGGTGAAAATGGAAACTAGGAGAATTTGGTAGCATGGTTTAGTGTTAAGGTTTGGGACAATATTATGCCTTGGTCTGCTCATCTTTTGCCAGTTTTTGTAGGAGAGCCTGCAGCTGCCATGTTGAGGGCAGAGCTTGGGTGTGAGGATGTGGCTTGGGGAGGGGAGGAGGGACATGGGTAGGAAAGAATGATGTCTCTCCTTTTCCTTTCAGGACTTAGGTTCTAAATAGTCTATCCTATACTTTGGATGCTAGTCTTTCCTTTAAACCCTATTACTCTTTTTCATCACTATTTCTCAAGATGCAGTGCTGTTGGGTTGAAGCTGAGGGTACTGGCTGGGGAGGTGGAGGCGGGTGGCAGGGGTTGGGTTAAGTAAGGCATGATGGAGTTGGGGACCAAAGAGAGGACTTCCCATTTCTATCCCCCTTGGGGTATACAGAAGACCAGATTGGGATCTTTTTAAAAATAATGTTTTTATTAAAATTTAAAACTTTACTCTGCAAAAAGACAGTATAAAAGAATGCAAAGACAAGTCACTGACAGAAAAAATTGTTTATGAGACTTCCCTGGCGGTCCAGTGGTTATGACTTCACCCTTGCAGTGCGGGGGTGCAGGTTTGATCCCTGGTTGGGGAGCTAAGATCCTATATACTTTGTGGCCAGAAAACCAAAGCGTACAACAACAACAACAAACAGAAGCAATCTTGTAACAGATTCAATAAAGACTTAAAAAATTAAAAATTTATAAAACGCACATCAGATATATATCTAAGATATACAAAGACTACTTAAAGCTCAATAATAAGAAAACAACCTAATTTTAAAATATGGGCTAAAGATTTGAAGAGAACTCTCATCTAAGAAGATATCCAAATGGTAAACAAGTACATAAAAATAGGCTTATCATTTTATATCACTAGAGATTTGCATAATTTAAGCAGTGATGAGATACCACTATACACTATGAGAATGTTTAATCAAACAAAACTGACAATAGTAAATGCTGGAAAGAATGTGGAACAAAAAAACCCTTTTTTCGTTGCTGGTGGAAGAAACAGAATGGTATAGCTAATTTGAAAGACAGGATGGCAGTTTTCTAAAGTAAACAGTTTTACCATATAATTCATCAATTATACTCCTAGGTAACTACCTAACTGATTTGAAAACATCCACATAAATACTGCATATGAATGTTTTTAATATCTGTATTTATAATCATTAAAAACTAAAAGGAACCAGGGCATGCATCAGTATGTGAGTAGATAAATTGTGGGGGCTTCCCTGGTGGCTCAGTGATTGGGAACCCACCTGCCCATACAGGAGACGTGGTTTTGATCCCTGGTCAGGAAGATCCCCTCGAGAAGGAAATAGCAACCCAACTCTAGTAGTCTTGCCTGGGAAATTCCATGAACAGAGGAGCCTGGTGGGCTACAGTCCATGGGGTCGCAAGAGAGTGGGATATGACTTAACGACTAAACAATAACAACAATGAATTGTGATATTCACAGGTTGTGGGTTTGGAGATTTGGATGCTATTACTAATGGTGAAGTGAGGTGAGGTGAAGTCGCTCAGTCATGTCCGACTCTTTGCGACCCTGTGGACTGTAACCTACTAGACTTCTCCATCCATGGAATTCTCCAGGCAAGAATACTGGGGTGGATTCCCATTTCCTTCTCCAGGGGATCTTCCCGACCCAGGGATTGAACCTGGGTCTCCTGCATTGGAGGCAGACGCTTTAATCTCTGAGCCACCAGGGAAGATGCTAATGGTGGCATCAGAAAACACAGGAGTTTCACAGTTAAATGCCAGTCAGTGGGGTAGTGGGAAGGCTGGTTGCCTGCCTGGCTGTTGTGGGTCCCTCAGTGACTACTTGTTATCATAATGTCTTAAATGGTGTGATCACATACTGAAAAACTATAGTCGTGCAAAATTACAACAGTAAATTTCACCCACAAGTCAGGGAAGAGAGTTATAATGGTTTTTCTAACAACACTATGTTACCCCAGGGGCACACACTCAAGACGGAGACTTCATACTTAACTAAAATAATTCAAGATAATACAGTCTGATGGATGAGAAGTGTTTTTGAAATATTCATTTAAAAATAAATTATTAGAAGTTGAACTAACCTGCCTTAACCCTTCATATTAAATACAAATATTTCTGTGGATTTCTGGGTTTGTTATTATTTTAAAATCCACTCACTGATGAAAATTAGCTGAAAATCCAGTGAAGATCTAAAAAATGATGATGAGGAAGATGACCATCATCTTGTGAAGGTTATAGTGTTAAATCATTTTAATCACCTCTCTTGCAAGTTACGTGCTAAGTCATGTCCGACTCTTTGCGACCCCATGGACTGTAGCCCGCCAGGCTCCTCTGTCTATGGGATTCTCCAGGCAGGAATACTGGGTGGGTTGCCATTCCCTCCTCCAGGGGATCTTTCTGACCCAGGGATGGAACCCGTGCATTGGTAGGTGGGTTCTTTATCACTGCCTCCAGTCTCCTTTTAAATGGGGGTAATCTATTGGGTTGGCCAAAAAGTCAATAAGATGTTATGGAAAAACCCCAACAAACCATATCACAGGGAGGATGTGAGGATCACACCAAATTAATGATGGAAAGAGTTCTTTAAATATTAGTTGTTGGGAAGATCCCCTGGAGAAGGAAATGGCAACCCACTCCAGTATTCTTACCTGGAGAATCCCAAGGACAGAGGAGCCTGGCAGGCTACAGTCCGTGGGGTCACAGAGTCCATTATTATTATGATTTGGAATGTGGCCCAGAACCCAGAAAGAAGAAAAAAAACTTGTAAATGAGATAAATGACTATAGCCGAAGTGTGTGTGCTGTATGTCTGCTAAGTCACTTTGGCCATGTCCAACTCTCTGTGACCCTGAGGACTGTAGCCGACCAGGTTCCTTTCTAGCCAAAGTAGATGCTGTCAAATGCAGACACTGAAACTTAGGCCCTTAGAAAGGAGAGATCACCCTTTCTTCAGAGCCCATCTAATCCTACTTTCAGTCATCCACCTGCAAGCTTGGTGACCTGGTTTTCTAGTTGGCAGTCAATGAAGAGGGGAGGAAGGGATGCCATGACTCCCAGCTGACAGTGAGGAAGGAGGAAGGAAAACCCAGAACACTGACCTAGAAACACCTAGCAGCTTGGGACCTTTGTGTGGAGAGAGCAGCCCCACCCAAGGACTGTGGAGCGGCACAGAGCACCCAGAACCGCCTGGGAGCTTTGTGAAAGCACAGATGCCCAGGTGTGAGAAGTTGCCACCCCAGCGTGGCCTGGGGCACAGCACACCTCCCTAGCTCGCCTGGTTAGTTCAGTGATGATGTGAAAGGTCTGTTTAAGAAAACAGGGATTCACACGATAAATTTTACATTTTTGATGACCGGAGCTGTTTATTTATTTGAAAATGTATACATAAATTACCCTGGATATTCACTGGGAGTATCTAAAATCAGGTGGATGAGAGAACGTGAATTTACCAAATGAAAGCTTGGAAAGACAACACATATATAATAGAAAACAAACTTATAAGTGTTGGCAGAAACTGGAAGAATTTGGTGAATAACAGGCAATGAAATCAGACTAATCGCTGCCCTGAACTCCCCCAGGTCAAGGACTTCTGTTTGACATTTTTTAACTTTTCCCTGGAATTCATACTCATCCTTATCCTCTGATCATGGTGGCGTCCTGGGTCCCTATGATCACAGCCTCTTCTGTTTGCCTTCGTTTAACGTCCAGTCTGCTTAGATATTTTCAGACTTGTCTCTCTTTTCTTTTATCATTTTCTCTTCCTTTCTCTTTTGCTATTACCTCATCTTGCAAGACTCCTAGGTTTTCTTTTTCTTTCACCAGTTTATCAGGTTAGCATCTAAAACAAAAAGCTGTCCATCTAAGCATGAATTCATTCATTTATTTGTTCATCCAACACTTAAAAAAAAATCAAAACACCTGCTCCACTCTAGGCTCTATAAGGAGCCCTGGGCATAGAGCAGTGAATGAAACAGACTCCGCTGGGGGAAGTGAGCTAAGACGGCACACACACGGTCCTGGGTGCCATGGAAGACACCCTGAAGGCCTGAGATAGAGGGACTTGGGGGAAGAGGACGCAGATGTCAGGACAGGTGATGACAGAAGCCTTACCTGAGGAGGAAACTCACAGATCTGAAATACAGCAGGGAGCCAGGCATGTGACAAGCAGGGGCAAACTCGCCATTGTCATCATCGTGAGGATGTGTTCTCATGTCTCCCATCCTTATAAATCCTCTGGACCACATTCCCCCAGCTGCTGTCCCATTTCTCCAAGTTTCCTTGTGCCAGAGCTCCTTGAAGCATTGCATGTTATTTTTTTCTCCCAGTTTCTCTCCTCCCATTTTCTCATAACCACCCTTGCATTCAGCCTTCTGACCCCAGGACCGCATGGAGCCTGCCCTGGTCCAGGTCATGGTTAATCCTGTCAGTCATGTCCCTGGACTCTCATTCTTGGTTTACTCTCTCCTCTTGTTTCCAGGGCTCAGCCCTCTCTTGGTTTTCCTTCTGCCCTGTTGGTAGCTCCTTCCTGGTCCCCTTTGCAGGTGACCTCTTCACGTTGGTGTCCCAGGAGCTGCTCAGCCCTTGGTCTTTCTCTTTCTACCCGCTTTTCTTTAGTGATCACATTTAGTCTCACGGCTTTAAATCCCACTAATCTGCCAGTGACCAATTTCTCATAGATTAAGTTTCCTGCTCCTTCAAAGGTATCTACTGTGGCTTCCACCTTTAATGTTGCCACCTTTGAGCTGCTTTCATCCCCCATCTGGGTTACTGTAAGAGCATCAACTGCTCACACCCATTCTCCCTAGACAGTATTTTTTTTTTTTCAAAATTGTACTGATTGATAATAGTTGATTTACAGTGGCATTCATTTCTGCTGTAAGGCAAAGTGTTTCAGATATCCATATATATTCTTTTCCATTATGGTTTATCACAAGATATTGACCAAGGTTGGCTGTGCTGTACAGTAGGACCTTGTCTGTCTGTCCTATATAAAACAGCTTGCGTCTGCTAATCCCAAACTCCCAATCCATGCCTCCCCCATCCCACTCCCCCTTGGCAACCACCAGTCTCTTTTCTATGTCTGAGTCTGTTTCTCTTTTATAGATAAGTTCATTTGTGCTGTATTTTAGATTTCACATATGTGATATCATATGGTATTTATCTCTCTGTCTGACTTACTGCCCTTAGTATGATAATCTCATGGTCCATCCATGTTGCTGCAAATGGCATTATTTCACTCTTTTTATGGCTGAGAAGTATTCCATTTGATATAGACCACATCTTCTTTATCCTGTCATCTGTCAGTGGACATTTAGGTTGCTTCCATGTCTTGCCTATTGTAAATCGTGCTGCTGTGAACACAGGTGCATGTATCTTTTTGAATTATGGTTTTCTCTGGATATATGCCCAGGAATGGGATTGCAGGATCATATGATAGCTCTATTTTCAGTTTTTTAAGGAACCGCTCTACTGTTCTCTGGAGTGGCTGCACCGATTTACATTTCCCACAGTATCTCCCTGTATACTATTCTTAACACAACAGAGTGTTGGTCGCCTCTTGGTCTTCCTGTTGGTCACGACCCCAGACCCTCTTCCNTATGGTTTTCTCTGGATATATGCCCAGGAATGGGATTGCAGGATCATATGATAGCTCTATTTTCAGTTTTTTAAGGAACCTCTCTACTGTTCTCTGGAGTGGCTGCACCGATTTGCATTTCCCGCAGTATCTCCCTGTATACTATTCTTAACACAACAGAGTGTTGGTCGCCTCTTGGTCTTCCTGTTGGTCACGACCCGACCCCAGACCCTCTTTCAGCCTGAAGACCTTTGCCCTGACTGTTCCCTCCACCTGGTGCGCTCTTCCCTCAGATAACTGCACGGCTGGCCCTTTTGTCTTTCAAATGCTTTTTCTTACGGAGGCTTAGCCTGACCTTCCTGTTTAAATCCATCAGGTCTCTGGCCACACGCTCATAACTCCTCTCAGCTTGTTCTTTTCATTTTTCAGTTGCACGAATGCTCTTCAAATAGTCTGTCATGTTCTTACTCTGTGTGTATTACTTATTTCATGTCACTGCCCACTGGAAGGGAGGCTTCATGAGTTTCATTCACTGATATATTCACAACACTTTTGTTACATGAACAAATGCATCAGCTTCCCTTAGCAAACTCCTTCCCAGTTTCTGCCGTTATGAGCCTTTGCCCCAGATTGGAAGCTTAAAGTCATCTTTATTCTTTCACTCTTTTATGGTACATAATCCGTTCAATCAGTGTCTTTTCTGCCCTGTTCTGTTTTGTGTCTGAAAGTCACATGTCCCCTCTAATTTCCCAGGTGTGTCACTTTCCCAGGCTCTGCTTACTTCTCTCTGGGAGTACTGTTTATCCTTTCCCCTTCAGTGCTTCTTGTTAACCTCTGCAAGATAAATCTTTCTAAAGTATAGCCTTAATCATGACACCCCTTACCCAGTGAACAAACTTCTTCACCAATATTTATGAGGAGCTGTGGGAGGGGAGTGATGGTGGGGAGGCAGAGGAATGGAGTCTTGGTGGAGGAGGACCTGGGAAAAATTACTTTTAGGAATTTTATTTTTTCTCTCCAAATAGAAGAGGTTTTTTTTTTTTAATTGAAATTTTTGTTTTATTTCCTAAGCCTTTAGATAGTCTTAGATACTTCAAAATGTTATGCACAAACTAAAGAATAAATAATATATTTTATAGACCTGAACTGGATAAACAAATATATTTAGCTCTATAAAAAGTACATAATAGAGAATAAAAAATACATAAATTTCACTTTTCACCAAGTATTTATTATCCCTCCCCCAGTTTTTAAAAAAGGTTTCAACATGAGCATCTTAATATCTGAGTTCTTTACATTTCTGTACTTCTATACCTCTTGGTTGCCTGATTAAAAAATGGGAAAAAATATGAACAGATTCCTCACTAGAGAAGATATACAGATGGAAAATAAATGTGTGAGAAGATGCTCCACATTGTATATCATTAGGAAATTACGAAGTAAAACAATGATGAGATGCCACCACACACCTACTAGAAAGTGAATGTCACTGACTTGTGTCTGACTCTTTGCAACCCCAAGGACTAGGCCAGAATACTGGTCTGGGTAGCCTTTCTCTTCTCCAGGGGAATCTTCCCAACCCAGGGACTGAGCCCAGGTCTTCTGCATTGCAGGCAGATTCTTTACCAGCTGAACCATAAGGGAAGCCCAAGAATACTGGAGTGGGCAGCCTATCCCTTCTCCAGCAGATCGTCCCAACCCAGGAATTAAACCAGGATCTCCTGCATTGCAGGTGGATTCTTTACCAACTGAGCTATCAGGGAAGCCCTCTATTAGAAAGGCCCAATCCAAAATGCTGATAATAGCAAATGCCAGCAAGGGTGTGGGGCAGCAGGACTCATGTCGTCGCTGGTGGGATTACAAAATGGTACAGCCACTTTGGAAGACAGCTCGGCAGTTTCTCACAAATTAAACACACTAGTAGTACAGTTTGACCTACCAATCATGCTCCCTATTTCCACACAAAAACCTGCATTTATAGATGCTTTATTCATGACTGCCAAAACTTGGANACAGATTCCTCACTAGAGAAGATATACAGATGGAAAATAAATATGTGAGAAGATGCTCCACATTGTATATCATTAGGAAATTACGAAGTAAAACAATGATGAGATGCCACCACACACCTACTAGAAAGTGAATGTCACTGACTTGTGTCTGACTCTTTGCAACCCCAAGGACTAGGCCAGAATACTGGTCTGGGTAGCCTTTCTCTTCTCCAGGGGAATCTTCCCAACCCAGGGACTGAGCCCAGGTCTTCTGCATTGCAGGCAGATTCTTTACCAGCTGAACCATAAGGGAAGCCCAAGAATACTGGAGTGGGCAGCCTATCCCTTCTCCAGCAGATCGTCCCAACCCAGGAATTAAACCAGGATCTCCTGCATTGCAGGTGGATTCTTTACCAACTGAGCTATCAGGGAAGCCCTCTATTAGAAAGGCCCAATCCAAAACGCTGATAATAGCAAATGCCAGCAAGGGTGTGGGGCAGCAGGACTCATGTCGTCGCTGGTGGGATTACAAAATGGTACAGCCACTTTGGAAGACAGCTCGGCAGTTTCTCACAAATTAAACACACTAGTAGTACAGTTTGACCTACCAATCATGCTCCCTATTTCCACACAAAAACCTGCATTTATAGATGCTTTATTCATGACTGCCAAAACTTGGAAGTAACTGTCTTTTGATAGATGATGGATAAACAAATTGTATGGTATGTCAGTATTATTGAGCAGTAGAAAGAAAAAAGAGCTATCAAGCCATGCAAAGACACAGAGGACCTTTAATGTGCATTACTAAGTGAAAGACGCTAACTTGAAAAGGCTGCATACTGTGTGATTTCATTATGGAATCTGGACAAGGCAGACCTAAGGAGACAGTAAAAAGATGAGTAGTTACCAGGGGTTAGAGAGGATGGAGGAGAAGGCAATGGCAACCCACTCCAGTATTCTTGCCTGGAAAATCCCATGGACGGAGGAGCCTGGTAGGCTGCAGTCCATAGGGTCCCTAAGAATCAGGCACGACTGAGCGACTTCACTTTCACTTTTCACTTTCATGCATTGGAGAAGGAAATGGCAACCCATTCCAGTATTCTTGCCTGGAGAATCCCAGGGACAGAGGAGCCTAATGGGCTGCTGTCTATGGGGTCGCACAGAGTCGGACACGACTGAAGCGACTTAGCAGCAGCAGCAGAGAGGATGGATGAATAGGCAGAGCACAAAGGATTTTTTGGGCAGTGAAAATACTCTGCATAATACAATAATGGTGGATATGGATCATTACAGCATTGTTTAAACCCATAGAATGTACATCACCAGAAAGCAACCATAATGTATACTATGAACTTTAGTTGATAATGATTTGTTAGTGTTGCTTCATCAGTTAAAATACATGTAACACTCTCGTGGGAGATGTTGATGGTGGAGGAAGGTGGGTGTATATTTGGAGGGAGGAGCTATGTAGGAACTCTTAACACTTTCTCCTCAATTTTGTTGTGAATCTAAAACTGCTCTAGGAACTTCCATAGTGGGTCAGTGATTAAGACTTTACCTTCAAAGGCAAGGAGCAGGGATTTGATTCTTGGTTGAGGAGCTAAGATCCTGCATACCTCGTGGCCAAAAAACCCCAAACGTAAAGAACAGAAAGAATAGTGTAACAAATTCAATAAAAACTTTAAAAACTGTTCACATTAAAAAAATCTTCAAAACATAAAGCTGCTTTTAAAATAAAATCCATTAATTAAAGAAAACATTCAGGAGTGCCTGAGCATGCCAAGGATGAAGTAGCCAGCTATTCCTGTCTAAAAATGATCATAATTTAATGGGAAAGACCTATAGGTACATGGACAAAAATAGGCAATGTAAGATAGCTCAGCTGGTAAAGAATCCGCCTGCAATGCAGGAGACTTGGGTTCAATCCCTGGGTCAGGAAGATCTCTTGGAGAAGGAAATGGAAACCCACTCCAGTATTCTTGCCTGGAAAATCCCATGGATGGAGGAGCCTGGTAGGCTACAGTCCATGTTGTCGCAAAGAATCGGACATGACTGAGCGACTTCACTTCACTTCATTCAGAATTCTAGTGATTAGTCCATCTAACCTCTTGACCTTGGGTCCACACCGTCCTCCCTTTCAACCGTTCCCTGCTATAACTCCACCCTACATCTCCTCCTCTCATAGAAGCCTTCCACCTCTGATGTCATAGTCTCAGCCTCAGTTTGTTCTTCACATCCCCTCTGCATGCTAAATGGCTTCAGTCCTATCCAACTCTTTGCAATGCTATGGCCCATACCCCTTCAGGCTCCTCTGTCCATGGGATTCTCCAGGCAAGAATACTGGAGTGGGTTGCTATTTCCTTCTCTAGGGGGTCTTCCTGACTCAGTGATTGAACCTGGGTCTCCTGCACTGCAGGCAGACTCTTTACCGTCTGAGTCACCAGGGAAATTGCTTGCCCCCTACCTCCATCCAGTGTCTCCACATCCCCTCTTGCACTTTGATGGAGCCCTCGTTGCCTCCCCCATGATCCTGCCTTTAGCCCCTTTATATCAGCATCTTGACACTCCCTTTCTTGTCCCTTTGCACACCCGCTGATAACACCCCACGTCTGGATGAGCTCATCTCTCTGCCCCAACCTCTCATGTGGTGTCTCCAGGAGAGATTACCCAGTGACACACTGGGGTCAGACCCGCTGCACTGAACTCTCTGGCTGGAGCTCTCCTGGCCTCTGAAAAGGAGCAGCAAATTTTGGCCACTGTGACTGTATGTGGAAGGGACTGCCTGCTTTAGTCAAGTGTAATGTACCCCCTTCCTCCACTTAATGGAGTCAGTGAAGCTCCTTTTCTGAAACACATTTCACTGTGGTGGATGGAACAATTAACAGTGTTCTCCCAGTAAACCTGGTTTAATGGCCAGGGACACCCAAAGGGATTATATTTCTCTTGTTTCAATAACAGAAAATGGGAGTTAAATATGGCTTAAAAAAATGTAGAATGCAGTAATAATGCAAGAAAGGAAGAAAGTGTAAAATCTTGTTACCAAACATAAAAGCTTGGGATAAGTACTCTCTGCTGTCAGTCNTTCTATCTTTCCTTTCATATAAAAACTGAGAAAAGAAATTGTTTTATGTGGTTATGACTAGCAGATATCTATTTGTGTCTTTTTGCCAACTTTGTTTTTGTTTTAAATTTTATTGAAGTATAGTTGTGTTAATTTCTACTGTACTGAGAGTGACTCAGTTATACATACATCTATATAGTCTTTTCCATTATGGCTTATCACAGAATATTGAATATGGTTCCTTGTGCTATACAGTAGGACCTGGTTGGTTGGTTGTTGTTGTTTAGTCACTAAGTCGTGTCTGACTCTTTGTGACCCCCAGGAATCAGCAGGCCAGGCTTCCTCTCTTTCACCATCTCCCGAAGTTTGCTCAGATTCATGTCCATTGTGTCAGTGATGTCATCCAACTGTCTCATCCTCTGTTGTCCCCTTCTCCTTTTGCCCTCAGTCTTCTTTCCCAGTACCAGAGTCTTTCCCAGTGAGTCAGCTCTTAAGGTGGTCAGAGTATTGGAGCTTCAGCTTCAACATCAGTCCTTCCAATGAATATTCAGGGTTGATTTTCTTTAGGATTGACTGGTTTGATCTCTTTGTTGTCCAGGGGATTCTCAAGAGTCTTCCATCACCACAATTCAAAAGCATCAATTCTTTGGCACTCAGCCTTCTTTATGGCCCAACGCTCACATCCGTGCATGACTACTGGAAAAACCAGAGCTTTAACCACAGGAACCTTTGTTGGCCATTATCCATCCTGTATATAACAGTTTGCATCTGCTAACCCCAAACTCCAAATCCATCCCTACCCCTACCCCTTGTTATTGCCAACTTTGATTGAGAAGCATGTTACTCACAGATCTCTAGATTTTCACAATATAGTTAAAATCTTGTGACAGAAAACATTTCAAAATCACCATGTATGTCAAAATATGGCTCCAGTCCCAAGCAAAGGCTCATTTGCCATAGCCATGTTTGCTGCATAAAATTTTACCTCCACACAATGTTAGAACAGTTTTTCGGTACTGTTGTAGTGGGGTTTATCCCATATTATTATAGTGGGGTTAACCCGCTACTTTCCAGATAATGGGACACATAAATACTCTCATCCCTGTGATTTCACCGTGGAAAGTTTTGCATTTCCAGTTCTTCAAAAATAGCTGAAACACAGTCCCCATCCTTCCTGCGTGCACTGTTCACTGTGGTTTATTTATGGGATTTGGACATAGTTTCATGTTTAGGCATCTTAGATTTCAAATCAAATTTCCCTAGTTTTATTAAGGTTTACCAGTGTTAAACTTCATTGACTTTCTACCCAATAGACTGAGACAGAAAGGTAGACAGATGTCGTGAACCAGCACTAATGGGAGTTTCTGTGTTTCTATGAAACCGAACTGAAAAAATAGAATTGAGAAAGAGAGAACACTGGGTAAATTGCTGTAAAATGCAGCTTGACTATATGTTATTTCCCTGAACAAATGATCTCTGTGAGATTTTGAATTATAATGCAAAGAAGGTGTTAGGCGCTCAGTCATTTCTGACTCTTTGCAACCCCATGAACTGTAGCCCACTAGGCTCCTCTGTCCATGGAATTNTATTTCCCTGAATAAATGATCTCTGTGAGATTTTGAATTATAATGCATAGAAGGTGTTAGGCGCTCAGTCATTTCTGACTCTTTGCAACCCCATGAACTGTAGCCCACTAGGCTCCTCTGTCCATGGAATTCTCCAGGCAAGAATACTGGAGTGTGTTACTGTTCTCTTCTCCAGGGAGTCTTCCTGACCCAGATATCGAACCCAGGTCTCCCACACTGCGGGCAGATTCTGTACCGTCTGAGCCCCCACGGAAGCCCGTAATGTGTATGTTTCATGCGGTTGCGCTGTGACGGTTTGGAAGCCAGCAGTCTTCCTCTTCTCAGGCAGGGCCCCCTTCACCTCCCAGCTGACCTGCTGCACCTGAGAAGCAGGTCCTTCAGGGTTGTAGCATCATGGTGATGGGGTTTCTTGGTTAACTGCCACCTTCCCTTGCTCCTCTGTGGGTTCTGACTGAGCTCTGAGTTTGCAGTGAGAACAGAGAAGACATCACAGCTCAAGCCCTTGATGACTGGCCTTGGGTTTTGCACGTTCCTGTCATTTTCCTTGTCCTTTCTCCCATCTCATCTCCCCCAAGTTCAAGTCTGTCCTTGGAAACTAAAGGCGAGTCTACTCTCTACCTACCTTCCCCAGGTGTCCGCTCAGTCCTGGGCCAGCCTGCTGGCCTCTCCTTCAGCAGCCCCTCCTGTTACGTCCAAGGCCTGTGTTTGGTTCAGCCTCAGCCTCCGTCAGTGGCTGGGGGGAGAAGAGGCCATAGTGTCGCCAGGACCTGCGTGGGGTGGACTGGGCTGAAAGGTGGGAGGGAGGCGGGACTGCGGTGGGACCTGGGCCCCTGTTCCTGCACGCTCACTGTCAATTTTGTCTGTTCACTTTCAGTATTTCTCTATTGCTTCCCCGCAATCTCCCTCCTTGGACTCTTCCCGCAGATCAACACTTTCTGCATTTATCTTTTGGAGCAAATTGACATGCTGTTTTTTGGAGGTTCTGGTAAGTTTTTTACATTCTGTTCTTTCTGTAAAAAAGTCTCAAGTTCAGATAAGGGCTAAATAGCCCCAGGCATGGAATGAAGCCTGGACAGTTAGGTTTTCTTTGTCCTCACCCTTAAAAGACTTCAGCTTGGGTTGGTTAGATTAATTGTGGGCCCTTCTAGATTCATCTGGCAAAATTGAAAGTGGCCCACTAGGCTTGACACAAGCAGAAAATGGGGAATTGAGGAATTCTATGAGCTTTGGATTTGGTTTAAAACTGAAACGGTGAGTCGCTCTGTCGTATCCAACTCCTTGCAACCCCATGGAATATGGCCCACTAGGCTCCTCTGTCCATGGGATTCTCCAGGCAAGAATATTAGAGTGGGTTATCATTTCCTTCTCTAGGGGATCTTTCAGACCCAGGGATTGAACCTGAGTCTTCTGCATTACAGGCAGATTCTTTACCATCTGAGCCACCAGGGAAGCTTGGGCTTGGTTTCAGTTCAGTTCAGTCGCTCAGTCATGCCCGACTCTTTGTAACCCCATGAACTGCAGCACGCCAGGCCTCCCTGTCCATCACCAACTCCCAGAGTTCACCCAAACCCACGTCCATCAAGTCGGCGATGCCATCCAGCCATCTCATCCTCTGTCGTTCCCTCCTCCTCCTGCCCCCAACCCCTCCCAGCATCAGTCTTTTCCAAGGACTTGGTTTAGGGACCCTCTAACTCTTCATTGGAAAAGATGCATGTATTAATGTGTGTGAACGTGAGTGAGTGGAGGTTAGCGTGTGAGCACATGCATTTGAGCACTCCAGTGTTCTTGCCTGGAGAATCCCAGGGATGGGCGAGCCTGGTGGGCTGCCATCTATGGGGTCGCACAGAGTCAGACACGACTGAAGTGACTTAGCAGCTGAATGAGTTAGTCTGGGAGCATGTGGGTGTGACATTGTAAGTGTGTGTTGTATGCAGACCTGTACAGACAGGTGACCTATGCCCTTTTATTTGGTGTATTCCTTTATTTCTGACCAATGCTTACTTGGAGACTTTACCCAGATTTCTCGCCTTTAAAGCTTACTCTTCTCTAGATGGAAACTAACACACTGATCTCATGGGGTTGCTGTGAGGATTTCATGAAGTCATGTTCATAAAGCATTAGAGCATAGCAGATGATCTGTTACAGCTACCTCCTCTTTGAATACATGCACACACATGTACACATACACACACACACACACCTACACACACAGGAGTGCTGGTTTGTTCTGTCTATCTATCTATCCATTCATTTATCCATTTATCTATTAAAATATCTGGTTATCTATTCATCCATCTCTCTCTATATATTATGTATCCATCTATTATCTATCTCTCATCAGTCTGTCATCTATTCATCTATTAATATCTATGTATCTATCTATGTGGAGAACGCAATGGCACCCCACTCCAGTACTCTTGCCTGGAAAATCCCATGGACGGAGGAGCTTGGTACGCTGCAGTCCATGGGGTTGCTAAGAGTCGGGCACGACTGAAGCGATTTAGCAGCAGCAGCAGCATCTATCTATTCATCTACCTAGCTATCATTCATCCACCCATCTATCTATTCATCTATTTATTTATTCATCCATCTATTATCTGTCTTTCATCTGTCTGTCTCTCATCTATCTATTCATCCATCATCTATCTATCTATTTATCTACCCATATCTGTGTCTAATTTCCATCTTCATATTTGTCTCTCTCTCTCCTTTCTTCTACTGAAATCACATCCCTGATCTTTCCTGGGCCAGGAGCTTCCAACTGTAAGCAACAAGGTGTCCCCACCTCCACAATGACTGGTTCACAGTCTCCTAAAAGTTATCAAAAGTTCTTTCTAACTGTGGTCTTCCTGAGTTTTTAGTTAAAGGTCGGTGTCTTTCTTGCGCTAAGCGTCCCCCAGTGCTTTTTGGCTGCCCTGTGGATTGATTCTTTGCCCCTTTGGCAGGCAGTTTACATTTGAAAGTTACAAACTTCACTTTCTCGCCATATGTGTTGACTGTGTGACCTGCCGCTCCAGAAGGGAACTCTTGTTTGTGTTCCAGCTGTTTCGGGATTGCTGTCAGCTGTTTACAGTGTGGCGCGGAGTGCGTCCGCTGCGGCCGTGCTGCACGTGTTCTGCTTCAGTGCCGTGAAGGTAGGTGCAAGGCCAAGGGCCTTCTTCTCACATCCATTGAATTAACTGTATTTTAAGTAAACAAGCATCTCCTCCAGTTACAAGAGGAATGGGATCTGAGCACATCAGGAGTAACAGGGCCTGGAGGATGAGGCCGCAGTGATCTAGAAGATGTGCTAAGATACCTGATTTGCTACTGACCACAAAGCCCACCTGGTCTGAACCCCCCCTACTCTTGCAGGTGTCTGCCTGGCCCAGTCGGTTACTGACACTGGGAGGGGCTTTGGCTTAACATGGCAGTTGACAGGCCCTCACTTTCTTACTGATGCTTCCTTCTGAAATACCTCTCAGAAGACGGTAAAAGGATACAACTGCGTAAAGCTTTATGGACAGAGAACAGGAATGGATATGTAGCAAAAAATGTTAGAATCCAGAAAACAGATGGATCATTATTCAGATGGAGAAAGTTAAAACCCAGGCTGGCAGCAAGGGAAACCTAGGATGATTAAAGAAAATAAGATAATAACTTTTGGAAAAGAACAAGTGGTATCAGAAAAGAAATGTATGGTCAGTGCATGGCTCAGTGTGCATAATATGTTGTATTTATGACAATCTGAATAACAGTTATGACTATAATAGCAGAATAGGGGGAGATGAAGTGTGTGTGTGTGTGTGTGTGTGTGTGTGTGTGTGTGTGTGTCTGACTTTGCAGAGGTCTTAATCTTGTCTTCCATGTTAGAAAGTCAGCAAATAATATCTGAAGTTGAAAAAAGTCAAGAAATAACAAAACAAGCATGTTATTTGAAAATATGGAGGCAAATAGGTGAGGAAGAAACAGCTGAAAGTCACTGTCTTCAGACAGCAAGAATTAGAGCAAAGAGATGGATGATATGGGCAGAGGGCCACTGCTGTTCATTGTTACAAACACGTTCAGGGCCATCTTTAATCAGTAAAAAAGAAATTGATTGTACTTATTTCTTGACTTTGTGGACACTCTGCCTTTAATGTGTTACACCACAAGTACGTCTTTGATAAAATAAAAATTAAATGCAAAAGAGTAAATGATATATGTTCCAAAGGGCTTTAAATAGATAGTATATGGCATTTGTTAACTGACTTTTGAAAAAATTTTAACTTAAAATCATATTAAACTCTCAGTGGCAGCAATGTAACTGTTTATTCCTCTTTGTGGAAGCGAGGAATTCAGTAATGTCATCTTCCAATGTATCACAGTTGAATTTCTCTGGGGTAATCAATGGCATAATTCCCTCTTTCATTCTTTCCATCCTTTTTATATGATTATCTTCTTTTACAGTAAAGAAAAGGGAGAGGAGAAGGCTCCTTTTTCCAATACATAAGGGTAGCATACAGCTTTTGGTGGATCTGTTTGCCATCACCTTTATACTTTTGGTGGATCTGTTTGCCATCACCTTTATATTTTTGGTTTGTCATTATATATGTATTTGTCACATAGAACAACAGTTATATAATTAATCAGTGTTTCTGGGTTCTTTCTTTTGAAATACATTCCTTTATTCTGTCACAGGACCCAGGTATTCCATTCAGGAAAATTACTAAGGTATTTTCTGAAAACCTCTTTCTACTGCTCTTTGGTAAAATAACTGCCTATAAAATTTGGGGGTCATAGGCTTTTCTCTGCAGGACTCTTTATAGTTCGTTCTGTTATGTTCCAATCTTTGCTTGTTTATACATTTATTTTTCATTAATTTTTTTTGAAATTCTGATTCATTGAGATATAATTTGTATGCTGCAGAACCCATATTTTTAATATACGTAATTTGATAAGTTTTGATAGAGTTTTCCAGGTGGCACAGTGGTAAAGAATCTGCCTGCCAATGCAGGAGACTCAGGAGATGCAGGTTTGATCCCTGGATCAGGAAGATCCCCTGGAGAAGGAAATGGCAACCAGCTCCAGTATTTTTGCCTGGAAAATTCCATGGACAGAGGAGCTTGGCAGGCTACAGTTCAGGAGTCATAGAGAGTTAGACACAACTGAGCCCAAGTTTTGAGAAATGTAAGTTTTGAGAAATTCCTGCCTCCAAAATTGGAGAGCTAGGTAAATACAGAGAACCAAAACTTACTGCAGCAGGAGCCCAGGAACAGAAACCTCTGTGGGAACCAGCACCAAGAGGAGGAAAACCTGAACTGTGGCTGACAGATTGCTGAAGGCTCAGTGTAGACAAGTCTGAGAGTTAATAACCTCAAGTGAATCCCGTCATTAGGGAAGCCCCACACTCTTGTGGTGCTTCTCCCCCTTGAGCTCAACAGTGAATAAGAATCCTCCTGCTTTCAGTAGGTGGAGGGGAAAGAGTAACCATTTTAAAATATAGCAGAGTATTCTGTTCTTCTTAACCAAGCCTGCCTTAAGCTTTTACTGTAGCCTAAAGTACTGGGATTTTTCCAGAGCTGAATTGCCCTGGAGGAAGGGAAATGCCAAACTCCAGTTTGGCTTCAGCCTTCCATGTGGGGAAAGGGAAATACCCAATTCCAGCCCAGTCCATTCTTTCCATTCTGTTCCACCTAAGGTGGGGATGGGACTCAGAAGCACTTGTGAAGTTTACCGTCTAGAGGTGCAGGATCACCAAAATATGGAACTAATCACTGGACTATAGAGTTTCCCTATCCTCACATATTAATACCATATTACTAAAGGCCTGTTTACCATACTTCCTTTTACCTCTTACATGTCTGGCTACCAAGAAAAAAAATTACAAGACATACTGAAAAGCAAAAAACACAGTTTGAAGAGAAATATCAAGCATTGGAACCAGACCTAGATATGACAAGGATATTGCAATTATCAGACTAGGAATTTAAAACAACTATGATTAGCATGCTAAAGGTGCTAATGTATAAAGTGTACTGCAAACAAGAACAGATGCACAGTGTAAGCAGAGAGATGGAAATTCCAAGAATGAACCAAGAAGAAATGCTGGTGATTAAAAGCACTCTAACAGAAATGAAGAATGCCCTTGGTGAGCTTATAAGTAGATTGGACATGACTGAGGAAAGAATCTCTGAGTTAAGGATACATCAATAGAAACTTTCAAAATGGAAAAGCAGAGAGAAAAAGAACTGAAAAAAAAAACCCAGAATATCCAAGAACTTTGGGACAACTACCAGAGGTATAACTAATGTGTAATGGATATACTAGAGAAGAAAGAATGGACTGTATCTAAGAATGTCCCCAGATTAATATCAGACACGAAACCACATATCTAGGAAGCTCAAAGAGCACCAGGCATGATAAATGCCAAAAAACTACACTGATGCATAGTACATTTAAGTTGCTGAAAATCAAAGATAATGAAAAAATATTGAAAGATACCAGTGGAGATAGATAACAATTACACCTGACTTCTCAGGAACTGTTATGGACTGAACTGTGTCTCCCCCAAATTCCTACTTTTAAAACCTTAGCCCCCTATGTGATGATATTTGGAGATGGAGTTCTGAGAAGTAGGTTTAGATAAGGTCACAAGTGTTGGGTCCTCATGGTGGGATTAGTGCCCTTATATGAAAAGTGGATGGATAAAGGAAAAGAATTTTTAAAAATCTCTTAGATCATGGTTTTTTGTTTTTTACTCCTAGCATTTCAGTTTGACTCCTATATATAGTTTCTGTCCCTTTTTTTGAAATTACCCATCTGTTTATGAATGTTGTCCATCAATTCCTTGATCTTTTAACACAAATTACAGTTATTTTGAAGTTAAGAGTCTGTAAGATTCCTGGCTTTTTCTTGTCAGAGTGTGGACTATACTCTTGTGAATTTTTACATCTGATATGGAAGTATCATTCATCAGTAGTTTTGTGGAGAACAAGAATAAGATAGACTTTAATTTTTCCAGAATTTTTGTATGTCTTTCTTATCTTCTAAGGTTAGAAAAAAGCAATGGACTATGACTAGACTTGGATCTCTTTCTCTTTCTGGAATGCTATGAACACCTATCATTCTGAAGATTTTTACAAATAGGTTAAGTTTCTCCCTCTTATTTCTTGATTAATGATGTTATTACTTGTGTCTACATGATCGCTTTTACATTTTCAATATAATTTTTTGTTTGTCTTTCATGCCTTTCATTCTTTTTTTCCGTGATCTTTCTCTATTTTTAAGTGGTCCTTTGTGTTCTGGTGTGGTTTCTAGAGTTTCTCATTCCAATAACAACAAATATTTGTTGAGAAATTATGATAAACCAGCAACTTTCCATTTGGTAATAACCTGCCAGAACTAAACCATAAGTCACAGTTACCCCAGACTCACAGGTCTCATCGCGCCCATACCTGACCACATACTGCGTTTGTATTACCTGTCTTCTCAGTTGGACATTTGTTTCATGCGCTATAGGAAGTGAGCTAGCGTCTGTCAGAAATATTTAAGGCTCCTTGAGCAAATGTATCTAGAGGTCTTAGGTTTAAAATACAAGAAGAGAAGAAAGCAAAACAAAGAATGTTGCAGCAATAGAACCAGCTCAGATGTCTCTTTCCCCTAGAAAAATATGTGTTGCTAGAGTTTTAGATAGTTCTGTCAGGAAGCTTCATCCCAAGGAGTAGATATGAATAGGATGCTTGGGGCAGTTGTTGTCTTTACTTCATTTTCTTTGCTTGAGTATCCCAGCCCATGAACTGACCAAATAAAACCTGCTGCCTCCAGTACAGTAGAGGTGTCCAGCTGCTTGCCAGTCCACAGACGTACACGTCCAAGCACTGTGTTGTCTGCCAACCACATGGCCTGCTTCAACTCCAGCCCTCTCTGGTTTAGTTGACATCAGCAAGGATTTAGTGAGATCTTTCCCTGCTTACTTCCTCAGTTCACTCTCCGGTCTCTCTCAAATAGAGAGTGGGAATTTGGATCATGTGTTAGATGTCAAAATTTTCTTTCAGACTAGTCTCATCTGTAAGATAAAATCTGGCATAAATTCCTTAAAACTTATGACTTATGCACAAGTACTTTCTCTAGTTCCCATTATAGATATACATTTCTATCTTTTTGAAAATTTACTGGGTATTTAGTGGAGAGGTAAAGCTAGTTTCTTGTGTTTCTTTTTTTAAAAAAAGGGCTTATTGGAGTATCATTGGTTTATAATGCTGTGTTAGTTTCGGCATACAGCAAAGTGAATCAGTTATACATATACACATATCCACTCTTTTTAAGACTCTTTTCCCATATAGGTCATTTCAGAGTACTGAGTCAAGTTCTCTCTGCTAGGTAGTAGGTCCTGGTTAATTATTTTATGTTCAATAGTGCGCCCTGTGCTCCTAATGCCATATTTACTAGCACCTCACACTTCATCCTTCTTTCCAACTACGAGCCACAAGTAGTATCTGATGGAAATATTCTTTTCCTTGGTTGATGGAAATGGGAACACGCAAGCTCTTTGGAACTGAGGCAGAAGCTGAAAGGATCATATTCACTGGTATTCAAAATTTATTTGTTTAGACATGACTTTGCCAGGTACTATAGAGATATGAAAGAAGAAAAAGTCAAATCTTTCTCCTGAGGAATTTAACATTCATCAAAGATGAGGACATGCATAGATGATCAGAAAAGAGAAAACTTGTCAGAGGAGGTGGCTGTTCAGTGCAACCTTCGAATCTTTTGCCACTGGACTGAGAACCTTCCCATGGACTAAGTCAAACATGTGAAATGGTTTCATCAGAGTTAGGGATGAATGACCACAGCAGGTGAGGGTATTAATCTACTGATGGTGAAAGGCAGGGATGACTGGATATCTCAGCAGAATGCATCAAAGTTATGGATAATCTTTTCAGCTCAGTTCAGTTCAGTCACTCAGTCGTGTCCGACTCTTTGCGACCCCATGAATCTCAGCACGCCAGGCCTCCCTGTCCACAACCAATTCCCGGAGTTCACTCAGACTCGCTTCCATTGAGTCAGTGATGCCATCCAGCCATCTCATCCTCGGTCGTCCCCTTCTCCTCCTGCCCCCAATCCCTCCCAGCATCAGAGTCTTTTTCCAATGAGTCAACTCTTTGAATGAGGTGGCCAAAGTACTGGAGTTTCAGCCTCAGCATCATTCCTTCCAAAGAAATCCCAGGGCTGATCTCCTTCAGAATGGACTGGTTGGATCTTCTTGCAGTCCAAGGAACTCTCAAGAGTCTTCTCCAACACCACAGTTCAAAAGCACCAATTCTTTGGCGCTCAGCCTTCTTCACAGTCCAACTCTCACATCCATATATGACTACTGGAAAAACCATAGCCTTGACTAGACGGACCTTAGTAGGCAAAGTAATGTCTCTGCTTTTGAATATGGTATCTAGGTTGGTCATAACTTTTCTTCCAAGGAGTAAGCGTCTTTTAATTTCATGGCTGCAATCACCATCTGCAGTGGGTAACCTTTTAGGTGAGGCTAAAAATGTGTGGTTTTGCCCGTCTCACTAATACTGGTTACCTTAAAGGAACTTATAGCAAAAAGAGGTCATCAGCCATAGATAAGCTGATGGCCTCAGCTGTGATGGAAACAAGACCTTAAAAAGTTCAATGAATTGACTTCCCAAGTCACTCCACGAGTGGTCAGACCAAAAACCTCACTTCCAGATACTCTGTCAGTGTCTCACTATTAAATCATACCTGCTTACTCTAAACCTTTGACTTATGATGAACGTTTGTCTCATGCTTCATGTTTTTGATCAGGTAAGCCTCATTTAAGAGTGAAAAATAATTCATTGATAATGGTATCATGGTTGAATCTATGGAAGACAGAATATTCTTCCAAACTCAGAATGCTTTCCACAAAGGGGCAACTCACTGGATTTCTTAGATTAATTTCTAAAGGAGAAGG
Organism: Raphicerus campestris; assembly: GCA_006410735.1. Lineage (NCBI taxonomy): Eukaryota > Metazoa > Chordata > Mammalia > Artiodactyla > Bovidae > Raphicerus > Raphicerus campestris. The sequence continues at coordinate 322,149 of SJYW01033628.1, forward strand.
TGTAGGCTCTGAAACACTCATTTTATTTGACAAGTGTTTTTTGTTTATTTGTTTTATTTTTGGCCCTTTCACTCAGCTTGGAGAGATCTTAGTTCCCCGACTGGGGATTGAACCTGATGCCCTGCAATGAATGTGCCAAGTCTTAATCATTGGACCTCCAAGGAGTTTCCTTGACAAGTGTTCAAGATTCATTATTACCAGTTCAAATACCATCAAAATTAATGTACACTCCTGGCATTATGCAATAATTTTTTCTTGCAAAGTTCTTAGAGAGTTTTGGAAACTATTGAAGAAACTGGAATTCAAAAAGATAGAACTCTTGGGGACTTTTACCTAGCTATGGGACATATGCGGTCATTCCCTCACCTCCCCAAGTCTGGTTCCTGCCTCATATCAGAAATTGGTAATTGATGACAGTATTTTTGCTCACTGATGTCAGTAGGGCTCTGAGATGCCCAGATTGTATTACAGGCAGCCAGTACCAAGTGATCAGAGCCAGTCNGGTAACCTTTTAGGTGAGGCTAAAAATGTGTGGTTTTGCCCGTCTCACTAATACTGGTTACCTTAAAGGAACTTATAGCAAAAAGAGGTCATCAGCCATAGATAAGCTGATGGCCTCAGCTGTGATGGAAACAAGACCTTAAAAAGTTCAATGAATTGACTTCCCAAGTCACTCCACGAGTGGTCAGACCAAAAACCTCACTTCCAGATACTCTGTCAGTGTCTCACTATTAAATCATACCTGCTTACTCTAAACCTTTGACTTATGATGAACGTTTGTCTCATGCTTCATGTTTTTGATCAGGTAAGCCTCATTTAAGAGTGAAAAATAATTCATTGATAATGGTATCATGGTTGAATCTATGGAAGACAGAATATTCTTCCAAACTCAGAATGCTTTCCACAAAGGGGCAACTCACTGGATTTCTTAGATTAATTTCTAAAGGAGAAGGTGTAGGCTCTGAAACACTCATTTTATTTGACAAGTGTTTTTTGTTTATTTGTTTTATTTTTGGCCCTTTCACTCAGCTTGGAGAGATCTTAGTTCCCCGACTGGGGATTGAACCTGATGCCCTGCAATGAATGTGCCAAGTCTTAATCATTGGACCTCCAAGGAGTTTCCTTGACAAGTGTTCAAGATTCATTATTACCAGTTCAAATACCATCAAAATTAATGTACACTCCTGGCATTATGCAATAATTTTTTCTTGCAAAGTTCTTAGAGAGTTTTGGAAACTATTGAAGAAACTGGAATTCAAAAAGATAGAACTCTTGGGGACTTTTACCTAGCTATGGGACATATGCGGTCATTCCCTCACCTCCCCAAGTCTGGTTCCTGCCTCATATCAGAAATTGGTAATTGATGACAGTATTTTTGCTCACTGATGTCAGTAGGGCTCTGAGATGCCCAGATTGTATTACAGGCAGCCAGTACCAAGTGATCAGAGCCAGTCCAAGAGATAAAATCTATTTACCATCCTGGGCTGAGATTTTTATTTCTGTTTTCCTTTCTGTTTATGGCATGCCATCAGCTTAAGTCACTGTTGGATCAGAGTAAATAGATTCCACTTTGAAAGTGCACTGCCAACTCTGTTATGGGACTGAACACTTCAAAGACTCTTGGGTTTACTTACATGTTGAAACAGGCTTTTTACCAGGTGAAACTGGAGTACTTTGAAAGATTTATTTAGTCTCAGGGAGGTATTGACTTTCTTGCTCAGCATAGAACAAGCACGCCTTGTGATAAACAGCATGATCTGTTGTTAGAGAATCTTAATGTTCTATCTCAGTTTTGAAACACCTTTTAGTTAAAAATAGAGCAATTTGTATTTCTCCCTTCTCATTTGTGAGTCCTGAGTATTCTAATGGTCTCAGATAGACTCCTCACTTAAAAAAAAATAGCACCTATTAAATGCCGTGAATTGAATGAATACATTGAACAAATTGGCAAGGGGATCCTTAGGAAAAAAGAAAAAGCTCACCCACATTCAACCTAACATACCCAGAGCTATAATTGCACTTCTTGTTTAATGATGCTTTTGTTTATGACTTTTATGCTTACACTTTGCACTACTGGAATTGATTTTTCCCCCCTTTTATCTCTGCTGCGCAGTGATAGATTGAAGGGCCCTTGTGAGCAATTTCAGCATGTCAGCTGTCTTGCCAAGGATGTGTTTCTCTATATAGATCTTGATATGTATTTATATCCATGATCTTTATTATTCTCACTTGATTGAAGCAGATTGAGGGACTGGGGTTTAATATTGTTCTCTGGAATATTAATTAGAGGAAGAAATTTTATTCCTCTTTTAATTTCATATTCTTTTGACTCATCCAAGATGGTAGCAAGTAACATGTAAATGGACTCCCTCATTGACTTAACTATTTGACAGTGATATACAGAATCAACCAGAATATTTGCTCCCTGGAGAAATGGCTCAGTAGTTAATTAGCTGGGCTTTCTATATGTCTGGAAAAACCATGATTTCTATTTTTTATTACCCCTTACAAATAGATTCTATTTTATTGATGGCAGGGGCATCCAGAGGTGGAGGTACATTATTATAATTTAATGTTTCCCAAGCATCATTAACAATTGCTGTGGGAGACTTTGCTCACATTCTTCCAGGTACTACAGGGTTGCAGCTAAAACAATGGCTCTCCCCCTGCATTCAGATCTTAATATAAATATAAAACAAATTCATAGAATAGTTTTAGTTCTGAAATAGACTTTACACATCCCCTATCCCAGCCCTTTCATTTTATTATTTATTTATTTTTATTTTATTTTTTTAATTTTTATTATTTATTTATTTTACTTTACAATACTGTATTGGTTTTGCCATACATTAACATGAATCTGCCATGGGTGTACATGAGTTCCCTCCCAATCCTGAACCCCTCTCCCACCACCCTCCCCATATCATCTGTCTGGGTCATCCCAGTGCACCATTTTATTATTTAAAGTGAGGAAATAGAAGTCTAGAGAGTGACGAAGAGACTTAACATTACAGTTCCCAAATCTTATGTCTTTTCAAAATCTCACTTCCATGCTCTTCTCCCTAGCACATTTGAACTATAAATATATTTTTCTAGTCAAAAGAACCATTCGCAGGCATATAAGATACCTTGCAGATCCATGGTACTTTAATTTTCAGAATAATTTCCCAAGTGTTTTTTCATTTGCCCCCCCCCTTTTTTTAATAACTCCATGTAATACATAAGGAAGGTAATAGCATTTCTATATTCCAGTGGTGAATGTGAACACAGAGTGCTGAAGTTTTTGCCTAAGGGCACATGGCTAATTCACATTGTTTTTTTCCAATTGTAAAATGGATTAGTATGACATATGAATGCTGTCAGAAGTGAATGAAATTAAATTGATAATGTATATAAAGTGCCTAGCTCAGGGGTTTTCATTAAATGCTATGGTGAGCGGGATTCTGAGGTTGCCCCAAGACTCCTGCCCCCTGGTGTGCCCACAGTGTATAATTTCTGCCCTCTGAATGTGGGTGATCCAGGAGTATGATGAGGTGTCACTCTGTGATTAGTTATGGCATCTGGCAGAGGTGGAGGGATTTTGAGATGTAACCAAAGTCCCTGATCAGTTAACTTGAAGTCAGTCAGAAGAGAGATTATCTGGATGGGTCTGACCCAATCAGACATGCCCTTTAAGAGAAGATAAAGAGGTCAGAGACAGAAGAAAGAGCAGAAACCCTCCCCGTGGCCAGGAGGAAGTCAACAGTGTTACAAATGGCCCACAGCGAGGACTGCGTATCATGAGGATGGCCTGTCAGATCTCGGGCAGATCCCAGCAAAAGCCAGCAAGAAAATTCAGTCCTATAGCTGCAAGGAAACTGAATTCTGTCAACCAGAAGTGAGCTTGGAAGAAGACCCAAGTCTCAGTAAAACTGCTGCCTTGGGTGACACTACAGTCTTGTGGATTTCGCCTGATGGGACCTGAGCAGAGGAACCAGTCACGCCTTGCCCTGATGCCTCAGGCAGTACCTCGCAAGACCACACATTGTGTTGTTTAAGCCACTGTTTGTGGGGATTTGTTGCACTGCAGTAGAAAACCAACACAAATGAAAAGTATTATTATTAATAGCATAATTAGTTGATGATGATGATGTCGATGAACATAATGGTGATGCTGTTAATAGTAATACGTCTGAAAACAAGTTCCAAATTGTAATTCACTTTTATTACTCTAGACTTCAGATTATATTTTATGGGTAGATCCATGTCACTTCTAGCTGTGATGGAGTGGGAATTGCAAGTCTTTTAGCTGTCTGGACAGCTAGTAAGTTTGGGAAGAAGGGCAGATGAATATTAGATGGGCAGCAAGTACTTTCTGTCACATTCGCTTCCTAGAAAGTTGAACATGTATAATTGATCTCTTTACTGCTGGTGGCTCAGCAGTAAAGAATCTGCCGGCAATGCAGGAGACATGGGTTCAATCCCTGAGTCATAGGGAAGATTCCTTGGAGAAGGGAGAGGCAACCCGTTCCAGTATTGCCTGAAAAATGCCATGGACAGAGGAGCCGGGTAGGCTACAGTCCATGGGGTTGCAAGAGAGTTGGACATGACTTCGTGACTAAACAGCAACAACACGTTGATCTCCAAACCCAGTCACCATTGGTTGGATCCTTAAACTAATATTGGATGCCTTTGACAGTGGCACTGGACACTGATATGGGGGGACAAAAACAGGAGGAAGAGTGATAGCTCAGTTGTTCAAAATGGAATTGCAGCTGTTGAGTAAAGTAAGATCTGGAGTCAGATTAGATAGGATGTACAGAGTTTAAAAGGATCAAATCCAGGACGTGTAGTGAAATCAGCATTGGTAGGATTTGGTGGCTCTCCAGTTTGTAGAGGGGTGGATGGGGAGAGGGGAAGGTGGGTGGAAAAGAATTCCAGGCCTGCGCTATGAGCAGCGGTGGTCCCAGTGGAGATGGAAAACTATGCTAGTCCTGGCCGTGCCAGTGGGAGTCTATCTTTCTCTCTTCCAAAATTCTGTGGGCAATATTGTCCTTTTGGTGTTCATGTCGATTCTTATCTAATCTGAATATAATTAGTTCCGTGGGAAATACAGATACTCCCACAATAACTAGTGCAGTAGAAGCCTCTGTTTCCTCATGTTTAAAATGTGATCCTGCCTTTAAAGCTGGGCTACAGTCTGGACGTGACAGTGTAATGTCAAGTGGCTAGTCAAGCTCTTGCTTGGTATGTCAGTTCTATTTCGCTGATGTTGTTCATAAGTACTTTTCTTCACCCCTAGTTTGACCATGAGCTCCTAAAGGTCATGACTATGGTTTATATATGTTTCTTTTCATATTCTGTAAAAAGTCCACTGTTGCCTAAAAGATACTCTATAAACTTTTGGATTGAATAAATGCAGATGACAGAGAAGAGGGCTATGAGAAGGAAGGTAAACGGCAGTATTTTCCAGAAAGTTTGTGTGTATGTGTGTTTGTGTGCTTATTTATCTATATTTATCTATGTTGGGTGGTTTTGTTTGTTTGTTTAGTCACTAAGTTGTGTCTGACTCTTTGGAACTTCATGGACTGTAGCCCACCAGGCTTCTGTCCTTGGGATTTTCCAGGCAAGAATACTGGAGTGGGTTGCCATTTCCTTCTCCAGGGGATCTTCACAACCCAGTGATCAAATCCACATCTCCCATAGTCTCCTGCATTGGCAGGTGG
>SJYW01033628.1:369803-404952 GCA_006410735.1 Raphicerus campestris
GGGGCTGGTGCACTGGGATGACCCAGAGGGATGGTATGGGGAGGAAGGTGGGAGGGGGGTTCAGAATGGGGAACACGTGTACACCCATGGTGGATTCATGTTGATGTATGGCAAAACCAATACAATATTGAAAAAATAATAATAAAATAAAATTTTTAAAAAAAGAGTGAGTCAGAGACCGTGTACATTAAATCTAGGGGCAAGAAATTCTCTTCAACCCCTCCCTCCCAATTATGACAAGAAATGTACATATATATGTGATTGAGAGAAGGGTAATGCAAAAATATATAAATTTAGAAATATACATTTAAGTCACATACATATGCATTATCTTTGCAATGAAATTCCCAACCAGGTATCTATCATAATGGTATAAAATTTTACATCAGCTATTTTTCTGATTTCAAATTAATATTTTTATTTTGAAAGCTAATGAATTTCAGGAAGGTATATTTATTAGAAAAAATATTATTCTATATTTTTAATCTTCTTACATAGCAAGATGTACACCTTTTATAATTTAGTTTACATTCCCCAGAAATACTTCTCTGTGTGAAGTACTATATAAACAGGTTTACATGAACATATATATTCTTAAAATTTTCTCACTATATATGTATATATACACACTGTTCTTCATATGTTATATAATGTTTATGCATATATGCATATATAAAATTCATATATAATTGTTTAAGCTTTATAGGTTTATAATGCACGCTTGCTTTGCTTTAGTCGCTCAGTCGTGTCCGACTCTTGCAACCTCATGGACTGTAGCCTGCCAGTCTCCTCTGTCCATGGGATTCCCTAAGCAAGAGTACTGGAGTGGCTTGCCATTTCCTTCTCCAGGGGATCTTCCTGACCCAGGAATCAAGCCCAGGTCTCCTGCATTGCAGGCAGATTCTTTACCGCATAGTTCTTATTTAAATTATTTCAATAGATTTGAATGATACACTTTTTACTAATCAGATTTATTTATATAAGATAATATTAAACAGTTGCTTACAAAATGTTTTTCCTGTAATTCATATGCATTTATATATGAGAATTTTGGAGGGAATAGGGAAAGGTTTTTTTTTAACTTCTCCTAAATTTCTCTAATAAGTTTGTAACAGAGTTAAAAGCTTTTCTTGCACCGCATATCCAGTTTTTAGTTTTCCTCGTGTCAATGCCATGCTGATACAACTCTCTCCCCCATATCTTGGTCTTCAAGATGATGTAAGTGAAAAATACTCCTTGGTTATAAGGCCCCAGGGGTTGAACTGTGTGAGGGATTTGCATGGGGCTCAGATAGAAGCAGAGGAAATTAGCCTCCATCAAGGGAAGGAAATGATCATTTATGGAATTATTTTAGGTCAGATACACTTTACATGGTATCTCCTATAAGCAAACAAATATTCAAATATTTTCCCCATTATTCATCAATGTAGAATTTAGTTTAAAGTTTTCTTACATTAAAAAAAAGAAAAGAAAGGCTGTAAAGGAATAATATTTTCTTTGTTCACCAGGAAAATGGCTTGGGGGTAGTTTCAAACACCCTTTGATCAGGTGTATCTCTTTGGTATCAACTTACCTGGTGACTCAGATGGTAAAGCGTCTGCCTATAACGTGGGAGACCTAGGTTCGATCCCTGGGTTGGGAAGATCTCCTGGAGAAGGAAATGGCAACCCACTCCAGTATTCTTGCCTGGAAAATCCCATGGACGGAGGAACCTGGTAGACTACAGTCCATGGGGTCGCAAAGAGTCGGACATGACTGAGCAACATTTACTTTTACTTTACTTACAAACCTTAATAGTTTGAAAAGCAAAGCTCATTGATTAGATAATCTCCCACTTGAGTACTGAGCTTGGAGCAGTCTGCTGTCTCCCAGTCTTGCTTTTCCTGTATGTGTTTTTTTATTTGTTTGTTTCTCTAGGAATAACAGATCAAACGAAAACCATTTAATGGGATATTGATTGCAAGCTCCTCCAGCCAGGAGATGAATCTCATTTGTCCTGGCCTCTGGGCTCTAGTCCATGGGAGTGCAAAGAGTTGGACACAGCTTAGTGACTAGAAGGTGCTCAGTGCATTCCACTGAATTTAGAAGAGTTAAATGCAATTCCCATTTCGAGACAATGTGCAAGAATTATAGCCAACACGATAGCATTTAAAAGAATTAGTACTCAGACCTCTGTGCCTTTCTTTGAGTGTGGTTAGTGTTCAAGCTAAAGCATTGAGCATTGGTTATTCCACAGGGAATCAAAACACAAATCACTTACTAGGAATAAGTGTTTGTTAATTATTGAATTTAATGTTTACTTCTGGTTTTATTGAGATATAGTTGACATTCAGCACTGTGTAACTGTGTCATTAATTTATGGCTGAGACACACTTAAAAGCAGGGCGTGAGGTGAAGCTCCGGGACTGATGAGGTGCCAGCTAACAAAGAAAGAAGACACTTGACATCCAAATGTAGTGTCAACAACAAGACCTCTATTATTTATATCAGGAAAATTACAGGGATGAGATCAAACTCACACTCCCAGATTAATTTCTATGGAAGTGATAGGGTGGCCTGAGTCAACCCAAGAGTTTCCCATGGATATCTGTGAAATAACTCTCCTCCCTTGGTTTCATGAATAATGAAGATGTTTTCTGATTTATTGCAGTAAAATAATCTGTGAATTACAATGAAATCCAATGAGAAATTTGCCTAGCATACACAGATAGCATTTAATTAGTATAATTAGCTGTGATGGGTTAGGTGTTGCCTCACTTGATTTTAGTATTATTTGAAATGCTTTGTACAATGTAGTGCATATAACTTGTAGGTGATTTAATATGATGTGTGTGTTAATTTCTCTGAAAAGATTTCCCGTCTAATTATAATATTTTAAAGGGACTCTCAGATTCAGCTTTTATAGGTATTTGTGGTGTAATACCATTTATTGCCTAGTGCAAGGGAATTTCCCTTTTGATTTTGTTTCTTTATGTCTCTCTCTGGCTGTCTTACTCTCTTGCTCTTTCCCTATGCCTGCCTGTCTGTCTGTCTCTTTCTCTTCCGTACATTTTAGTTTATATGAGAAGTCCCTAGGAAACATGATATGCTCAGTTTTCCAGCCCTTCCTCCTATTCTGATTCACTTGGCCTGGGGAATCGACATGTTTAGGAGACTGTCCACCCAGGTGATTTTGATCGGGTGCCCTACAGGCTGCTTTAAGGGACATTGATCTAGAAATGGAGATACCCAGAGCTCTAGCAGGGGGTTTACTCCATATGGGCAACACAAGTCATGCTCATAAAGTTTATTACCAAGTTCAGTAGTTAATAAAATGTAAACCTTCCACGAGTAGTTTGCCTGGTTAGTCTTTTTCCATATGCCTCGTTAGCATGGTCTTTCCATTTTTATGCTCATTTTCGTCACTTTCAACATTTTTCCCTATCACATTCAGATTTGTTACTTTTATGACATCTAGAAACAACAAACAAAGTTATCTAATTTTTATGTGTATTATCCAGACTACTTCTTTTAAACAATTGGTTGTATCATCTAGGTTTTTTGAGTCTGATGCTGTCTAAATCTGCTGGGTTTGTAGTATTGGACCAGGGCTTCTTAAGTTTCTTTTTAAAGGTTTGGGGCATGAAGTGCTACATAAAATGCCACAGTGAATTTAAAATGTTCAGTGTACTGAGATCTAATATAGTTATTAGCTAAACACATATGAGCTCATCATTAAAATAGGCAACAAAAATTTGAGTGTTTTTTTAGAAGTTCTGGCAAGTATAGGTCCTGAAAGAGAAAAATAATGTAGGTTATCGATATGTTATATTCATGCAAAATGCATAGAAAGGTTACATCAACTGTGATAAAGAAAATTCATAAATACCACCAGAGACATAAAAATTTAGAAAAGCAAAAGCATTTTAACACATTAGAGATAACTCTAACACATTAGAGACATGACGAAAACATGATTGAACTCACAGTAGTAACAAAACATATCAATTGATAATAGAAATGATTTTAACAAGTAGTATCAGAAATAGAGAAAGCTACAGCAGTCTATTAAAATGTAAATGAAGTCTGAAAGTGGTGATAAACAGATATAACCTAATTTTTCATGAGAAGGCTGAAATTTATTAAATGTCAATCTCTCTAATATGGATTTAATATAGTTCAAAACAGTTCTAAAGGAATTATATTCAAAACTTGGGGAAATAATTCTAAAGGTTCATTTAGAAGTATAGAAGTTAATAATAGTTTAAGAAATCTGAAAAAGAATAAGAAAGGAATTTAGCACTTTGAGGTGTAAGAGTACATTATAAAGATTGAGTGATCAGAAAAAAATATGAGATTAACCCAAGATTAGAGGGTGGGATTAGTGAATCAGTTAAACACAGAAAGGTGACAAATTATTTATATGACTATGTAATGTGAGAATTAAATGTTGCAATCAAGAATTGATTATTCAACATATGGAATTTAAGGTAGTTGTTTAGCAAGGGGAAGGAAGAGAGAATTTTATGTGCTAATCCCTCTTTAAATACCAATGTAAGTTAAAGAGAGGGGAGGAGAGATCAAATGAGACTTTCCCATCTCTGATATTATGGCAGACCAAATTATTACAATCAGACCCTGTTGATTAATACTGAAATTTCTGAATAAAATATTAAAAAATCTTTTTTAAGAGGATGGGGCTAACATATACATACTACTCTATGTAAAGCAGATAATAAATAAGGATCTACCATATAGCACAGGGAATGATACTTTGTAATAATCTGTAAGGGAACCTGAAAATGAAGATTTACATAAAATAAAATCACTTTGTTGTACACCTGAAATTAACATGACTTTATAAATTAACTATATTTCAACAAAATAAAAGGAAAAAAATCTTTCTCAAGTGTGACTAAAAATTTGATGAAATAATAAAGAATTATTAAGTCAGATGAGTGAACAAGGGAACCTTCACATCTACCTAATCAGGGGACCATGAGCCTCAGTTTTCAGCCCTCCAGCTGTGGGGAAGAAAAGTGAAAGCCTGCCAAGGGGGAGATCATTCACTCATCATACTAGGACACTGAGCCCACTCTCAGCGGAAGGCTGAACCAGGTTCCACGCTCTGCAGTGCCAGGGGAATGCAAGCAAATTCTCTCCAGGGTTGAACTTAACAGCAACAAAATAATCATTTCCAAGAATTTTCAGTACCAATTCTAACATCTGAATTGTATAACCCCCCTCAATTTGTGAATATAGTTTAAAGTGCCTGCCAATTGGAAATGCCTCATGACAAAGACAAAAATATATGAATCCTCTATAGAGGATTCCTTCCTCCTCAGTCTCCCCAAATTCCCAAAACCATTTTCCTAAGGGATGTGAGCAGCTTTTGATAAAAATTTAGAACTACACAGAAAAACAAAGAGCCAACAGAAATAGATTTGCAATCACTTCGGATAGTAGAATGATCAGATACACATTTTGAAGCAAACTTACTTCAAACATACTTACTATGGTTGAAGAAATAAAAGGATTAATATTTAACAGGCTTCCCTGGTGGCTCAGCTGATAAAGAATCTGCCTGCAATGTGGGAGATCTGGATTCAATCCCTGGGTTGGGAAAATCCCCTGGAGAAGGGAAAGGTTACCCATTCCAGTATTCTGGCCTGGAGAATTCCATGGACTGTATAGTCCATAGGGTTGCAAAGAGTTGGACACTAAGTGACTTTCACTTAATATTTTAACCGTAGAAAGTATTCAAAATGATCCAGTATGTTTGAAAGAGAACCCAAAATACCTAAATAAAGTAAAGCAGTTAAAGTAAATACAAACACACACACACACACACAGGAGAGATGAGATACCTCTGAAGAGAGAATTAGTATACTGAAAGAGCAAGAAAAAGAAAGTACCCAAAATGCAACAATGATAGACCAAAAATTAGGATATATGTACAACAGATGCAGAGATGAGAAAGATGAAATAAGAAGCATAATGAATATTTGATGAGGTATTTACCATAACTGATGAAAGACCCTGATCAGAGATTTAAGAATTCTGGTGAATCACAAGCAGGATAAATTAAAGAGGAATACACACTGGGCAAACTGTAGTGAAATTGCAGTACACCAAGGACACAGACCATCTTAAATTTGTTAAACAAAATGAAAAGATTACATTCAAATGAATGACAGCCTGCATGCTACCTTACCAAGTGGAATAGCAGAAAACAGAAGACAGTTTGATACGTTTAAAATTCTGTAAAGCAAGTAACTGGCACGCTAGAGTTTGATGCCCAGTGAAAATATTTTTCAAGAATAAGGGCAAAATAAAAATATTTTAGATAAATGCTGAGACTCTCAGTGAATGTAATTCTGAAAAATAGTCTTCAAGAGAAAGTAATCGCTGATGGTCTAATTTACAAGAAAGCACAAAGAGAAAAGAAAGTGGCGGATGTGTTAGTAAATCTAAGTAAATTTTACCTGTATAAAACCATTGTGAGTGTATGGTTGGCTTAAAAAATGTGAAATATGATTGAAATATGTGACTACAGTAACATATAACTTTGGATGAGAAGAGAAATGGACACCAGGACTTAAGTTCTTTGTATGTCTAGGAGATGAATTAAAATATTGATTAAATTTAGACTGTGATTATTTAAGCTTGCACAATTGATTGTTTAGCATAACTACTAAAGGAATAGAAACACAGCATATAGGCTCCAACTCTGTACAGAAGGAAAAATAGAATAAAAAATGGCTTTTAATAAGTAGAAAAATATAATAGGACTCTTTTGTCTCATTGTCCTTAAAAGTCAATTTCAGATGGAATTTTGCACCCAAATATTAAATGACAAACCCTGAAAGCACTTAGAATCATAATAAAGGAGATTAGCTTTATGCTATCAGGTACAGAAAAAATTTTAACAAAACTTCAAATTCATTAAAATTATCACTTTTGATTTATCAAATAACACCTTCCTCAAATAAGACTTTAAAATATAAGCTACAGAATGGGAAAAGATTTTTAAAATATGTACAGTTGATGAAACACTAGTGTTATGATGAATATAAAAGTTCTATAAATTATAAGAAAACCAGATATCTCAATTAAAAATGGGCCAATCTCAGTGGCCAAAACATGACTACATATGCAGTCTAATTAATAATCAGGAAACTCCAAACAAGTTATCATTTTATACCAACTGTGTTGACAAAAGTGTAGCACAATAGAACTTCATGTACTGCTAAGAGTAGAGTAAGTTAGTACAATATATCTGTTTTGGAAACAGTCTGGTATTATAAAGTTGGCATTAAATGTAGAGCCAGCATTTCTACTTCTAAATACATATCTGCTGCTGCTGCTAAGTTGCTTCAGTCGTGTCTGACTTTGTGCGACCCCAGAGATGGCAGCCCACCAGGCTCCCCTGTCTCTGGGATTCTCCAGGCAAGAACACTGGAGTGGGTTGCCATTTCCTTCTCCAATGCACAAAAGTGAAAAGTGAAAGGAAAGTCGCTCAGTCGTGTCCAACTCTTAGCGACCCCATGGACTGCAGCCCACCAGACTTCTCCGTCCATGGGATTTGCCAGGCAAGAGTACTGGAGTAGGGTGCCATTGCCTTCTCCAAATACATATCTACCTTAGAGCAAATCTTGTACATTTGTACCAGATACACGCAGAAGATTGCTCATCATAGCATTTGTCATAAGAACCCCAAACTGAAGCTGCTGGAAATTCCACCTACAATAGAATGGCCTTCGTAGCAAAGGAAAAAAACTTACTAGAGCTATAAATGGTGAATTTTAACCGCTTAAAAAATGGCCATTTATATTTGCCCATTTTTAATTGAGATGTCTGGTTTTCTTATAATTTATAAGAATTTTATATTCCCTGATAGCTCACTTGGTAAAGAATCTGCCTGCAATGCCAGAGACCCTGGTTCGATTCCTGGGTGGGGAAGATCTACTGGAGAAGGGCTAGGCTACCCACTCCAGTATTCCTGGACTTCCCTCCTGGCTCAGTTGGTAAAGAATCTGCCAGCAATGCGGAAGACCTGGGGTTGATCCCTGATTTGGGAAGATCCCCTGGGGAAAGGAATGGCTACCCACTCCAGTATTCTGGCCTGAGTCCTGGGGAAAGGAATGGCTACCCACTCCAGTATTCTGGCCTGAGTCCATGGGGTCACAAAGAGTCAGACAAAACTGAGCGACTTTCACTTCACTGTATTCATCATGACACTAGTATTGAGCAGAGGAAACAAGAGACAAACAGATACAGTGTGATGCCATCTCTCAGGTAAAAATAGGCAAACTAAGCTGCTTATAGTTGCATGCATAAGTAGCGAGCATTTGTTTTAAAGCAAGAAAATTGTTTTCATCAATCAGGATAGGTGATGGGCATCTGAAGAGGGGAAGGAAGGGTTTATGGCCAGGAAGTCACGTACAAGGGACTTCTTGGGTACCAGGAATACTGGATTTCTTGAACCACACGTTCTCACTGAAGCATTCACTTTATAATTATTCCTTACATTGTCTATATGTATTTTATATAATTTTCTGTATCCATGGCTCACATTTTTAAAAGTGTTAAAGAAATTTTCATAAAAGAACATGAAATATAATACATGTTTATTCATTTTCTAAAGAGCTAATGATTTCCCAGACTATAGAATCTGTAAGATAAAAATAAATAACACTACACAGAGTTAAATTTGAGTGCATTGCAATTTAAACTTCTATATGAAAAAGGGCAATAAAATGAAAATGATTTTGATAATTTGGTAAAAATATTTGTTACAAATTTATAAGTTAAATTATCTTTCTTATACCAATGACTTATAATTTTTAAACTCTATAAGCAAATAATATTAATGTTTTATTTAGGGATAAAATATTTAATAGGTAAATATATGAAATATAGTTATCTTTCTTATAAATAAAAAAATGCAAGTTAAAATGAAATGGTATATTTTGGGCCACTCAATTAGCACAGGATAAACTAATGATATTGCCAATTGTGACAAGATGAGATCTCTTAGACATTGTATTATNATATTAATGTTTTATTTAGGGATAAAATATTTAATAGGTAAATATATGAAATATAGTTATCCTTCTTATAAATAAAAAAATGCAAGTTAAAATGAAATGGTATATTTTGGTCCACTCAATTAGTACAGGATAAACTAATGATACTGCCAATTGTGACAAGATGAGATCTCTTAGACACTGTATTATATTTGTATAAATTATTACAATCATCTAATAAGATGTAATTTATCAAGAATTGTGAAATACTCTTAATCTATGATATAATAAATCTATTTATCATAATTTTTATAGAGAATCAATTCAAAATATGAAAAAAGATTTAGGTGTAAAAAGATAATGGAGCAGGCNTATTATATTTGTATAAATTATTACAATCATCTGATAAGGTATAATTTATCAAGAATTGTGAAATACTCTTAACCTATGATATAATAAATCTATTTATCATAATTTTTATAGAGAATCAATTCAAAATATGAAGAAAGATTTAGGTGTAAAAAGATAATGGAGTAGGCAAGCAAGTAGTCGTTTCCTATTCTTGGCGACCCTGTGGATTATAACCTGACAGGCTCCTCTTGTCCATGGGAAGCTCCACACAAGAATACTAGAGTGGATTGCCATTTCCTCCTCCAAGGGATCTTCCTGACCTAGGGTTGAGCCCACATCTTCTGCAGCTCCTGCATTACCAGACAGATTCTTTACCACTGAGCCGCCTGGGAAGCCCAAAAGATAATTGCACCATAATTCATTATGGTAAAAAATGGAAGTCTTACCAGTTAGGAAATATTCTACATTTAATTTTATTCATTAGATTAATGTTCTGAGGGTCCATTATGATATTGTTGGTATATGTATGTGTTTATATGTATGGCATCACAAGATGGAAAATTATTTGACCATTAAGTGATGATAGTAAGCCTATACATCTATATAGTCATATCTATAATGTTTACAAAAGAAACTACTGTTGCAAAAGACAGAAAATTTAATGTATACTAAGATTAGACGTTTAAGGAACATTCATGGAAAAACCCTTTGACATCATGATTAGTGCTAGAACTATGGTTCAGCATTTACAGGCCAAAAAACTGGCCCAGAAGACACAGCAACAGTCTCTGAGGTATATTTCAAGATTCCTTTCAAAAAGTATTTTCAAGAATAAAATTTTTTTGGAGGAAAATAATATCTCCTTTTTAGTGGCTATATGAAAAGAGGAAATTATTTCCTTTCTAAATTGCAGATGTTACTGTTACCAATATTAAGTTTGTCATTTTTTATTAATTAGTATCAACAGTGAAAAGATGAGATCTCTTAGACTTTGTATTATATTTTTATAAATTATTACAATCATCTAATAAGATGTAATTTATCAAGAATTGTGAAATACTCTTAACCTATGATATAGTGAATCTATCATAGTCTTTCTAGAGAATTAATTCAAAATATGAAAAGAGGTTTGGTAATATCATTAATTTATCTTGTGATNTTTATAAATTGAGAAGTTAAGTCAAAAGTTTACTTGGAATGCAACAGACCTAGACTGGGGACTAGGTAAAACAATTTTGAAAAAGAAGAACAAAGTTGGAGGACTTTCAATATCTGATTCAGAAACTGTATGTGCACAACTGTGATAATCAGGTATTGGTGGCATTGCCACAAAATAGACATTGAGGCCACCTGAGCAGAATAAAAAGTCCAGAAATAGGCCAACATGTAAACAGTCAACTGATTTTAAACAAAGGGGTCAAGGTAAAAGGACACCTTTCCCCACAATAAAATAAAGGAAAATTTTTTTCACCTGATTCTGGTTTAGTTGGGATAGCCATCTACAAAAAGAAAACAACAACAAAAAATCTCCTTGACGCTCAAACATTAACTCAACTTGCATCATAAACCCAAACTATCAAATTCCTCAAAGAGTATATAAGAAGAAATCTTAGTGACTTTGGGTTTGGCAAAGTCACTAAGATTTCTTCTTATATACTCTTTGAGGAATTTGATAGTTTGGGTTTATGATGCAAGTTGAGTTAATGTTTGAGCGTCAAGGAGATTTTTTGTTGTTGTTTTCTTTTTGTAGATGGCTATCCCAACTAAACCAGAATCAGGTGAAAAAAATTTTCCTTTATTTTATTGTGGGGAAAGGTGTCCTTTTACCTTGACCCCTTTGTTTAAAATCAGTTGACTGTTTACATGTTGGCCTATTTCTGGACTTTTTATTCTGCTCATGTGGCCTCAATGTCTATTTTGTGGCAATGCTACCAATACCTGATTATCACAGTTGTGCACATACAGTTTCTGAATCAGATATTGAAAGTCCTCCAACTTTGTTCTTCTTTTTCAAAATTGTTTTACCTAGTCCCCAGTCTAGGTCTGTTGCATTCCAAGTAAACTTTTGACTTAACTTCTCAATTTATAAAAAAATGAAATAAACAGTCCTGTTGGGATTTTGATTGAAATTGCCTTTAAACAGTTTTAAGCAGGTCATTTAAAAATGGCATAGTTTAACATTGTTAATCAACTATGCTCCAATACAAAATAAAAAAAATTTTTAATGACAGTTTTAAGTTAGAATATTTGGGGAAATGTATACTTCCCTTTGGATAAGCATCAGCAGTTTTAAAATGACATAAACCATGTCAATGAAAAATAGTAAATAAAAATGAATAAATCTTCACAGCCTAAAGATGCAATGAATTATAGAACTTCCCTCTGGTAGAGTTTGGCCTTTTTTAAAGTGTTTGAAATAAAAGGAAATAACTAGATTTTTGCCATTTACTAATAGTAAATTTTTGAGAAAACTTATGACATAAAATTTTATAGATTCAGAATTAAAAACCAATGGTTTTTCCTGCTCAAATATCATATTACTATTACTAAGAAAAGAGCAAGAATTTTGTTTATTACTATTTGATTGCTCATATATTCAGTACTTATGTGTGAACTGTAAACTTTTGAGATAGGAAGTGCAAAGCAACTTTAGTAGCTAATTGGTAAATTGATGTTGAGAGCAGATCTCTTCATTGTATTATTGATTATCCCGACCAAGCCATGTTGATTTTTCATCAGAAGGTTCAGGTTATTTTTACTGCATTTAACTCTCCTCCTGATTGCTTCCTGTCACTTTGGATGACAGTTCAGTCAGAAAACCAGCAGCATGACTTGCAAGAAACTCCACATTTTAATTTTAAAGAGATAGGAAAAGATAAAGGGAAGGAGGTAATGTAGATAAACAGGTATATGGTTTGTACAAAAGGAAAGAAGGGAGGTGATGGGGAAACAGATGTATATTCTGTATGATTTTCTGGCAGGGAGCATTCAAAACAGTTATTTAAGAGGCACAATTCCTTTTTGATATGATATATTGATATATTTAAACTGATGATTTCAGAGTTTTCAGATAACAATGTGATACCTTAATATATTCAGTAATTATGTACTGCAGCTAATTGGCTTCTGTAGAAAGAAGATATTTAATGATCCCCTAATACTCCTTTTAGCTCTGTCAGTTAGCCAACATTGTACCCTACTGAGCTAACAGGCCATTTTCCACGTATCTGCAGTGTTAGTAACATTCTTTGGTCTAATTCTGCTTTGTTTCCCCTTGTGNCTAATTGGCTTCTGTAGAAAGAAGATATTTAATGATCCCCTAATACTCCTTTTAGCTCTGTCAGTTAGCCAACATTGTACCCTACTGAGCTAACAGGCCATTTTTCACATATCTGCAGTGTTAGTAACATTCTTTGGTCTAATTCTGCTTTGTTTCCCCTTGTGCCTACTCACTACACAACTCTGTGTGATGGAAAATTAGTAACAAGTTACTGATATTTCATTTTCTGCAAATGTGTACATAATATACTTAAATTATTTGGAAATCGCTTTTACCTCATTTAACTGAATTAAAATGTAAAATCTATTTAGGAGCAAAGAAAAATGCTAAATATGTAAGAGGCCTCTGTCTGGCCAAGGCTGTGTGTACATTAAAATACAAGCCATGTCAAAGCCCAGTGGAGATTATTAGCACTTTACCCGTCTTTATTAGACCTGGGCATCTTGCATCTGATCTGTGATTGTCAAGAAGAACTTTATGCCTCTTGAAAGTGAAAGTGAAGTCGCTCAGTCATGTCTGACTCTTTGCGACCCCATGGGGTGTTACAGCTCGTGTCCGACTCTTGGAGACCCCATGGGGTGTAGCCTACCAGGCTCCTCCATCCGTGGGATTCTCCAAGCAAGAGTACTGGAGTGGGTTGCTGTTTCCTTCTCCAGGAGATCTTCCCAACTTAGGGATCGAACCCGGGTCTCACGCATTGTGGGCAGACGCTTTACCATCTGAGCCACCAGGGAAATGCCTCTTACACGTGCAGAAAATCATCTCTCCCTGGCTGGTGGATGGAGGCATGCTGCTGCTAAGTTGCTTCAGTCGTGTCTGACTCTGTGTGACCCCATAGACGGCAGCCCACCAGGCTCCCCCATCCCTGGGATTCTCCAGGCAAGAACACTGGAGTGGGTTGCCATTTCCTTCTCCAGTGCATGAAAGTGAAAAGTGAAAGTGAAGTCGCTCAGTCGTGTCCGACCCTCAGCGATCCCATGGACTGCAGCCTTCCAGGCTCCTCTGTTCCATAAGATTTGACAGGCAAGAGTACTGGAGTGGGGTGCCATTGCCTTCTCGTGGCAGTCTGCATTTCCTCTTGCCCCCTTCTGCCTTAGTTTCCCTGATATTCCCCACATGGGAGGTGCTGAATGGTCCATCCAACGTGTGCCGTTGGGAATAGTTCAGGTAAGTGACAGTCTGAAGATGTAGTGTATCCAGGGGTTAAGGTCCCGTCACCTGATTTACCTGGTGACCCAGAGGTGCTGAGAGAAACACAGAAGAGCAGACTGTGCAGCTATTTTCTGTTTACAGAAGGATATCTTGAAGTCGGATCTCATCATCTGCTCGGTGGCTGCCGTTCTGTCCTTTGCGGTCAGTGCCAGCACTGTGTTCCTGTCCTTGCGAGTATGTATCCATTTGGCTTTGCACTCTTCCCCTCTCCTCATTGTCTGTAAACAGAGCCCACTGCGCAGCTCCAGGCTACTGATAGGTTAGAGGAGCCAGAGAAACAATGGAAAAGAATGGAGAGCTTGGAGGAATATATCCCGGTGTGTTGAGTTATGTCTGAGATGAGTTTTGGCCCACAACACAGAGTTGATCCAGATGTTTCCCATCCAGGGAATGGTTTGGTTAGCATATCTTGTAGAATCCACCATGAGGATGGTCAACAGTCGTAAGACAGGATCACAGCTCACTGCTAAGAGTGGAGAAGGGAAGACTCACCAAATCAGGAATGAGATGGAAGTCACCGAGCCAAAACGATTATTGGAACATAATTTTCAGTTGGAAAAACAACAGTAGAGAGCCAGATGGGATTTCTGGCTAGAGGTTCTTGCAGACAGTTGCTGTCTCACTTTTCTATCAGTGAAGAAAAGTCTGTTAGCTAAATTTGTTATTCTCCATCTCATCTTAAAAAAAATAACAATAAGCAAGAAAAATTATTCTAATAGGAAGAATATCTCAGCCTCTTGTGCACTCCGTCTTGGTGGTTCTCAACGCAGAGACCAGTTTCAAGAGCTACGGGAGAAATTTTCAGAGGCCTGAATCAAGAGCTGAGTTTGGCTGTGTGTGCTTTAGGAGAAGCGGGGAAGGTTCTGGATTATTGACAGGCATCCTTCCCCATGCTTCCAGCTACACACTGACTCTTATCTTCTTCTGTTGCAGCCCTTTCTCAGTATTGTGCTCTTCGCCCTGGCTGGAGCCGTGGGGTTTGTAACCCACTACCTGCTCCCCCAGCTGCGCAAACATCACCCGTGGATGTGGATTTCACACCCCATCCTTAAAAACAGAGAGTATCAGCAACGGGAAGTGAGAGGTGAGTAAGGTATCCCTCATATAAATAGGGTGTGGTGAGAGGTCTGCTTTATACTGAGTGTGCACAGCTGTGCAAATGCACTTAATGCTGTAGAAATGTACTCTTAAATATGGTGATGTACGGATTACTTTATGTGTGTGTATATTTTGTGTTAGTCACTCAGTTGTATCTGACTTTTTGCAACCCCCTAGACTGTAGCCTGCCAGTCTTCTCTGTCTGTGGGATTCTCCAGGCAAGAATACTGATCCCCCTTTTCTAGGGGATCGTCCCAACCCAGGGATCAAACCAAGGACTCCTGCATTGCAGGCAAATTCTTTACCATCTGAGCCATCCAGGGAAGTGTGTATTTCACTACAGTAAAGGAGAGCATGTGTACCTTGTAGTGTACAGTAATGTTCCCGGAACAAGAAAGTTGAAGTGGGGTGAATTAGAAGTCTGTTTTATGAAAATGATTGGTTGTTATTATTGAGGAAAATTTCATTTATATCATTGAGACCTGAACATTATACTGTTCCACTTTCAGCTGATGGGGGACCAAGAATAGCATCACTCAACTTGCCTTGTCATCTTCCACAAAACCAGAGGTGGGATGTGGCAGAGGCTGACCTTTGAATTTTGATCCATGAACCCTTGAAATTTTGTTGAATTTGTAGTGCTTACCTAGAACTAGACCCACACCCTGACCTGGACTTGACTGACTGAGCAGTTTCCATGGCTGACTCTGGCCACCATTAAGTAGCAGCCTGATAATGACCCTAACAGTGTTTGAGCTTCTAAGTAAAAAAGTCAGAAATTTCCCTGCTAGGTCTCTCCAGGCTCTGATTGAACAGATGGCAGATGGATTGATTTACCCCCATTTTCAGACATATTGGGCACATTTTATAGCTATAGTTTGTAACTAACCCATGATGTTAAGTCTGCACAGAACTATCTAGCTCACTGTAATTTCTCCATTGTTAAATGAGTCATCTAGTCATCTTCACCTTCAGACATGAGGGTATATGAGTAGCACCAAGGTTTGCTGACTCAAACTCATAGTTTTCTGACTCAAGGTTTGCTGGACTCAGCCAGGTTTGTCATCAATAACTTCAGTAACTAGTATTGAAATGATTCAAAGACCCCGAAGAACTCAGGTACCACAGTGCCTTATGTTTCCAATGTGGAAAGAATTTAGCAAAAGGCAAAGAGGTAAGAAGTGGTTTATTAGAATAGGATGCTTGTGAGTGTTACAGGTGAGCAGGTGAGAGGATGCCATGGCTAGAACTTACTGGGCTACAGTTTTAAAGTCAAAGGAAAAGTGGAGAGGGTAGAAGATCTTTGTTATTCTTGATCAGATGCCATGCTTCCATCATTGGTTCTTCCCACAGGTTGGGCAGGGGAGTTTTCCTGTCCCTACAAGGTCAAGCTAGGTCCATGAATGATTGCTTTTTGTGTACAGAGGGCATGTCCTAACTTTCTGAGCTCCCTGGGCAGGATGTGGGCCTCTTGCCACCATGGTTTTATTGTGTGGGGGCAAGTCTCATGATTCTGTTGCGTGGTTTTGTTGCTGAGCAAGCCTGCTTGTTTTTCTAGTTATGCAAACCTGCATTTTTGAGTAATTGTTAACTTACAGGGGTCTCCCATTTTTTTAAACTTACAATCCCCTAGTGAGATTAACCGTTTAAGTACCCACTTCGTCCCTTCACTGTGTCCCTATCAGTGTGACCAAACTAAAAGGGCAGACGGAAATTAATTTAAGAAGAAATAAAATATTTCTTAATAAGTATTAAAAGAAATTCTTTTATTTCTTTAAGAAGAAATAAAATAATGATGCTGCCAGGAATAGAGAACATGTCTGAGTGGCTACCAGGAGCTGCCTTAATTTGAAACAGTGATGTCAATAAAATAGGGTTTTGCTTAGAGGAGAGACATGGCTCTTCTAAACAGGGTTTAGAAGGTGGTGGAGGCAGCTCAGACTGTCTTGCCTTTGGACATTTGTTATTCCCACTTATAACACTAGTGGCTCACCAAAGATCAAGCTGCATAATACGTTTTTTAAATGCTGTGTTCAATCTTGTATGCTACATAAATGCAAATTATTATCAGTAATATAAAAAGTGAAGGAAGGTGAGCTCAGAGTAGGTGCAGTTGATAATGGTCAGTTCACGTTATAGTCCACCTGGACGGAAAGTGAAAGAAGGCAACAGTGTTGGTCACTTAGTCATGTCCAAGTCTTTGCAACCTAGTGGACTGGGGGCTCCTGTCTCTGTCCATGGAATTCTCCAGACAAGAATACTGGAGTGGCTTGCCATTCCCTTCTCCAGGGGATCTTCCTGACCCAGGGATCAATCCCAGGTCTCCCTCATTGCAGGCAGATCCTTTACCGTCTGAGGGGTCCATCCAAACCAGTGCCTGCATGTGGGTCAGTCAAGCAACCTGAAGAAAAGGCAAGTTTCTTTAGAACCTCGGCAGTGTCAGGGTCACGTTTGCCTTTCGTTTCCTTAACTTATTGAAAGACTAGGTTTTGTTAACATTAGTGGAGTATTGTTTTGGCCTCAGTGGTAAGGAGTTGATGGGGATTTGAGGTCAGATGCTTTCACTTGGGAAACTGCATGTCTATATCTGTATCATCGTGTCTACGCCTGTACCTAGAAACTTAAATGCCTTTGGGTTGAGGACAAAGAACTTGACACGAGAGAGAAAAGTAAGACAGATCGGGTGTAGACTCCCCTTGTTGTGGCAATTGAGAGTGTGGAATTCAACACTGAAAGATGAGTGAGCACTGGAAAGCTTGAAATTTGTGTGTGTGTCATTGTTTTTTACCTCTGAATCTAACAGAACCCAGTCTAAGTTAGAATCATTTAGATATTTTATTTTTTTTAATTTAAATTTATTTATTTTAATTGGAGGCTAATTACTTTACAATATTGTATTGGTTTTGCCATACATCAACATGAATCCTCCATGGGTGTCCACGTGTTCCCCATCCTGAACCCCGCTCCCACCTCCCTCCCCATACCATCCTTCTGGGTCAACCCAGTGCACCAGCCCCAAGCGTCCTGTATTCTGCATCAAACCTGGACTGGCAATTCATTTCTTATATGATATTATGCATGTTTCAATGCCATTCTCCCAAATCATCCCACCCTCTCCCTCTCCCACAGAATCCAAAGGACTGTTCTATACATCTGTGTCTCTTTTGCTGTCTCACATACAGGGTTATCGTTACCATCTTTCTAAATTCTATATATATGCGTTAGTATACTATATTGGTGTTTTTCTTTCTGGCTTCCTTCACTCTATATAATAGGCTCCAGAATCATGTAGCTGTTTTAAATCTGAATGATCTTTTCAGTACAAGGTTCAAGAGCGAGAAAGGAGAGTGTATTTGTATGTTGATGTCCCCTCTTGGAGGACTGAATGGGTGGGCAGCTCTGGGCCTCTGTCCTTTATAGTAGGCAGAAGATGTTCCCTTTGGTACCATGGGCTTCAACAGAAGCTTGGTGGGTATGTCTCACTTGCCTACATTAGCTGTTTATAATCCACCTGAAATCTAGCCAAGGTAATAGATTTAACAAATCAGGCTCTTAATGAAAAACAGATTGCATTTCAAAATTGTGTGTTGGAAGGAAAATCCAAATACTTAAAATATGTTAGTACGAATGTATTGGAGACCCTTAACCCATTTTGATATCATCCACAGCCTGTTTTCTCACTTTCTCCTCCTGGCTGCCTTTCTGCCTTTTAGGTATTTCATTCTTTATTCCTTCTACTAGCCAGAAAACATGCATAGGAAATTCAAGCTGATCATATACCTTTAATATGAGAATATGTCAAATCTTCTTTCTCTTATGATCACAGAATATTTTGGAAAAGCAGAGCAGGGCTGGTAGTACTGTGGATACTACTGTGATCCCCAGTCCTGCAGTCCTGCAGTAGACATAGCTAACAGAGAACAGTCCTAAAACGGGCCAGTGGCAGACTTTACCAAGCAGTTGGAACTGGCACGGGAGACACAGCCTGAGTGTTGTGTGTGTCTTGAAGTTTATTTAATACTATGCCACCACTTTACTGGGAGGAAACTGACACCCAGAGATGTCAAGGATTGTTGGCCCAGGTCCCACTAAGTTTGTGGCCAGTGAATGATCAGAACACAGGTGATCTCACTCCCTCTGGTCATATACTATTTCTGCTACCCATCTTGCTCTCAGTGCACTGGGAAGATGGTGTGCCAAAAAACACACAAAAAAGCAAATAATGACAAAACCAACAACCAGTAGAAGGCTCAGACCCTGAGTGAGGAGGTTATAGTTAACTTCATGTCCATTGTTTGTATGTGTGCTCAGTTGCATCTCTTTGTGTTTGTGACCTATGAACTGTAGCCCGCCAGGCTCCTCTGTCCATGGAATTTTTCCAGGCCAGAATACTGCAGTGGGTTGGCATTTCCTTCTTCAAGGGATCTTCCTGACCCAGAGATCAAACCTGCGTCTCTTACATCTTTTGCACTGGCAGGCGGATTCTTTACCACTGAGCTATCTGGGAAGCCCGACTGGCATGCCCATTGGTTAAGCTGTTCTAACTGGTTGGTTCTGTGTATTAAATGGAAATAAATGAGATTTTAAAATTAAATGTTGGATTAGGATCTGGAACATGGTAGGTATTTAATAATATTGATTGAATGAATGAATGACTGATTGATGCTTTGTAAATTCACTGAAGGAAGAGTTCCCCACAGACAGAAAAAGCCCAGAGGTAAAGGCTTGTTTGAAGGACTCTAGTCTATGTGTATAATAAGATGCATACATAGAGANAAATATGGTGATGTACGGATTACTTTATGTGTGTGTATATTTTGTGTTAGTCACTCAGTTGTATCTGACTTTTTGCAACCCCCTAGACTGTAGCCTGCCAGTCTTCTCTGTCTGTGGGATTCTCCAGGCAAGAATACTGATCCCCCTTTTCTAGGGGATCGTCCCAACCCAGGGATCAAACCAAGGACTCCTGCACTGCAGGCAAATTCTTTACCATCTGAGCCATCCAGGGAAGTGTGTATTTCACTACAGTAAAGGAGAGCATGTGTACCTTGTAGTGTACAGTAATGTTCCCGGAACAAGAAAGTTGAAGTGGGGTGAATTAGAAGTCTGTTTTATGAAAATGATTGGTTGTTATTATTGAGGAAAATTTCATTTATATCATTGAGACCTGAACATTATACTGTTCCACTTTCAGCTGATGGGGGACCAAGAATAGCATCACTCAACTTGCCTTGTCATCTTCCACAAAACCAGAGGTGGGATGTGGCAGAGGCTGACCTTTGAATTTTGATCCATGAACCCTTGAAATTTTGTTGAATTTGTAGTGCTTACCTAGAACTAGACCCACACCCCGACCTGGACTTGACTGACTGAGCAGTTTCCATGGCTGACTCTGGCCACCATTAAGTAGCAGCCTGATAATGACCCTAACAGTGTTTGAGCTTCTAAGTAAAAAAGTCAGAAATTTCCCTGCTAGGTCTCTCCAGGCTCTGATTGAACAGATGGCAGATGGATTGATTTACCCCCATTTTCAGACATATTGGGCACATTTTATAGCTATAGTTTGTAACTAACCCATGATGTTAAGTCTGCACAGAACTATCTAGCTCACTGTAATTTCTCCATTGTTAAATGAGTCATCTAGTCATCTTCACCTTCAGACATGAGGGTATATGAGTAGCACCAAGGTTTGCTGACTCAAACTCATAGTTTTCTGACTCAAGGTTTGCTGGACTCAGCCAGGTTTGTCATCAATAACTTCAGAAACTAGTATTGAAATGATTTAGTGTTGTTTCGAAGACCCCGAAGAACTCAGGTACCACAGTGCCTTATGTTTCCAATGTGGAAAGAATTTAGCAAAAGGCAAAGAGGTAAGAAGTGGTTTATTAGAATAGGATGCTTGTGAGTGTTACAGGTGAGCAGGTGAGAGGATGCCATGGCCAGAACTTACTGGGCTACAGTTTTAAAGTCAAAGGAAAAGTGGAGAGGGTAGAAGATCTTTGTTATTCTTGATCAGATGCCATGCTTCCATCATTGGTTCTTCCCACAGGTTGGGCAGGGGAGTTTTCCTGTCCCTACAAGGTCAAGCTAGGTCCATGAATGATTGCTTTTTGTGTACAGAGGGCATGTCCTAACTTTCTGAGCTCCCTGGGCAGGATGTGGGCCTCTTGCCACCATGGTTTTATTGTGTGGGGGCAAGTCTCATGATTCTGTTGCGTGGTTTTGTTGCTGAGCAAGCCTGCTTGTTTTTCTAGTTATGCAAACCTGCATTTTTGAGTAATTGTTAACTTACAGGGGTCTCCCATTTTTTTAAACTTACAATCCCCTAGTGAGATTAACCGTTTAAGTACCCACTTCGTCCCTTCACTGTGTCCCTATCAGTGTGACCAAACTAAAAGGGCAGACGGAAATTAATTTAAGAAGAAATAAAATATTTCTTAATAAGTATTAAAAGAAATTCTTTTATTTCTTTAAGAAGAAATAAAATAATGATGCTGCCAGGAATAGAGAACATGTCTGAGTGGCTACCAGGAGCTGCCTTAATTTGAAACAGTGATGTCAATAAAATAGGGTTTTGCTTAGAGGAGAGACATGGCTCTTCTAAACAGGGTTTAGAAGGTGGTGGAGGCAGCTCAGACTGTCTTGCCTTTGGACATTTGTTATTCCCACTTATAACACTAGTGGCTCACCAAAGATCAAGCTGCATAATACGTTTTTTAAATGCTGTGTTCAATCTTGTATGCTACATAAATGCAAATTATTATCAGTAATATAAAAAGTGAAGGAAGATGAGCTCAGAGTAGGTGCAGTTGATAATGGTCAGTTCACGTTATAGTCCACCTGGACGGAAAGTGAAAGAAGGCAACAGTGTTGGTCACTTAGTCATGTCCAAATCTTTGCAACCTAGTGGACTGGGGGCTCCTGTCTCTGTCCATGGAATTCTCCAGACAAGAATACTGGAGTGGCTTGCCATTCCCTTCTCCAGGGGATCTTCCTGACCCAGGGATCAATCCCAGGTCTCCCTCATTGCAGGCAGATCCTTTACCATCTGAGGGGTCCATCCAAACCAGTGCCTGCATGTGGGTCAGTCAAGCAACCTGAAGAAAAGGCAAGTTTCTTTAGAACCTCGGCAGTGTCAGGGTCGCGTTTGCCTTTCGTTTCCTTAACTTATTGAAAGACTAGGTTTTGTTAACATTAGTGGAGTATTGTTTTGGCCTCAGTGGTAAGGGGTTGATGGGGATTTGAGGTCAGATGCTTTCACTTGGGAAACTGCATGTCTATATCTGTATCATCGTGTCTACGCCTGTACCTAGAAACTTAAATGCCTTTGGGTTGAGGACAAAGAACTTGACACGAGAGAGAAAAGTAAGACAGATCGGGTGTAGACTCCCCTTGTTGTGGCAATTGAGAGTGTGGAATTCAACACTGAAAGATGAGTGAGCACTGGAAAGCTTGAAATTTGTGTGTGTGTCATTGTTTTTTACCTCTGAATCTAAGAGAACCCAGTCTAAGTTAGAATCATTTAGATATTTTATTTTTTTTAATTTAAATTTATTTATTTTAATTGGAGGCTAATTACTTTACAATATTGTATTGGTTTTGCCATACATCAACATGAATCCTCCATGGGTGTCCACGTGTTCCCCATCCTGAACCCCGCTCCCACCTCCCTCCCCATACCATCCTTCTGGGTCAACCCAGTGCACCAGCCCCAAGCGTCCTGTATTCTGCATCAAACCTGGACTGGCAATTCATTTCTTATATGATATTATGCATGTTTCAATGCCATTCTCCCAAATCATCCCACCCTCTCCCTCTCCCACAGAATCCAAAGGACTGTTCTATACATCTGTGTCTCTTTTGCTGTCTCACATACAGGGTTATCGTTACCATCTTTCTAAATTCTATATATATGCGTTAGTATACTATATTGGTGTTTTTCTTTCTGGCTTCCTTCACTCTATATAATAGGCTCCAGAATCATGTAGCTGTTTTAAATCTGAATGATCTTTTCAGTACAAGGTTCAAGAGCGAGAAAGGAGAGTGTATTTGTATGTTGATGTCCCCTCTTGGAGGACTGAATGGGTGGGCAGCTCTGGGCCTCTGTCCTTTATAGTAGGCAGAAGATGTTCCCTTTGGTACCATGGGCTTCAACAGAAGCTTGGTGGGTATGTCTCACTTGCCTACATTAGCTGTTTATAATCCACCTGAAATCTAGCCAAGGTAATAGATTTAACAAATCAGGCTCTTAATGAAAAACAGATTGCATTTCAAAATTGTGTGTTGGAAGGAAAATCCAAATACTTAAAATATGTTAGTACGAATGTATTGGAGACCCTTAACCCATTTTGATATCATCCACAGCCTGTTTTCTCACTTTCTCCTCCTGGCTGCCTTTCTGCCTTTTAGGTATTTCATTCTTTATTCCTTCTACTAGCCAGAAAACATGCATAGGAAATTCAAGCTGATCATATACCTTTAATATGAGAATATGTCAAATCTTCTTTCTCTTATGATCACAGAATATTTTGGAAAAGCAGAGCAGGGCTGGTAGTACTGTGGATACTACTGTGATCCCCAGTCCTGCAGTCCTGCAGTAGACATAGCTAACAGAGAACAGTCCTAAAACGGGCCAGTGGCAGACTTTACCAAGCAGTTGGAACTGGCATGGGAGACACAGCCTGAGTGTTGTGTGTGTCTTGAAGTTTATTTAATACTATGCCACCGCTTTACTGGGAGGAAACTGACACCCAGAGATGTCAAGGATTGTTGGCCCAGGTCCCACTAAGTTTGTGGCCAGGGAATGATCAGAACACAGGTGATCTCACTCCCTCTGGTCATATGCTATTTCTGCTACCCATCTTGCTCTCAGTGCACTGGGAAGATGGTGTGCCAAAAAACACACACAAAAGCAAATAATGACAAAACCAACAACCAGTAGAAGGCTCAGACCCTGAGTGAGGAGGTTATAGTTAACTTCATGTCCATTGTTTGTATGTGTGCTCAGTTGCATCTCTTTGTGTTTGTGACCTATGAACTGTAGCCCGCCAGGCTCCTCTGTCCATGGAATTTTTCCAGGCCAGAATNAAAAGCAAATAATGACAAAACCAACAACCAGTAGAAGGCTCAGACCCTGAGTGAGGAGGTTATAGTTAACTTCATGTCCATTGTTTGTATGTGTGCTCAGTTGCATCTCTTTGTGTTTGTGACCTATGAACTGTAGCCCGCCAGGCTCCTCTGTCCATGGAATTTTTCCAGGCCAGAATACTGCAGTGGGTTGGCATTTCCTTCTTCAAGGGATCTTCCTGACCCAGAGATCAAACCTGCGTCTCTTACATCTTTTGCACTGGCAGGCGGATTCTTTACCACTGAGCTATCTGGGAAGCCCGACTGGCATGCCCATTGGTTAAGCTGTTCTAACTGGTTGGTTCTGTGTATTAAATGGAAATAAATGAGATTTTAAAATTAAATGTTGGATTAGGATCTGGAACATGGTAGGTATTTAATAATATTGATTGAATGAATGAATGACTGATTGATGCTTTGTAAATTCACTGAAGGAAGAGTTCCCCACAGACAGAAAAAGCCCAGAGGTAAAGGCTTGTTTGAAGGACTCTAGTCTATGTGTATAATAAGATGCATACATAGAGACTTATCCCGCTGCAAAATACGGTTGCAGNAATGAATGACTGATTGATGCTTTGTAAATTCACTGAAGGAAGAGTTCCCCACAGACAGAAAAAGCCCAGAGGTAAAGGCTTGTTTGAAGGACTCTAGTCTATGTGTATAATAAGATGCATACATAGAGACTTATCCCGCTGCAAAATACGGTTGCAGGAAAAGCTTAAGCTGTAACTTTTGGATACATTAGAATAAATGGATGAAAGATTATAGAAATCATTAAAACATCAATTGAAAAATCTCATTTGCATTATAATTTAACCAAATTCACTATTGTAAAGCTAATTCACAATTGAGTCCTCAGTTTGTAATCCTGAAATGAGATTTACTGTGCATTTTAACAAATCTTACCTGTTGATTTGCAGATAGACTGGTTTCTCCATGTGGAAGACTTGGTTCTGACAGATGCTGCTTTTTCTAATGTGTTTTTCATTTATAATTCCCTGGTGGCTCAGCTGGTAAAGAATCTACCTGCAGTGCGGGAGTCCTAGGTTTGATCCCTATCAATCCCTGGGTTGGAAAGATCCCCTGGAAAAAGGAATGGCTGCTCACTCCAGTATTCTGACCCGGAGAATTCCATGGGCTATCCTTGGGGTCTCAAAGAGTCAGATGTGACTGAGTGACTTTCACTTCACTAATATATACTGTTAAAAGCCAAACAGGACAGGTTGTGATAAAAAGTAGCAGTCCCTGGTCAACTTTTTCCTGTATGATTCCTCCTTACTTTTTACTCTAGGTCTTTCTTCTGGTATTTA
Source organism: Raphicerus campestris (assembly GCA_006410735.1). Taxonomy (NCBI): domain Eukaryota; kingdom Metazoa; phylum Chordata; class Mammalia; order Artiodactyla; family Bovidae; genus Raphicerus; species Raphicerus campestris. Next base: position 395,189 of record SJYW01033628.1, read on the forward strand.
CCATAATTCTTCCAAATAATGTGCATGTTCTTATCTTTCTTGATATTTCAGATTTGCCTGTCTGTTGACTTTCTGTTATGAATAATAAAGCTCTCTCCTCTTTCTTCATGTATGAACATTTTCCCCTACTCCTTCCTCCTAATATGATTTTTGTTGAACATATATTCAATTTTTTTTCCTAATCATGTATATGTATGTCATATAGAAAGTCTAATTGTTCATTTCTAGTTCAGTAGTGTACCATGCTTGCATTTCCTTTCTTGTTTAGATTGCTGTTTTTGCATCTCCTAGCCTTTCCAATTTCTGTTCTGTTTTTGCATCTCCTAGCCTTTCCAATAACTATGTAAAGTATCTATTAACCTTTCCACACAGGCGAACTTGAAAAATACTCTATTAGTTCCATCCTTTCCCAGACTCCTTCTGGAACCTGTTTCAATTGTTCCTTGTTTATTCCCTTTGAATGAAACACATCCTCTGGTTACTTCAGGGAAAGGGTGCATGATAGGAAAATGTTTTGAGACTTCATCTATCTCAAAGTGTTTTCATTCTACTTTGCACTTAACACAGAGCTTGGAGTGTGTAGCTTGTGGGGGGTAAGCACTTCTTTCAGAATCCTAAGCTAATGTCCCATTATTTTCTATCTCTTGCTGCTGCTGGCGAAAAGTCTGATGTCTTCTTGGCTCCTGGTCCTTTATATGTGACCAGATGTTACTGTGCAGGAAGCGTTTGGAAAGTTTAGGAGGGAATTCAGCTGTCATGGCCCAGAGAACAGGCTCTGAACAAGGCAAGGCTCAGATCCTGTCTCTGTCCCTATTAGTGGGGCTTAACTTTTGTGATTCATCTATAATTATGAGTTTCTACAACAAAGATTTATTGGGGGGTGAAATGAATCAAGGCAATACATGTAGAGCATTTGGCAAGGTCCTTGCGAGGCCGACTGCACTCAGTGAGTACATCCTGCCCCTCCTCTTCTCCAGGATTCTGCATTCAGTTAATTTACACCTTGTTTTGTGCCTCATTTCACCCATTGTGCTATAAGTTGGCAATCCTTTATCATCTGGATAGACATGTTGTGAAATTTTTGCCGGCAGGTGATAGTACTATTAGAATGACCTAGCTTCCAGAATTTCCATGGAGATTAACTCCAACAAGATAAAATCTTTTGAAATGTATATCGTGCTAGAGGAAAGAATAAGGCATGTCTGATTTTACAACCTAAAGGCTGTACCGGGGACGGTCTCATGGTTCTGGAAAGAAGGATGTGTCCTTACCCGCTTTGTCTCTCTACATAAAGAGATGCTAGCATCAAGAGATGAAGACCTAGGAACCCTCCAATGCCTCTTTAGTTCAAAGTGACTCAGATGAACCAGTGCCACGTGAGAAACAGTCTCATTTGCTACGATGCTTCTGAAAGAGTTACAAATGCCAAAGAAGTGGCTAGGGCTGATGTGTTAGCAAATAACCTGCCAGCAGGCAGCCTGCCTTATGGATTCCCAGTGTTCTTATTATTTTCATGCACCTTCTCTTCCTCTCCTCTTCTTTCCCTTCTTGCCTGGCTCTCCTTCCTCTGCTCTCATCTTCTGGCCCGTCTCCTCCTGGTCCACTGGGGAACTTACCTTCCCGTGTCAGTGCACATGCTGGAGGCGGCTGTTGGCAGTGAAGCCAGGCTTACACAACAGCAGGAAGACAGACATGTAGAATCCAGTGTTCTTTGCTCACAGGGGAGCAAGGCAGAGGGAGTCCTGGAGAAGCACAGGCCAACCCCAGGCAGAGAAAGGGTTTGGGGACAGAGTTCAGCCATCAGCTGCCAACTTCAGACTCCCACTCTTTCTCCAGCAAGCCATGGAATTTTTATCAGGTGCCCCCTGGGGTTCTCTTAGACTGCTGATAAATTTAAAGCAATGCAGAAGTAAAATAATTAGGGAAAGATAAANAGCCATCAGCTGCCAACCTCAGACTCCCACTCTTTCTCCAAGCAAGCCATGGCATTTTTATCAGGTGCCCCCTGGGGTTCTCTTAGACTGCTGATAAATTTAAAACAATGCAGAAGTAAAATAGTTAGGGAAAGATTCAAAAAAAACTAACATTGAAAATTAGGCAGTCTTTTTATTTGGCTGCACCATGAGGCATGTGGAATCTTAGTTCCCTGACCAAGGATTGAACCCATGTCCCTGGCATGGAAGTGTGAAATCTTAACCAGTGGACCACCAGGGAAGTCCCTGTAAGCCTTCCTGTGCTGGATTTGATGTATGCAGGATGGTACTGCAGCAGCTTTGAGCTCTCTGGGCCGAGTGTGCATGGGAAGGCAGCCCTGAAAGGAGGAGGAACGATGCCAGTTCCTAGCTAGAGTAGGTGAGGCCCCTGTGATGGGGGCTGACTCAGGCTCCCTGCCATGCATCTGTTGGCATCCTACCTAAAATCACATAACCCTCGCAGCACTTTATACTATAATTGACATAGATGCCCATGGAAAAATAGAATTAGGGTTTTAAAATAATCTTGTCATTGAAATAACATATACATCACACTTTATTTGAGGGGAGGAATTCTATTTTGTGAATCTATCATTCATCAAGCACCTGCTACATACTAGGTGCTGTGCTGGGTGTTGATGATACAAAAATGGAAAAGAGCGTAATCCTTGCTCTTGGCAAGATGGTTGTTCTCACGAGAAGTGTCTTCCTTCGGTGCCCATGGTGAGAATGTCTGAAAGTTTCTCTTAACCCTTTTTTTGTGAACGTTTTGACCTAACCATCCTTGTGTGAAAAATTGATAAATGATTGACTAGTATTTTTAGTTTTAAATACTATGGATTAATATTAGTAGAGGACCTTTCTGCCAAGAAGGGAGAGTACATTATTTCTCGAGTCTCCTAAGAATTTCTCCATCCCTTTGAGGAGATGTGAAGAATATATTTTTAATCCCCAATGAACTGATGGAAAAAAAAGTCAGTGGGATGGTTTTAGGGAAATTAGCTAAACATTTTAAAAAATTGAATTAGACTTTGTATCAAATGAAAATCCAGATGGATTAAAGATTTAAATTGTTGTAAAGAAAGAAAAGAACCAGAATAGCACTGCAAAAAATATAGGTCAAGTTATATAATCTTAGTTAGGGAAAGAGAAACAGAATGTTTGAAACATGATTGCAAACTCAAAAATCACCAAAGAAACAACTAAAAAATTGTATTCCTTGAAATATATGAGCTTTATTATTGTGATTCCTGAACATTCCCACCTTGTATTTCTCTAAGATGTTTACCATGATATTGAATCTGATAATAGTTATTAAGCAGTTCAAACATATTTATAGACACTGTCACATGCCAAGTACCGTGTGAATGCTGATGAAGCACTTGGGGGCAAGGCCAGCATGATCTCACCCCAGGACAAAAGAAAGGGGGAACGCTTTGGCCAGGAAGAGATCCTGAACTCTTAAGGCAGGCAGTGCCTCACCATGGAAGCCCCTGGCTTCTCAAACTTTGTTCCATTAAGTGTCTGCTTTTCTTATTTATGTCAATGATCAGTGATGTTGCCTGAATCTCCTGAGTGGCTTCTGTGAACAGAGTGCAGTGCTAAATGTCAAATATGAGGAAGAAAGACAGCCTTGGACTCCTGGCTGTACTAAACAGATGAACATTCATCACACAGATGAATATATTTGTTAGCTGTTTAAAGTCCAGTGAAGGAAAAGTATAGGGGGCTAGGAGGGAGTTATCAAGGGATCTTAATTTAGATTTGAGGGGAAAATAAAGGCTTCTTTGAGAAAGCACAACTAATTAAAGCCTGAAAGATAACGAGGGGGTTAGCCCTCAAAATGGGGGAGACAAAGCCACAGGCTCACTTTGAATTGGCATATTTGGGAATGGGAAGGTCGTGATGACCTTGGGTTTATCTGAAACAGAATTTTAGGCTCTGAGTGGTGGAGTGGTATGAATTGCTTGACATTTAAGAATGATGACTCAATTTCCGCTACTGATTTGGGTAGTTAAACCTGTGTTTTAAGAGAATAAACCTTGACATGTATACATTTTAGTAGTAAGAATGTGGCCCAGCAAGAAAGATGAGAGTGAGAAATACTCATAGGAAAAGCAGTTGCTTATAATAAAAGGGCACAACCAGCTGGGATGCAGTGAATCTATTTTGCAGGGCCTCTCTGCCTTACATGACTTGATGTGACCAGGCGAGTTGAACCCAAGGTGCACCCCTATTGAAATGTTTATAAATATGTCGCTACAAAGCAGGAAGCCTCACGTTCGTGAAGCTTGTTAGTCATAATTCAAGATTTGAATTGGAACAAATTGTCTTCCTTTTATCTTTTATCCTAAAGATAAAAACATCCTGAGGATTTTTTTTATTAACTTTTAATTATTAAGAGGCTCTAGTTTTAGTAGCATAAACATTAAATAAAACACAGCCTGAAAAGCATTCAGTCAAGATAAATCACATGTAAATTTGTAAGTGGTGGAGTTAGTTTGCATTCTTTTTCTCAAGGGCCTAATATTTCAGGGAAAAGAAGAATAATATTGTTAAAGAAATATCTTTTTATAGTCTCTTTGCGTATTTGGAACATTACAGAAAGACAGTTATAAACTATCATTGCAAAGATTTTCTTTTTAACTTGACTTTGTATGAATACTGAGACAATCTGGGGACTTAAACGTATTTATCATGTTACTGTTTTTCTAAGCTTTTCGTCTTATTAGTTTTTCATGGCCACTCTCATAATGAAGGATTAACCTTAATCTTTCAGAATTCAGAATTCTGTGTTGCACGTGTGTTTTAACTTTCTCCTGCATTATTATTCATGTTTATATTTGCTTCCCTTCTACTTCCAAATAGAAACATCCAGTACATTTACCTGTTAAACACTTTCTACAATCTAGAGATTGTAGCATTTCATTGGAATAATTGACTGAACTTGGTAGAAGGATTCTAGAGCTATATAAGAATGAGCATGAAATTGATTTACCTTCAATTCAGTTTCAATGTGCAGTAGTAGCAGAACTTGAAGTCAGGAGTATGGCGTTGGTGCCCTCTGGGATTCGCTATCTACTGTGTCCTTCCTAGGTATTTATTTGAACTCCCTTTCCACATCCTTTTCCATTCCCACTTTGACTAGATGTTATACTGAATACCAACCATGGAGCCTCTGCCTTGGGGTGAATCATCACCTAAAATGTTTTCCTCTTTACATGGAGTATGTATACCCACGCTTGCAGGTGTATGCAGACAGTGTAAAATGTATTCACAGTCCCTGCAGCTAGAGTTTCAGAATTAATCAGTGGGAGGCCTGTGGAGCTTCTGTATCACATTGAGATGTCAGCTGTTGTCACTTTCAATTCCCTGGCAGCACCTCAGGTAGTAAGCTAGAGCTGAATTATGCAGTGCAACCAGTCTTTTTTTTTTTTTTTTAAACTCTAGAGGTGCTATTAAATAAAGGTTTTTGCAGCTTGGTCCTCTTGAAGTCCTTAGTCCTCTTGAAGTTCTTTTTATCCTGTTTTGCAGCTATCATCTATCTTGCTTCTAAGTAGAGACCCAATTATTAAAGACCCGGGGCTTTGCCTGTTCATATATGTTATTTTGGCCATATTGAATGCTAGTCCTACAAGCTTGCTGTTCTAAAGGCAGACAGCAGACTAGTGGTTACAATCCAAGACTTTTACCACCTAACTCTCTTAGCTACATGCCTTACAGTCTTGTCTTTGATGTAGTTTCACACATATGCACAGAGGGTTAATATTTTACTAAATAAGTACTTCTGCTCTCAAATATTTGGAAAGACATGGATGATGAATTTGGAGCTTATTAGTGATTTTTATATTATTTGATATTCATTGCTTTGTGTGTTTCTGGAATTCTGTGGCAAGCCCATATTTGTTATCATTATCTGCAGTAAATCCCTGCACACTGCAATGGGATTGTCTGCCTACACTCAATCAGCTTTATGCCCACTTACTGGAATATATCATTTACTGAAATTAAATGTGACAAGCGTTTGAAAATCTGGATCATACTCCCCCATCCACGTGGCATCCAGGTCATTCCTGGGTGATGAACCACTGAAACACTTCTTTTAATTCAGATATTTTTCTAACTGTACTGCAGGATGAGGTTGGCTTATATTTCTCTTAATTAACATATTTTTGCAGAAATCTAGCTAAGGTTGTCATGTTTCTCTGAGTTGGTGACAAATGTTGATAGAACTCTGTAAATGTATTTTTATAAGCAAGCTGAATTGCATTTGATGTGATGGCCTCAATCTGACATTGTTGATGTCTTATAAATTGAGCAATCAGAAAAAATAATTTTGTATAGAAGGAAACCTAGCTCTAATTGATTATACTTTGTGAGAGATTAAAATAGGAAATGTTGTTTAATATGTTATTGTTAGNAACTCTAGAGGTGCTATTAAATAAAGGTTTTTGCAGCTTGGTCCTCTTGAAGTCCTTAGTCCTCTTGAAGTTCTTTTTATCCTGTTTTGCAGCTATCATCTATCTTGCTTCTAAGTAGAGACCCAATTATTAAAGACCCGGGGCTTTGCCTGTTCATATATGTTATTTTGGCCATATTGAATGCTAGTCCTACAAGCTTGCTGTTCTAAAGGCAGACAGCAGACTAGTGGTTACAATCCAAGACTTTTACCACCTAACTCTCTTAGCTACATGCCTTACAGTCTTGTCTTTGATGTAGTTTCACACATATGCACAGAGGGTTAATATTTTACTAAATAAGTACTTCTGCTCTCAAATATTTGGAAAGACATGGATGATGAATTTGGAGCTTATTAGTGATTTTTATATTATTTGATATTCATTGCTTTGTGTGTTTCTGGAATTCTGTGGCAAGCCCATATTTGTTATCATTATCTGCAGTAAATCCCTGCACACTGCAATGGGATTGTCTGCCTACACTCAATCAGCTTTATGCCCACTTACTGGAATATATCATTTACTGAAATTAAATGTGACAAGCGTTTGAAAATCTGGATCATACTCCCCCATCCACGTGGCATCCAGGTCATTCCTGGGTGATGAACCACTGAAACACTTCTTTTAATTCAGATATTTTTCTAACTGTACTGCAGGATGAGGTTGGCTTATATTTCTCTTAATTAACATATTTTTGCAGAAATCTAGCTAAGGTTGTCATGTTTCTCTGAGTTGGTGACAAATGTTGATAGAACTCTGTAAATGTATTTTTATAAGCAAGCTGAATTGCATTTGATGTGATGGCCTCAATCTGACATTGTTGATGTCTTATAAATTGAGCAATCAGAAAAAATAATTTTGTATAGAAGGAAACCTAGCTCTAATTGATTATACTTTGTGAGAGATTAAAATAGGAAATGTTGTTTAATATGTTATTGTTAGACAGCTTTTTGTTCTTGTAATCAAAAAAGCAATTCCAAGAGGCTGCTTTTTTTAAAAACCCCTCTTTTCATTTTAAATATTCAGAGTTGCCCCCAACCACCAAAATAAGATGATAAATGAGCATTTATTGAACCTTAACTCTAGGCCAGGCATTATGCTAGGTGCTTGAAATACTGAACTGATTAAGACATAGCACCTACTCTTGACAAACTCACAGTCTAATGGGAAGATTAGTATATTTAAATGAATATTTACTCTGGTGTGACAGGTACTATAATTGTAAAATTCACAGTGTACAGTAATGGCTCCAAGAAATGACATATCTTGCTTCAAAACCAAAAGTAATATTCAGAGTACAAGCAGAAAGTGGGGTGCATGGTTTATAAAGAATTTTAAAATAGTAACAAATCCAATTAAAAGTTGGACTCTGTTTTGCTATCATTATGCTGACAGTTCTAAGCAGTGTTAGTGATAAAGCCTCTTCCTACTGGGATGGACTTCAAATGCTCTGCCCTTGGCCACCACTCGTGGTGACTGTATTGGAAGTGGTGAGGGGTTGAGGAGGGGGCCAAGAAAAGCTCCAGATGGCAAAGTGACATATTTTGTGAAAAAATGAGAAATTTCTCAAGTAGGAAATTTGGAAGAATATTCCAAGAAGGCACCAAGCACATATATAAAGACGTCTCAAACAGCATGCTTGACTGCAGTGCAGAGGGAAATGGCAGGCATTTTCAATAGATGGTGATGACCCATTAGATATCCATATGGGAAAAATATCAGTCTCAACCACCATCTTGTAAGATAGTGTATTATACACAATAACCAGTTCTAAATAACCTGCAAATCTAAATGTAAAATTTAAAACAATTATAGTTTTAGAGGAAAGTAGAAGGTGGTTATGGCCTTTGTCTTTTGAATGGAACACAAAAATCTTTAAAAGGAAAAATAGATGAGAACTTGGAGCATATTAAAACTAAAAGTATTTCTTTTTTACAAGAGATACTATTCAATTCAGTTCAGTTCAGTCGCGCAGTCATGTCCGACTATTTGCGACCCCATGAATTGCAGCACGCCAGGCCTCCCTGTCCATCACCATCTCCCGGAGTTCACTCAAGCTCATGTCCATTGAGTCGGTGATGTCATCCAGCCATCTCATCCTCTGTCATCCCCTTCTCCTCCTGCCCCTAGTCCCTCCCAGCATCAGTCTTTTCCAATGAGTCAACTCTTCACATGAGGTGGCCAAAGTACAGGAGTTTCAGCTTCAGCATCATTCCTTCCAAAGAAATCCCAGGGCTAATCTCCTTCAGAATGGACTGGTTGGATCTCCTTGCAGTCCAAGGGACTCTCAAGAGNCATGAGGTGGCCAAAGTACTGGAGTTTCAGCTTCAGCATCATTCCTTCCAAAGAAATCCCAGGGCTAATCTTCAGAATGGACTGGTTGGATCTCCTTGCAGTCCAAGGGACTCTCAAGAGTCTTCTCCAACACCACACTTCAAGAGTATCAATTCTTTGGTGCTCAGCTTTCTTCATAGTCCAACTCTCACATCCATACATGACCACTGGAAAAATCATAGCCTTGACTAGACGGACCTTTGTAGGCAATGTAATGTCTCTGCTTTTCAATATGCTATCTAGGTTGGTCATAACTTATTAGGAGAGTTAAAAAGCATCTCACAAAATAGGAAAACATTTTTCCCATTGCATATATGTGAGTAAAACCTGATGCTTAGGATGTATGCAGAACTCTTAAAATCATGAAGGAAAGACATATAATCCAATAGAAAAAGAACCAGGCAATAGCCATGAAGAAATGCTTCAGCAGAGTGTATATCCAAATGGTCAGTGAGCACATGAAAAAGCACTCAGCTGCGTTAGTCATTAGGAAAATGCATAATAAAACCATAACATGATACCACTATGCGCCCACCAGTGCAGCTAGAATGAAGGAGGAGGAAATGATCTGAAAGGGTGAGGAGCAAGTGGAAGGAAGGCTTTGTATTGTTTGTGGGTGCATAAATTGTCTCAGTACCATTGGAAAGCTGGCAACACCTCCTGGAGCTTTCTATGTGCACACTTAATAACCTAGTGATTCCGTGCCTAGATACACACTCCACAGAAATGTCCCATGTTTATCAAAAGATATGTAAAAAATGTTCATAGCAGCACTCTTCACAATAGATACTGGAAACTAACCAAATGCCCATGAACACTACCTTGGAAAAAGCTGTATGTTCATTGAGTAGATGACTCTATGGCAGTGAGAATGAACAAAAGACAACCACACTCAAAAATGTGGAGGAATCTCAGAACACTGCTGAGCAAAAGACACATAAGAATAGTGGGCAAAATAAACAATGCTGTTCAGGGATTAGGCAGTGGTTACCTTGGGGGG